>CM050167.1:171277352-171877352 GCA_027410445.1 Discoglossus pictus | reverse complement strand
TGCCACTAAATCTGGTCGGTCAGAAGTAGTTTGTGCCAAATTCAAATTCTCCTTTATCTCTGGCCATTGTGGATTACAGGTGAATGTAATAAATAAATCTGGTTTTCCAAATTTAGTAACAATAGCCATGGCATCATTATACCTTTCTCGCATATTGCGAGGAGATCCTTGGAAAGAGGATGGCAAAATAATTGCTCTTCCAGCTGGAATGTCTCTGTTGGCAGCTAAATCTGCCACATAATCCATTAATCCACAATACTGTTCTACTCGTAATTTATTTTGTTGATATTTAATAAAATTTAGATTATTGGCTTCAACTTGTAAATATGAATCAATAATCCATTGTTGAGTGAGTTTTCCTCCATGTAAAATTGGATTAAAACAATCACGGATAGCAGTTTGTGCCACTTTATATTCCAGCATGGAAATATTAGATCGAATACGAAGTTTAGTATTGGGATAACTTTCCAATTTTAATTTTGGTTCCCATCCTGGTTCCCCATTTGGAAAGAAAATGGGATATGTCATTGGATCTAAATTACAGCTTAATATATTGATATTAATAAATGGTTGTTCTTCATTGCGTGGATATATTCTAATATCCCGCTGAAAAGGTGGTTCACCATCTTCATTTTTAAACACCATGGCAACCTCATTTACAGTAGGTAAATTATATCTTCTCTGATCAGTGTTGCGATCTCTTTTTAACACCATATTGACTCTTGGTGTAGGCAATTGATGTCTTTGAGCATGTTCCTGTTGTTCTTTTTCAAGCTGTGCTAATTGTTTGTATGCTTGACTATATGGTTTTTTTTTCATAATTTTATCCAGCTGTTCAAAGACTATGCGCAAACACTGTCTATTTTCTGGAAGTGTCATTCTTTGTTCCACAGCTTCCATCGTATCTAAGACATATAACTGTGCAAATTTCCTTTGCTGTCCTTCTTGTGGGTGTAAATGTGAAGTTCTGTGGTATATTTGACCTTGAACTCTGAAACAATAAGGACCATGTCCTGGTACATTTTCTGCTAATGTTGCACCCATTGAAGCAAATGAAATTGCACTGTTATAAGACCTTATGTTTTGTTTAAAATTATTATAATTTGGAAATGTTGGATCACTCATAATGCATTCTAAATAATATGGAAATGGGTGTCTTACTGGAAGTTTGACCTTTCCTTTCTGACAGCAACTAATGAAATTTCCGTCATAAGGTCTTTCCTTTATAAAATGATAGGCCCCACAAAACTGACAAACCACATTAAGTAATCCACAATAATGAGTATCTACTTCTACTGCAGTAGTAAACACATTATCATGCATTTCTTCAACATAAATATCAGACCCACATTCTATATGTACATTTTTTTCTTGTGTGTCTACATTCAAGTCATTCTGCAAAATAGAATCATTGCACAATGGTTCAGAGAGATGTTTTTCTTTACTTTTACGTTTCTTGGAAGCCCCAACACACTCACTTGCGGCTTTCTTACTCATCTTTCTTTTATTTAAAAGTCTCTGTCGATCTTCTTCTCGCAAGCGTTGTGAAGTCTCCGGTGTCTGAGCATCTCTCCACCTTTGCTTCCTTTCCCTTGCCATTTTTCTTTTGAGTTCAACTTTGTCTTCTCCATTGTCCACCATGTTAATCTGTAATTGTAAATAGAAATGCAATTATTGTTTATTCTTTGTTTTGTCTACATTTTTTTTCCTTTTTGTACTGTTCGATGAAAGTAGATAAATAAACTAATAAAACATTTTCAATTGTTGCACTTTAGACTGAAAGAAATGAAACCATTTTTTAAAGTATTTTATTGACATATATGAAATCGGAAATAGCTGCACATATCTATCTTTATATTATTAATCCTTCAATGACATTCCTTCTTGATTGAATTCACAGCATACCATCAATTTATTTTTTTTGCAAGTGTTGTAAGCTTCTTATTTTCTTTAAATATTATTATTAATTAGTATTGTCTTTTCATGATTTTTCATTTTTTGAGTAAATATCATACATTAAATGACTCAATAAGTACTCTCTATTTTCCACAAATTTAAATTTACACCAAATATATAATAATAGCCTTCTTGTATGCATCACTACAAAATTAAATGTTATACCTGTGAGGATGATGTTGATGTTGTTCCAAGGCTGCAAACGTCACGCTGTCTGTTTATTCCCTTGCAGATCTGAATAAACTGTAAAATCAAATAGATAATATTTGTAAACTTTTGCTTCATCAATATCATTAAATGAACATATATTCGGCTACATTAAAAACCTCATAATTTAATTTCTGTACCTGTCCAAATGATCCTTATGCTGTTCAATGTGTTGAAACGTCACTATCTCTGGTCATTCACGTAGATTTCCCTGCAATTATACAAAAAAGTAATTGATGTATAATATGTTACTTAATCAATGAGGCTTAACCTAACTATTTTTGCATACATTAAAAACCTGAAAAAAAATATATCAATAAATCAGCATGAACACACATATGTAAGCATAGATTCTAAACATACACTCAATCTTACTGTTATTTTTTCAATAGGAATCAATGAATCGGTCTTAATCTTAAATTAATGTCTGACTAAATATAACCTCAACACATCAGCATGTAGGCTTTTTTTTTTACTGTTATTTTAAAATGAGTATGTTACAAATGACTTCTTAAAAAAATGTACATTACTAATGAACTAATAATCAATTAATGTTCATTAATATTCAACTAATGTGTGACTCAATCTAACATTAACATTTAAGCATGAGTATATCGGCTTTATTTTTTATTTTTGGTTTATTTTATACAAAATATTGCACATTCTTAACCTTTGTTCAAATTAATGATTATTAATGATAGATTATGAAAGTTAATTACAATTCTTACCCACAGGTAATCACGACATAACACAAAATAGTTCTTAAATTAATGTACATTAATAATTAATGAATTAATGTGTTCCTAATTAATTAATGTACATTATGAATGTTATTAACAATTGTTTCACACAGGTAATCATGACATATAACCAAATAATTGTAAAATTAATGTACATTAATAATTAATTACTAAAAAATAATTTTTTATTGATCTTCTTAATTTTGATATTAATAATTAATTATTAATTAATAATGTACATTATAAATGTTATTAACAATTCTTAATTATTAATTAATAATGTACATTATGAATGTTATTAACAATTCTTTCACACAGGTAAGCACAATATTATTTTTCTATTAATTACTACCAATTTATTAATTAATAATTTTAAATAGGCACACTAATATTTTTCTATGACTTAAATTTCTTCTCTATTATTTATTAATTAAGTACCAATTTATTAATTACTAATTATAAATAGGCACAATATTATTTTTATATTAATTAACTTTATTATCTATTATTTATTAAGTAATTACCAATTTATTAATTAATAATTCAAAATAATATATTTACCTTTTTTAATATAACAATGCTGAAGCAGTATACTGAAGAGCTAACAATCTATTGCGATTTCCCGGCATCCGAAAACATCCAGTCAGACTGTCATCACCTGAGGAGAAAGTGTCAGTCCTGTGTGAAATGTGCCCTATATATAGGCTTTGTGACCAATGTTTTAGGCGGGAAATCCGCAGTTGCGCGAGTTAAATGCGTTGTTTTCGGCGGGAAATTCTATGTGGCGCGAGACAAAGGCGGGAATTCTGTGTTAATGCGTAAATCGGTAATCTCGTTTTCGTAAAATATACTCGTTACTGTCTTTTTACTCATTGTGCGGTTAATCCGCATCCTTTATCTCGTTGTTTTTCTAACACATACGTCTGTGGCGGTGTTTTACGCAGTTCGTAGTAGTATAGCCTCGTTTTCATTTTTTTTGTCGGCCATTTTTTTCTCGCTTAGCCGATTTTCGATCTTTGTAACTCGGCTAAATCGATCTAAATTGCAGTTCCAACTAACTTCCAGACGCCCTGCCTGGTTCCCCATGCTGTAAGTGACCTTTATTTATTTATTTTTTTGTGTATTTAGTGTTTTTTTTAGTGTTTTTCTTCCGCCGCTTATCTCGTAATTTTTTTCACCTCGTATTTTTTTTTCTAATTGCTACGATGTAACGGCTCGCCTCGCTACGCGAGGCTCGCCTGCAATGAGCGCCTGCGGCGCTCATTGCCAAAGTGCTACGATGTAACGGTGCTACGATATAACGGCTCGCCGGGCGATGAGCGCCTGCGGCGCTCATCGCAAAGTCGTACGCACTACGCAACAGAGCGGTTTAACGGCTCGCCTCGCTGTGCGAGGCTCGTCGGGCGATGAGCGCCTGCGGCGCTCATCGCAAAGTCGTACGCACTACGCAATAGAGCGGTTTAACGGCTCGCCTCGCTGCGCGAGGCTCGCCGGGCGATGAGCGCCTGCGGCGCTCATCGCAAAGTCGTACGCACTGCGCAACGCAGCGTGACGACGTCTCGTAGTTAGACAATTATAATATGTGATTCTTTTTACATACTTTTTTTTTTAAACTAAGTTTTCTTGTAAAAAATATTTTATGTTAACGTGTTCCTCTTCTGTAGTGCAGTGGACCCCTTCAACTCCCCCAGCAGCACCTTTCAGACCACAACGCCCCACTAGCACCATTCACTCCCCCCAGCAGCACCATAAAGCCCCACAATTCCCCCAGCAACACCACCTCCCAGCAGCCCCATTCAGCCCCCAGCAACACTATTCACCCCCAGCAATACCATTCAGCTCCTGACAGTGTCATTCAGCCCCTAGCAACATCATTTAGCCCCCAGCCCCCACAATTCCCTCAGCAACACCATTCACCCCCCAGCAGCCCTATTCTGCCCCCAGCAACACCTTTACCTCCAGCAGCAACATTCACCCCCAAAAGCACCATTTACCCCCCAGCAGCCCCACTTCACCCCAGCAGCACCATTCACCCCAGCAGTCCCATTCAATCTCCAGCAACACCATTTACCCCCAGCAGCACCATTCATCCCAGCAGCCCCATTCAGCCCCCAACAGTGCCATTCTGCCCCCAGCAACACCATTCAGCTCCCAGCAACACAATTCAGCCCCCAGCAGCAGCATTCAGTCCCCAGCAGCACCATTCAGCCCCAGCAACACTATTCATCCCCCCGCAGCACCATTCGGCCCACAGTAGCACCATTCAGCCCCCAGCAATATCATTCACCCCCAGCAGCACCATTTAGCCCCACAATTGCCCGAGCAACACCATTCACCCCGCAGCAGCCCCATTCAGCCCCCAGCATCACTATTCACACCCAATAGCACCATTCAACCCCCAGCAACACCATTCACTCCCAGCAGCACCATTCACCCCCAGCAGCCCCATTCAGCCGCCAGCAGCCCCATTCAGCTCCCAGCAGCCCCACAAACCCCCAGCAGCTTCACCCCCCCACAAGCAGCACCATTCAGCCCCCAGCAGCACCATTCTCCCCCAGCAACACAATTCAGACCCCTGTAGCACCATTCACCCCCAGTAGCACTATTCAGCCCCACAACAACATTCACCCCCCAACAGCCCCTTTCACCCCCAGCCTGATTTGCAGGTAAATTTGGCACAGCAAGAAAAGTGAAAACATGGCATGAGGGCAGAAAGAATGAGATGAATGAGAATGAGACAGAACTTGGGAGACATGAAAGTCTTGAGACATGTGAGCAGGAGGAGATTATGCAAGCCAGTTGTGGGGGAAGGGTGGGGGAGGCAGGATATATCAAACATTTGGGTTTGGGTTTGAAAATGTGATAGAAATAAATAGTCAAACCCGTTGTTACGGGTTTAGATGGAGCCTATAGTAAAAGAGATCGTCATCATTATATCACTAAAATAAAGGAGGTTAGATTTCAAGCACTTACGTTTTGAAGTCCGAGTTGCGATCGGACCCGCATTCCAGAAATAATGCAATATAAAATAATCAATAAATATGATATTCTAGTCCATGCAAGTTCTATTACATGTATTAACACATTGATTGCTGGGATCGATATAACAGGGAAAATAAACATTAAATAAATTATTTTTTATTGCCGATTTGTGAGCTAGAGAATGTTGTCCTATTCACTTTAATACCTTATATTACTTTCCCTTTAATTTAAAATACAGTATTGTGTTTATATTTGCATTTACAGTGCTATGGACAGGACTAACCCCCTTGCGGGTCCTCTCTAGTACCCGTAGGATTTTTTACTCCATTTGTCGTGTACAGGTTTTAACTCCAGTGCATCCTTGGGGATTTGTAGCAATTTAATAGCGATTTGCGATTGTAACATTTATGGGCTTGACAGATCAAAGGCTTAGCTGAGACAGAGTTCAGATTTTGATAGCCCCTATGGATTTTCGGCCCGTAACCCGCAGATTGTTTGCGGGTAGCTGAAAGTGGCCATTTAATAGCGTTAATTCTTGCAGGCTCATTTAGGGCTACAAGGTCTACATTTGAAGGAATTTAATGGGGCTGCTGGTGTTGTATACTGCTCTCGAAATCAGGTATTAGGAAAGACTGGCAAAAGTTTATGTCAGAGAGTGATAGACAGAAAAACCGAGAGAGGGACAGACAGTAAAAAGTCAGAGCCCACAGACAGGAAAAAGCCTTGAGCCTTTCTTTCGCTTAATAAATAAACCCTTTCTTTTTTACCCACTCCTCGTCACAGGGTTGGTTCCCACCAATTGCAGTAGCCTCCCATCATATTTGTATGTCTATGCATAATTATAGATGTGTCAATAAAATGTTGTATAAACATATTTCTGTCCGCTTGGAAACAGTCATGCTTCATGTTTTAAAAGGAAATAGTAATGACCATTGTTCTAGATATTTTAGCCAAATTTTGGGGGTTTTAGACTAACCCATTGTGTTTAATAACACACCTGTTTGCTAACACTCTGTTAGAACAGTGAGGGATTGAATACCATAGAATCATCATGTATATGTTTTATCTTTATGAGACATTAATTTGTTTCTCACTCAAGACCTTCTGAGCTGCCTAAAATATTTCGGCCTTGGCTTAAGTCCCGCTGATGGAACATTTATAAACTCAAAACTTATTTTGTGAACAAGGAGAATGTTTATGGATACTGGTTGTCTGATTCACCTGGAAAATGAGTACACTATAAGGATGTCTGTATTTACAAAATATACATATGATCTTTTTTTATCCACAGAAGTCACGACAGGAGTCTCCTGAATATTAGAATGGATTGAGTCCTAGTCTAGTGGTTGAAATTGTTTGGTGTGTGGTAGCTAGGATGGGGTGATGGCTAGGCTTGGAATTTAATGTTGGGAGCTGCTGTCTGATCTTAACGAAAGGGCACTATTCATTTTGGGCCTCATTCTATTATCGGCCGTAAATCGGCCGTAATGCTGCGATTCCTTGCGGGGGTTTAGTTAACTCGCGATTCTATTATACGGCCCCGCAAGGATCTCCTTTTACGGCCGGCCGCATATCTTGGAACCGGCCGTAAGCTGTGAAATATAAAAACGCAAAAATAAATTCAAGCCTGCACTGTACAGCTCTGTAAATGCTAGGGATCATATTGGGGGACATGAGGATTAAAAGGAACCCACTCTCAAGCTTGCACATCTGCCCAAACCCGAGTTCAAATTAACTGTTTATTTTCCGGCTGCGGCGTGGGTGTGTCTGAGGTGCTCCAAGCACTCTGGACTTTTTCCATGGATATTTTACGGATATTAAAAATAAAATATTTTACGGATTTGAGTACAGGATAATTATGTGCTATTTTTTCTAACACCTAAAATCCCTTTATAGTCTTCTCAAAGTGCAGGATGGCTTTATTTGAGCTATTTTATGTGCTTAATTGGTGCTAGCGAGACCTCTTTCCTGCAAGTAAGCTGCGGCTCGCTTTTAGCCTTGCAGAGAGGTTTCCCGGAGCAATTGAATTGCAAATCTCTTGCGGCCGTTTTAGATCAAAGGCTTTCCTCCGGCGCGAGCGGCCGCAAGAGATAGCAAGGCACCGGCCGCAAGCCTGCCGTAATCCCCGGCCGTAAGGGAATAGAATAGCAGAATAGCTTGCGGCCGGTCCTTGCGGCCCCGCAACGGCTGCGGCCGCTAATAGAATGAGGCCCTTTGTGTTTGAAAGAACTTTATGGATACTGGTTGTCTGATTGTTTTAGTAGAAGGTAGTGTCAGTATGTAGTAATCATCTTTTTCATTAATGTCCTTTTTAGTAAGATAACTGGGATTTTGTTGAGATATGGTCAGTTCACCAGGACAGAGGAAGCCATAAAAGGCCATCATTATAGCTACTGAAATGGATAAAGAAATGTCTTAGCCATATGGGTCAGATGATAAGAGGGTGATTAATCTTTTGAATATTGCACCTCCAATTGGTTGAAGGTGAGATTTGGATATTGTAGTTTTTTTCAGATAAGCCCCTTAAGAAGGATTTGCCAGAGGGTAAAGTAAGAAATGATTGGTTGTTGGTAAAGTCTTGGTTGATGTGAAATTGAATACCTGATAGGTAGTTTTTATTCGTATGATAGTGTAGTTTGAGGTAGGTGTCACAGTGGGTGGTAAATGCAGTGATTGTAGACAGGGTAAAAGGTGGCGTGATTTTGTAATTTTAGATGAAAGTTTTAAATATATTCCAAGCTCTATCATAAATTTTCTTTGGCTTGTTAGCAAGTCCTGTGTCTGCTGTTGATTGAGCAGAAGTGAGGAGAGATTTTATGCTGAGCTGGTTGGAATATTCCGTGGTGTATGGTGAATCCTGAAGGGATGGAGGAAACGTCCTATGGAAAGAACGGGACGAAGTGAGGAATTTGGTCTTGTAAGCAAGGGAACAACTGGAACTGGTGGCATAAGGATAATAACACTAATTCCTTCAGAAGGGACGTTGTGGTTGTGTCAGGAGAGCTCATCTTCGTTATGTCATGTGGCTTTATCTGTAGTTTTGAAGTGAATTGCTTGTCCAGACCATTGTTGGCTCCATGTAATGGTGAAAATGAGCGAGGGAGTAGGCCAGCTGAATGTGACAAATTGGTTGTTTTGAATACGTTTAAATTCCGTTTGAAATATGTAGATGGTCAAACATAATGAATTGAAAAAAAAGCGAATGACCATTCCATTCAGACAAACATTTGGACCACAGGTTGAGATCAGCACAAGCTTGGTGGCTTATTGATATGTTGGATCACCCTTATGGAAGGATAAATGTGGCAAAGTTGAGTTGTCCTAATAAAGATTGTAATTCTTTCTTTGTGCAGGATTTGGATTTTTAAAACAAAGAGATTGTTTCTTTTAACCTTGCAAATGTATTGCTCTGTAAACTTGCTTCAATGCATTTGGTGTCAAGTGTTCCCTTAGAATTCAACCAAAGCCTATGGGATGAGGAACGTTGAACTTCACGGATGTAAATTCTTTGAACTGTCAAGCCTGTAACAGCAACAATCCTAATCATGTTTTTAAGTTGCAACAAAGACACTCGCGAGCATGCCCGTAACACGCAAATGTAGCCCAAAGCCCAACGAGTGCTGGAGAGGACTCACAAGGGGGTTAAAGTCCAATCTGTAGCACTTTAAATGCAAATATCTCCACACTACTGTACATTTATTGAAAGGGAAAGCGATATTAGGTCTTAGAATTATTAGCACTACATTCTCAAGCTCCGAAAATACTTGATTTCCTGTTTAAATTTTGTGTTATATCGATCCCAGAAATCAATGTGTTAATACATATGATGGAACTTGCATGTAATAGAATATCATATTTACGGCTTTATTAATATTGCATTACATCTAGAATGTGGGTCCGATCGTAAATCATAATTGAACCCCTTAAGACTTTGAAATCCAACCTCCATTTTTCTGTGACACAATTATTACGATCTCTGTTACCATTAGCTCCTTCTAAACCTGTAACTACGGGTTTGCTTAACTGATCACCTACAATGCCGCAAATCTAACGTCTGACAAATGGTTTACCAGTTTGCGTCTCAAGCTCGTAACTCGCAGCCTGTTTGAATTTAGTAGCACAGTAACTGGCCAAATTTCAAGCCCGCAGCCATTGCGGGTCTCACGTTGCACTTATGGTGCTCAAATTTAATGTGGCTGATGATCATAAGGAGGGGCAACTGCTTTAAAGCATCTTTGATGTCTGACTAACAGCCCTATTAAATTAGAAGCCTTTAAGTGCAGACACGCAACATCTGCGGGCTTGAAATTTGGCCGAGTTACAGAGCTATTAAATTTGAGCAGGGCGCTTGTTACGGGCTTGAGAAGCAAACCCATAAACCATTTGTTTGATGTGGAACAGTGAACGTGATCAATTAGTGAAACCCATAGTTACAGGTTTAGATGGAGCCAATGGAAACAGAGATCGTCATAATTACATCACTGAAAAATGGAGGTGGGATTTCAAAGTCTTACGGGTTTCAATTATGGGTCACGATCGGACTCACATTCCAGAAATAATGCAATATTGATAATGCTGTAAATATGATATTCTATTACATGCAAGTTCCATTATATGTATTAACACGTTGATTGCCGGGATCAATATAACACCGAAAAAAAACATGAAATGAAGTATTTTATCTGGCCGATATGTGAGCTTGAGAATGTTGTGCTATTAATTCTAAGACCTACCATCACTTTCCCTTTTTAATAACAGTACAGTAGTGTGTGTATATGTGCATTTACAGTGCTACGGATTGGACTTTACCGCTCTTGCGGGTCCTCTCTAGGACTCGTTGGCTTCTTGGCTCCATTTGCGAGTTATGGGGTTGAACGCCAGTGATTTTGATTCAATTTAATATTGCAATTGGAAAGTAGCGGTTACGGGCTTGACAGATCAAAGGATTTGCAGGCTCGCAAGTCAAATTCTCACGTCCCATAGGGATTTCTCTATCTTACCCCGCAAGTCGTTGGTGGGTGGTTTAAGAGGCTAATTTAATAGACGTAAGTCTTGTGAGCTACGTCACGAGCTACGTTTTTACACTTTAGGGGAATTTAATGGAGCTGATAGAGTATCACTGATATTGCCAATGAGTGCACAATTAATCCCATGCCCAGGTTCTATGTATTGTAGAGTTATTATTGGACATTGGCTACATGAATCGCTGGATTCTTTGTGGTGTGGGTTCAATATATTTTGGGTATAGGTAATATAGATTTCTCTGAAAAGATTAGTAATTTGATGGCAACTGAAAGTTTGAAATTTTCAAATTGTCAAACAGAACAAAAAGGGATTTACTGTTTACGGAATATAATGTAATATAATATAATATAATGTACTGTTTTATATGTAATCACATTATAAAAATTCTCATGATGCATGTGAAATTTGTATCAAGGCAAGAGTGGTCAGCAGGGCAATTAATAATGTAGTGAATGTAATTTCATTTTTCTCTCTTTTTGGCCATAAAAAAGGGGCCTTTGCCACAATTTAACTATGCATTTAAAAGAGAAATAATTAAAATGTACTAGCAACCTGTTGGCTTCAAGATCCACCCACTAATTTCATGTTATTGTTTTTATGCATGAGTATCAAAAGCCAGATTCGTTTTTTTCCACATCTCTTACCTGGCACAATTCTAATGAGGCCCAGCACAGCTCATACTTTCTGAAAACATTTGGATAGAGCAAACTGTGTAAAGTCCAAAGGTATAGGAATCGAGAAAAGTCTGGTGGATGACAGTTTTAAAAAGACTAAAAATCAGCGCTTCCAGGAGGCCTGTGGTAGTGACCAGGACAGGTTATTTGTAGGGTGGAGATATGTTCAGTATCACAGCCACCAGGAACATAATTAGAAATACACGATTTCTATATATCTCCAAGTGAACTGATTTATTTTTTAAATGACAGCAGTATTTAAAGTTGATAGCTACAGAGGGGGTGTACACAGCACAACAATGAGATGGTGTGGCTGACAAACACAAGAGATAAACTCCACATGGGGTCTAACAGTAGCTTCCTGAGGGCAAATGGGATGAACCTTAAATATACATGCTGCCGTCTCTGTGTCTGAGTGGTCCAGACCATAGATAGAGCACATGGCAGATAGGATTAACTTAATTTGCTAATAATGGGCCTGAGCAGATTATATATAAAATAGAGGTGTTTACGTACATAATCCAGTGGCTGGAGCCAAGCTGTCTGTCCTTTTATGATGGCCCAACACCCAGGCAGAGAAAAAGGGGTCTGTAACAGATATGGATAAATATATATATATATATATATATATATATATATATATATATACAGTATCTCACAAAAGTGAGTACACCCCTCACATTTTTGTAAATATTTTATTGTATCTTTTGCTAAAGAAGCTGAAGGTAAAGGTGGTGGACTGAACAAGCATCTCACCAGACCTGAACCCTATTGAGCATCTGTGGGGCATCCTCAAACAGAAGGTGGGAGAGTGCAAGGTCTCTAACATCCACCAGCTCCGTGATGTCATCATGGAGAAGTGGAAGAGGATTCCAGTGGCAACCTGTGAAGCTCTGGTGAACTCTGTGCCCATGAGGATTAAGGCAGTGCTGGAAAATAATGGTGGCAACACAAAATATTGACACTTTGGGCCCAATTTGGACATTTCCACTTAGGGGTGTATTCACTTTTGTTGGCAAAATTTTAGACATTAATGGCTGTGTGCTGAGTTATTTTGAGGGGACAGCAAATTTACACTGTTATATAGGCTGTAAACTTGCTATTTTACATTGTAGCAGTGTCATTTCTTCAGTGTTGTCACATGAAAATATGAAATAAAATATTTACAAAAAATGTGAGGGGTGTACTCACTTTTGTCTAAGAGGAATAAAGTTTGCCTGGGTGAACACTTGATGGATTCTGTACAGTGAGCTATTTGATTGAATCAATGTGTTGTGAGTCTGGATATATATTGCACAAGAAAGATAAAAAGCAGAGAAAGGAGTTATATGGGGGTGGTCATAAATATTGGTGTTTTACGGTCCATGAGGACACGACTGAAAATTAAACTCAGAATTTGAAGATTTTTTATGAGATTTTTTATTCTTCAAGCAATATATTCCCACATTCATACTTTAAGATATCAAAACTAATAGAAGACCCCTTGGGCCAAGTTACACATTTCAGAGGGGAATTTTTTTTTTTCTTGATATTTGGATACCTGGATTCATATGTAACAAAGCTCCTAACAGAATAGTTTCATAAAAATGTGCTCTGAGACATAGGGCTTCATTCAATTGAAAGCACGCAATTTATGGTATACAGGCCGTATGCCCGCAGGCTTGAACCTTGCTACAATTACGGAGCAATTCAGTTGAACAAGTCCGCAAATTGCGGCCCGAAATCCGAAAATGTAAACCATGCACTATGTAGCCTTTCAGAGCGTGAGCCAGATCAATTAAGCAAGGCTGTAACCCCTGAGACAGAAACAGCCAATAGAAAATGAGACCGTCATCATTACAGCAGTATAGGATGGAGGTTACATGTCAATCAATTAGCTTTTAGAGGTCCAATATGCGATCGGACTCGCATACCCAAACAATATGAAATAATAAAAATGAATGCCAATACTGTTCTAGTCCATGTGGATGGCCTGATATGTTTAACTCATTGATTCCCGAGACCGATATACCCCCAAAATGAAAGATAAAAAAATGACTATTGCAGATTTGCATTTACAGTGCTACGGACATGTCTTTAACCCCTTTGCAGGTCCTTTCTGGTACCCGTAGGATTTTCTTCTACATTTACCATTTACAGGTGTGAAAAACTTTGCATGCTTGCGGAATTGTTGCAATTGAATAGCGATTTGCGATTTTAGCGATCGTATCTCTTGCGGATGTGAAAGATCAAAGGCTTAGATGGGCGTAAGTTACAGTTGTAATAACCGCAGGGATTTTCAGCCTGTAACCTGGAGATCGTTTGAGGATCGCAAAAAGACTCCAATTGAATAGCAAATTATTTTACGGGCTACATTATGGGCTCCCGTGAGCTACAATTTCTCCATTGAATGAGGCTCATAGTATTTGTTACTACCAGAGGAACTGACAGTGTTGATCCAGGATTGCATAACTGATTGCCTTTTTTCAGGACCAGGAAGGTTTTCCATGTTTACTTGAAATCTATGCAACACAGTGATTGGGGCAACAGACTTGAACTTTTGTGACATTTCCCTATCAATTAACTTTAGGTTTCCCATTTTCTATTAGTTCTTATGGCTATGTCTCAGTTGGGCAATCAGAAATTTACGGTGAATGGTGTAACATTGTGAGCATCACGTAATTCTACACCTTGCATTTTACAGACAATGCATGGATTTATGTATTTCGAGTGAGATAAGGAATTTTATGAGTGAAGGCAATTGTATACATGTGTAACATCACTGATAAAAGCGTCCACAGTTGAAAATAAACAATTTTGCAAGTTACGTGTCTCGGATTGAATGAGGCCCAATATTGTCAGTTTAACTATTGCCCCTATTACTAATTTTAATGTGTGCATCATCTGTGGTAGATAACATATGTTAGAAAATTACAGAAATCAGACTTCATGATAGGCTTGAAATATTATGTGATTAACACAGTGTAGCATAATGTGAAAAGACTAACCAGATTGCATGATATTCAAAGCATACTGGGAAGCATATTGTAAACTGGACAGGTCATACTTCAGGCTACAGTGTACAAGGAAACATATTCAAAACTCTTTTGGCATACAACATGAACTAAAACAGATTGTGAGCTCTTTAGGGCAAACTGCACACTCTTTGGAACAATTTGCTGGATTAAAGCCGATATAATACATAGAAAAAATAATTTCACTTCCAAAGTTTAGACTTGTAGCTGAATCCCAAGTTTTTGGGGCACAAATAGAACCTATGTTTTGTAATTATGACTCTCTCTCTCTCTTCAAATAAAGAGCAATAACAGGCAAACTACACAAGTTCCTCTCCTTTTAAATGAATATTTAATATTCTAGAAATAATATTTTATAACTTAATATAAAGTTTTCATTAAACTAGATGCAATTTAAACTTTTAAAAAGCTATGACCAGTTTTACGATCATAGTGCCCCCTTAGGGGCTATATCTTTGTTTGTTATACTTTCTAAAATATTTTGCCCATTGTTTTTTTCCCCAAAATATATTTAAATGTATTTAAAGTAAAAGTATTTTAAAAAAAAACATATTGTAAATAAAGGACTACAGTGGTCATCACTAAATTTGTAGTCCAGAGACTTCAGGATCTTCAGTGGCTGCTTAAACATTGTTACCATCAAGACTTATTTTTTTCTATAACATAATTAATACAAAATGATTGAAAATTAAATGGGTCAGCAAGATGCGGACATGTTAAATATTGCAAAGGACAAGTGAAGTAATTTACTTTATGGTCTAAGGTTATAGATGCAAGGGAAGCAAATAATATTTCTGCCACTATACAAATCCCTAGTACACCGTCATTTGGAATATGGAGTACAATTTTGGGCATCACTTCTTAAAAAATAGATTTTAAAAGGCAACAAGACTAATAAGGAGAATGGAGGGGCTAAGCTATGAAGAAAGAAAACTAACCAAATTAAACTTATATTCTCTAGAAAAAAGGCACCTAAAAGGGGATATGATTACCTTATATAAATACATCCAGGGTCAATATAGGGATATGTCAAGTGTACTGTTTGTGCAAAGAAGTTTTCAACTGACAAGAGGAAATCTCTTGAGGTTAGAGGAAAAAAGATTCCACCTTAAAGAAAGAAAAGGGTACTTCGCAGTAAGATAACTTTAAAAAGGGGTTGGATATATTTTTGAATATAAAGGGAATTCACTGTTATCCTGGATAATTAGTGAGGGAGTATTGATCTAGGGAGGAGTCCGATTGCCAGTATCTGCGATCAGGAAGGCATTTATTTTTTTTCCCTTATGAGACAATTGGCAAATGTTTCAATGTTTTTTTTTTCTGTTTGCCTTATTCTGGATCGATTGATAATTAATAATTAGCAATTAACAATTATTACTGGATAAATCCACATATTATAATGATCAGAAGAGTTCTAAAAATTGCTATATAACTATGTAAAACTATAATTTGTTATACTGTTATAATCCATGTGGGTGGCCTGTTATGTATTAACGTCTTGCTTCCCGAGATTTATATAACATGGAAAATAAACGTAAAAAAAAAGATTGTAGATTTGCGAGCTTGAGACAGTTGTGCAATTAATTCTAATGTCTTTTATCACTTTCCCCATATTTTTTTTTTGACAATAAGTTTTTATTGAGCAGAGGCTTAAAACATGTACATTTCTGGTTACATAGAAGACATGATATGGTCCATGTCAAACGAAGCATTTATAATCATTTATATCTATTATACAAACTCATTTTACTTTACATATGATCAAACACATAAATATAATGTGCATCAAAGATTCTGTAGAGCAGAAAGGTTCCCCATGTATCACAAGCTTGATCGGATGCATGTGCCTTCGCCAATGTTTTCCTTTTTGTTTTATTATTCCATGTATTCAAACAAAAGTAATAGACAAAAGGTAAATTGAACTATAAAAAAGGGAACAACATAGTCATACCAGGATAACTGCTCTGAATAAAACCATGGTTTGGTTTTAAAGGAGGCATCTCCACTTACCAGTTTCCCCAGTTTCCGGCTTCAGCAATGAGGCGACGCCCTCCCTCAGCTCCTCCTCCCCCAGACCTCAAGCATACTTAAAGCCTATTTTTTTTCATCTAAGGGAATAGTGTAGGGGGAAGTTATCCACATATCCTAAATAAGCATTAATTGTGAGTAAATATCATCTAGAATGTGGGTTATTCTTTTATTTATGAAAATGTCGTTAAGCCTATTTTTAACAGCTTGTAAACTCAAGGTATTTGATTTCCAACATTTAGCTATGTAGCTCTTAGCTGCCAGCATCAAGAACTGGAATAGTTTATTTTTAGGCGAGGAGAGTGAAACGCATTGGTGTCCTAGGAGACAAAAGTTCTGGGTTTGTATTTAGTTGCACTGCAAAGATGTCAGAGGCTAGGTCTATTATGTTAGTCCATAACTGCTGGACTCAAGGGCATGTCCACCATATGTGAAAGACGGATCCCTCCTCTTGACAACCTCTGAAACAATACAGATTATTGTTCACTTTCCATTTATAAAGTTTGCTAGGAATTATATATATCTTGTGCAATAGTTTGATGGAGGTCTCAAGGATGCTCCTATTCAGTGAACCCCTGAAGAGGTTCTCCCAAGAGATTCTCCAAAAATAATTGTCCTCCACCAAACCCAGGTCACTCTCCCATTTCCTTATATATGCCAGTTTTTAATCTGGATGTCCCTTGTTGAAAATGTAATACAAACCTGTGAACTAATTAGCTTTCGGTTTTCCAAGGAGGCGTTCTGTGGCTTCAATGAAATGCTTAAATTTACAGTGGGTTTAGTGTTCCTGCAGAGGTATGTTGTGCATTTTGTTGAGTAAAGAAATACATTATACCTATATATTATTTACGTTATATGATTGTCCGATGGTATTGCTGTTACCATTGTAAACATACATTTACACTTATAGTATACTTTTTTTTAACATATGAAGAGTTAAAACATTTTCCTGTTAAAATTAAAAAACCTCTAAGTTGGTAAATATGTTTTGGATTTAGTCATCACAAGTAATATTGATATAATATCAAATGTTAAACTAGGGAAATCCTTGGAAAAAGAGGTCACAACACAATTTATTTTGAGATTGAATACAAAAAACAGAGTTGTAGGGGGCCAACAAAAACTCAAAATTTTAAAAGGGCTAACTTTAATGGGCTAAGGGCAGTAATACAATGTATAGACTGGGATAAAGAACTTACAGGGAAAACTATTGAAAATAAATGGACAATATTCAAATCCTTACTAAATATACATACACATCGGCATATACCGTGTGAAAATAAAATGAATAGGAGTAAATCACATGCATTTAAATTATACAAGAAGGAGGGAACAGAGGCAGCTTTATGAGAATATAAGGAAATCAACAAGGCATGCAAAAGAGCCATTAGACTGGCTAATATAGAAAATGAGAAGATAGTTGCAAAGGAGAGTAAGACTAGCCCTAAAATATGTTTTAAATATATTAATGGGAAGAAGGCCAGGAAGGAAGCTATAGGAACATTACAATGTGACACAGGCCAACTGATAATTAGTGACCAGGAAAAAGCAGATGAGCTAAATAACTTATTTTCTTCAGTATACACAAGGCAACTCAGTGGATTTAGCCTGTCATGCCCAGGGCCTAACTGGACTGTTTAGGACCACGGCCTGGGCCTGAGCTGTCAAGAAGTTACCCTGTTTTATTGTTATAGTTATGTATTTTGTATTACTTTTGGTTAAAATGACATATAAATTGAATGTATTGTGATTATCTTATGGTATTGTTATCTGGTGATGACTCACTCAGCCCCACCTAAATAAACAAACACAGGGGGTCTTGAGCAGAAAAAAAGTATGAGTGTTTACAGCAAATGGTGATAGGTAATACAATCACCAGGTTAAGCTCATCAGGTGTACAGGGTTTCCTAGTACGCAGGGGCAGCCTATTATGTTAATTGGTCCCTCTTATATGTACCTAAGGATGGGGCTTACTGTGATTGGCCAGCCTGTGTACCAGAAAATTGTATAAAATGTGACAATTAATAAAGGTATGACTTACATAAAACAAGGTGTAAGCATCATTCTGTGCATTCATATTCCTAATTCTAAGATATTATATGGTGTTCCTGAGATCCTGGTCTGTGGTAGCAAGCTCCAGGGTGTGGTTCCTGTATTTGGACCATCTTCTGCTATCAGAGGTGTACAAGGACCGCATGATTCTGCTGGATAGGTTTGAACCAGGTTCTTACCAAGTCCAATTGAAGTAGCACGTCATGACATAGTCTTTTTGGATTTTGCTAAGGCTTTTGCCACATGGAAGACTATAGTGCAAACTAAGGGATGCAGGAATTGCAGTAAATATCTGCTTATGGATTGAGAGCTGGCTAAAAGACAGGAAGCAAATGGTTGTTGTAAATGGAACATACTCGGATTGATATGGTATTAATGTGGTAAGTGGGGTTCATCAGGGTTCAGTGTTAGGTCCTCTGCTTTATAACATATTTATTAATGACGTAGAAGTAGGACTCAAAAGTATTGTCTCAAAAGTATTGTCTCCATTTTTGCTGATGACACTAAGTTGTGCAAGGTAATTAAACCAGATAATTATGTACTTTCCCTCCAAAGGGATTTGCATAAATTAGAGAAATGGGTGGCTGAATGGCAGATTAAATTTAATGTAAATAAATGTAAAGTTATGCATTTGGGAAGGAAAAAAGGCCATGCAATTTAAAATCTTAATGGAATAAATGTAGGGATATCAGATATTGAAACCACCTAGGTAACAGTGCTCAATGCCAAGCAGCAACTGCAAAGGCAAGTAACATATTAGCATGTATTAAGAAGGGTATAGAAGCAAGGGAAGCAAATATAATTCTGCCTCTTTACAAATCCCTAGTACGCCCTTGTTTGGAATATAGAGTACAATTTTGGGCACCACTTCATAAAAAGGACAGTTTACAGCTAGAAAAAGTGCAGAGAATGGCAACAAAACTAATAAGGGGAATAGAGGGGCTAAGCTATGAAGAAAGACTAACCAAATTAAACTCATTTTCCCTAGAAAAAGGCATCTAAGAGGGGATATGATTACCTTATTTTAATACATCCAGGGTCAATATAAGGCTTTGTCAAATTAACTTTTTGTGCCAAGAGGTTTTCAACTGACAAGAGGAAATCCCTTGAGGTTAGAGGAAAAATGATTCCACCTTAAAGAAAAAAAAAGAGTATTTCGCAGTAAGGTTGGTAAACTGTGGAATTCTTTACCAAAGGTGGTGGTGCCAGCAGATACGATAGATAACTTTAAAAAGTCGTTGGATATATTTTTGAATAAAAAGGGCATTCAGGGTTATCCTGGATAATTAGAGAGGGAGTATTGATCCAGGGAGAAAATTGATCGCCAGTATCTGGGATCAGGGAGGAATTTTGCTTTTTTATTCCCTTATGAGACAATTGGCAAAGTTTCAATGTTTTTTTTTTTTTTTTCTGTTTGCCTTCCTCTGGATCAATTAACAATTATTAACAAATAACCCACATATTAAAAGGATCAGAAGATATCTAAAAGGGTTAAACTTGATAGACTAATAGTCTTTATTCAACCTCAAATACTATGTAACTATGTAACTATGTTTTATCAAACCAAAACTTGGCCAGGCCAAGTCATAGGGCCTCATTCAATTGCGACTTGGCCAATTGAATAGGTCTCTATATAAGCACAGAGCATATTTTTTACAGAAGTTTTTAGTTAGTGAAAACCTTGCTTTTGGATAGAAGTTAACTAATTAAAAATCGCAATTGAATGAGGCCTTTAGATAATTTAACGTGGGTGAGAAAGACTCTTCAAGATGAAACATTGTGAATGTCTCAAGATAGAATGTTCTGAGACAAACACATCTCACTTCAATACCACATTGTTCTAAATAACACTAATGACTTGCCCGTCAAAAATGACGGGTCAATAAAATTTGAAGCCATGGCAATGCTGTTTGCGACACAATGTAAAGCTTTTGGTACTCTGAGGACCTTCAATACTCATTGCGAGCCTCTCCTCTCATGTACTTTTGCTCCTCTGAGCACCTTCGGCACGATATATATAAGTGCAGTGTAATTTTTTTTTTTTAGTGTGTGTAAAGTATACATTTTTATTTTTCATTACTAATTAATACTTATTTAATTAATGTACGTTAATAATTAATTCTGAATGAACAAATGTATTAGCAAGTGTGAAGCATTATTGTATTCATAAAGTAACGGCAGTGTAAAATATTTAGCTTTTTTTTTTTTTAGATATATTTTTGTTTTACTATTAATTAATTAATTAATTAATTACTAATAAATTGATATACTTTACCTATTTCTAATTAATATATCCAGCAATCAATATCCTGAAGAGCTAACAAACTCTTTTGATTTTCCTGCAGCATACAATATACAGTTCGACTGTTGGTGCCCTGATGAAAAAGTGTCTGTAATGTGCCAGTTGCGCAGTGTAAATAGGCTGCGTGCGCAAGGCCAAACCATTGGTTTAGTGGGGTAAAGCGCCATTTTAGATTCGTATTGTTATTAGTTGCAAGTTAGTGTTTTCAAATGGTGGCGATTGTCTATGTGTTACATGGCTCGAAAGCATTTTCCGTCCTTTCTAATAGTGTATTTTTTACCTCGAACGTTCTTGGGTAAGTGTTACGCGGCTGGCGGTGTTTTGCGCTGTTCGGGTCATTTAGTTTTTTTTGGCCTCCATTTTTTTTCTTGCTTAATGGATTTTCGCCTGCTGAAACTTGCATAATTCGGCTTAAATTTACGTGTAACCTCACCCCCATGCTGTGTGTGAGGTTTTTTTTGTCTTTTTTGTGTTTTTCGGGTTTTTGGAATTGTGCGGTTTGGCCGTTAACCTAGTATTTTTCCTACATTGTATTGTTTTTTTCTAAGTTCTGAGTCTCGCATTTTTTTTTGTCTAAGTCCCTTGTTCTTCAACTGCTTGCAGCCTAAGGCAATCCTGCATTTCCTAACTGCTTGGACGCTAAGCCCCGCGTTTGTCAATGCCTCAATGGCTCATCTCACTTCGCGAGGCTCGCAGGAGCGCATTTGGCACCTAAGTGCTGCGAGTTTTAATGCCTCAACTGCTTTCCTCGCTATGTGAGGCTCGCAGGCAATGTGCGCATTTGGCGCTCCTTGCCTAAGTCGCAGTTTGATAATTATAATATGTGATTGTCAGAGCAGGTGCTAAGATTAAGTACAATGGTGTAGTCTATTGCCCAAAATACTTGGCAGGCATGATCTGGGACAGATGTAACACATATTAATAATAATTAATTTTAATACATGTAACCAGAGCACTCTCAAGCAGGTAGAGACAGATATACACACATATTATGCATATACATTCTAATTATACCTATACATTAAAACAGGGAGTAACCTATAGTAATTGGTGGAAACAACCTTGTGACGATGAGGAAGAAATAGTTTATCTAATAGCCAGAGAGAAGGATTGTGGTCTTTCCTGGCTCTTATCTGGTCTGTCCCTTGTCTTTCCTGCTTGTCTAGTCTGTTCTGGGTATTTTCCTTGTTCTGTTCTATTTTCTGACTGGTCTTTGCGTTCTTTCTGGTCTAGATGATCTTTTCTGTCTGTCCTTACAGTCCTGTCTGTGAATAAATCTGACTTTCATTATTTGGCACAGACCTTCATATCCTCTCTAAGATATCTTACTATATCTGTCTATATTCAAATTCTATCCTATTTCTACAATAACAGAAACAAGTATTACTTCTGACTATCTTGAGAAGGGATCCTAAAAGGAGACAGATGTTATCCTGAAATCATATACATGGTAATGTATAAACATGTTTAACTTTCTATATTTGTAATGGAGGAAAATGTGTCCAATATACCACAATCCTTCTGTTACCCTTTCAGCAGTGGTTACAGAACAAAGACTGATTAACACCTTTATTCCGGACTGTAGGTGTTAATCAATATATTTCAACTAGCAAAAAATGACAGCATAAAAATTTGAAGCCTCGCAATGCTGTTGTTTGCCACACAATGCGAGGTTCTCCCCCTCTAACCTTTGGCACTCATTGTGAGCCACTCCCCTCCTCTACTTTATGGACCTTGCGATGAGCGCATTTGGCGCTCACCGCGGGCCGCAGCATGCAATGTGCTCATGCGCAAGCCCATAACTTTGAGAGGTTTACAGATAAACTCTCTCACCCCTGTGTCTCTTTCCCTCTCTCCCTCCCCTGTGTCTCTTTCTCCCCACTCCCTCCCCAGTGTCTCTTTCCCCCTCTCCCTCCTGTGTGCCTTGCCTCCTCTCCATCCTGTGTCTCTTTGCCCCCTCTCCCTGTCCTGTGTTTTTTCCCTTATCTCCCTCCCCTGTGTTTCTTTCCCCCTCTCCCTCCCCTTTGTCTCTTCCCCTTCTCTACCTCCCGTGTCTCTCTTTGGCTCTCTCTCCCTCTGTCCCTGATTTGACGTTTACGGTTTTGAAAACATTTGCGGGCTTGGAAGCAGTTAAACCCGTAACTTTTTTAAAGCCTGCAAGGCTTGAATCTTAAATCGCTATTGCTCAAAGCCTTGCGGGTTTGAAAAAAAGTTACGGGTTTAACCGCCGCCATTTTTTTTCAAGACAGTAACTCAGAAGCCATTCAGAGCCTCACACCCTCTACTTTACTGGCCTAGCAATGAGCGCCTTCAGCGATCTTTGTGCATGCGCAAGCCCATAACTTTGTGAGCATTACAGACAAACTTGCAATTATGACAGCTATATATATGATCTGTGCCCATAATCCCTACAACAGACTGATTGACTTTATTCAATAATGTAACCATTTAACTCTGTTACAAAACCAATTATTAAAAACACCTATACAGCAAACCATACTGAGCAATACTCAACATACATAATCTTGTATCACATAATCAACAAAACTCTTACATCATTATTTATTGAATCGATAAACTAAATTAAATGTAATCAATTTTGATATAAGACCAATAACCAAATAATAGCTTGCCAATACATACAGTGCCTTGCAAAAGTATTCACCCCCCCTTGGCATTTTTCGTGTTTTTTTGCCTAACAATTTGGAATTAAGATGGATTGTTTGAGGATTTGCATCATTTAATTTACAGAACATACCCACAACTTTGAAGATGTTTTTTTTTTATTGTAAGGCAAACAACAAATAGGACAAAATAACAGAAAAAGTCAATGTGCATAACTATTCACCCCCTAAAGTCAATACTTTGTAGAGCTACCTTTTGAGGCAATCACAGCTCCAAAACGCTTTGGATAAGTCTCTATGAGCTTGCCACATCATACCACTAGGGTTTTGGCCCATTCCTCCTTGCAAAACTGCTCCAGCTCCTTCAAGTTGGATGGTTTGCACTTGCAAGCAGCAATCTTTAAGTTTAACCACACATTTTCTATTGGATTGAGGTCTGGGCTTTGACTAGGCCATTCCAACCCATTTACATGTTTCCCCTTGAACCACTCAAGTGTTGCTTTAGCAGTGTGTTTGGGGTCATTGTCCTGCTGGAAGGTGAACCTCCGTCCTAGCCTCAAATCACGCACAGAGTGGTACAGGTTTTGCTCAAGAATATCCCTGTATTTAGCACCATCCATCCTTCCCCAGTTTCCCAGTCCCGGCTGCTGAAAAATATCACCACAGCATGATGCTGCCACCACCATGTTTCACTGTGGGGATGGTGTTCTTTGGGTGATGTGATGTGTTTGGTTTGCACCAGACATAGCAATTTCTTTGATGGATGAAAAGTTCAATTTTATTCTCATCAGACGAGAGCACCTTCCTCCAAACATTTTGGGAGTCTCCCACATGCCTTTCTGCAAATTAAAAACGTGCCATTTTGTTTTTTGCTGAAAGTAATGGCTTTCTTCTGGCAACTCTGCCATGAAGCCCAACTCTATGGAGCTTATTGTCGTCCTATGTACAGATACTCCAGTCTCTGCTGTGGAACTCTGCAGCTCTTCCAGGGTTACCTTAGGTCTATGTGCTGCCTCTGATTAATGCCATCCTTGCCCGGTCCATGTGTTTTGGTGGGCTGCCAGCTCTTGGCAGGTTTGCTGTTGTGTCATGTTCTTTCCATTTGGTTATGATAGATTTGATGGTGCTCCTGGGGATCATCAAAGATTTGGATTTTTTTTTTAACCTAACCCTGACTTGTACTTCTCAACAACATTGTTCCTTACTTGTTTGGAGAGTTCATTGGTCTTCATGGCAGTGCTTGGTTAGCGGTGCCTCTTGCTTAGGTGTTGCAGCCTCTGGGGCCTTTGAGAAAAGGTGATTATATGTAATGACAGGTCATGTGACACTTCATTTGCACACAGGTGGCCATAATTTCACTAGTTATGTGACTTCTGAAGGCTATTGGTTGCACCAGAGCTTTTTCTGGGCTTCATAGCAAAGGGGGTGAATACATAAGCACATGCCAATTTTCTGTTTTCTATTTCTAAAAAATAGTTTTATGTATATATTTTTCTCATTTCACTTCACCAACTTAGATTATTGTGTTCTGATCCATCACATAAAATTCAGATTAACAAAACATTGAACTTAAGGCTGTAATGTAACAAAATAGGTAAAAAATCAAGGGGGTGAATACTTTTGCAAGGCACTGTAAATACAAGGGTTAATTAGCTTTAAATATCACATACAACATAACCAACTTTGATACATATTGCTTGAATATATATTTCTATATTCTAACTTCCATATAAATTGTTATACCATATTTTGCTATTTACTGCTTTCACAGAGTAACTGATTATATTGCTAATTATTAATATCATATATACTGTATCGAATAGACAGCTGATTATTTATACAATACGTATAATTTCGGTAGGTATTGCAATAACCAAATAACAGACTGCTCTTAGACAGACTGTTAACCAAAGTTTATAATATTATATACACTGTTTATATACTCCTATATTGAACTAACTGAATATAGATGGTATTAAAATAAATTGTTCATCCACATTTGATAATTTTATATACACTGCTTATACACTGCTTATTGATTTCTGTATTGATCTAACCAAATATATAGTGTGTTAAAACTAATTGTTATCCAATCATCCAAAAGAGATTGTAATAGACATTTTGTAGATTGTTTATTGTGATCTAACTAAATATCAAAGCTTACACTTATAATGTTTTATCCTTGATTTTTACTATTATCTCAATAAATGCTATTTCTGCACACAGCGTATACTTGTCTATAAATTTATCCTCAAAGTCAATTAATCTATACATTGTAATATTTTAAGAAACTATATTAATCCATACAGTGTAATATTTATGTCATATTAATTGCATGACAGGTATGTTATAAAGGTCTCTAACTTGAACATATGTGAGCACTGAATCATCTTTGTACCATCAGCCAACTTTCATAAGGCCTGATGAGGTTATTGTCAAACGTGGATGGGGAATGATAGGTGTAAGATTGGATAAAGTGGGGTGTGAAGATCCCAGATAGTGCCGCTGTTCAGCTCCAACACTTCCTGCCATGGAGCTACAGGAATCCCCTTCTTACAGCTGATAATCTTCTCAGAAGGAATGGCCCTCTTGGTGACCGGCAGTCATATCAGGATCAAAAGCATATCACGAACACATGCTTAGCATAGCAAAGTGATTTCTAGCATAGCAAAATAATAAACGTCTTCCCTCTTAAATAAATTACACCATTCCCTATGTATTCCAGAAAGCATGGTTTAATATGGACTCTCTCTAAGCATTTTAAAAACTACACAAAAGGATTTTTTCTACAGTCTTCAGAACCAAATATTTACATCACAGTGGGCTGAACATATGCAAACTCTCTGCCCAGATTAGAAGTAACCAATCACAGAAATATGAGAGCCAGTCAGGAGGCAGGGAGAACAGTGGGATTGGCTGGCCCCTCTTGAGGTGGATCACTGGGCCGCACCCACAGAGAATCAGAGCGGCAAACAGAACAAAGGGCCTGTAATTACCCCAACGTCCTGCAGTGCCATCTTGTGGACAAGAATTGGAATTACGTGTCCTTTTCTACAACTCTCCTTTAAAACATGACAGTATATAAGTTAAGGGCAATCGGATCTTCACAGGGCGACAGACCATGTTTTTGGTTGGCCCATTTCCAAAGAGTGAGGGAAAATCGGGTGAATGGCCCTGCTAGATTTCATATTATAGATGATGGTTTGGGGAGCCAGACAATCGAACTCCAGGAGCTTTATACTTAGCTTTGTACAGGTCTTGTATTCGACTGGTAATGTTTACTCCCAGGTTTTTAATATGTGCGCGTGGCCATTTTAAGTTAAATTTTCCCTGGATACATAAGGTCATATTGGTTAAGGGAGATATTCAACACCTCTGTTTTATCTACATTAATTTTAAGACCTGAGAACTTTCCAAAGGCCTCAAAAGTGTGGAGTGAAGCTGGGATCGAGGTGGCAGGTTCTGATACAGAGCATAGTATATCGTCTGCAAAGAGACAGCATTTGTAGTGATGATTTCCCATCTTGACTACTTTAATGAGAGAGTTTGATTTAATGGTTTGAGCTAGTGCCTCTATTGCTAAGGCAAACAGGAGTGGAGACAGAGAACAGCCTTGTATTGTGCCTCTTTATATATCTAAAGCTGCTCTGAATTCTCCAGACAATTTCAGAGCTGCCTTAGGCGAGTTAAAATATGTATGAACTAAATTCAAGAAAGGTCCCTGAAGTCCCAATTTTTACAATACCGCGTTAAGATATGGCCATTGGACCATGTAAAAGAGTGTAAGCAAGATGGAATATCTTTTAGTTTAGCCTAGTGCATAATGTTTAATATATGCCTGATTTTATCTCCTGCCTGTCAGAATGGGATGAAACCAACTGGATCCTTGTGGATTAGTTTTGGGATAACTAAAGCCAACCTCTAAGCCATGAGTTTTGCTAGGATTTTGGTGTCTCCATTTAGTAACTATGTGCCCTATTAAATTCCAAGCCAGTAGCGGCCTTGAAATTTGGCTGAGTTACGGTAGTATTAAATTAGAAAGGCTGCGAGCTACGAGCTGGAGACGCAAAACCATAAACCATATGTCCGCCGTGTTGTTGCGTGCTAGAACGCAAACAATTAAGCAAGCCCGTAGTTACGGGTTTAGATGGAGCCAGTGGAAACTGAGATTGTCAGCATTGTGTCACAAGAAAATGGAGGGTGGATTTATAAATCTTACAGGGTTCAATTGTAAGCTACGAGCGAACCCACCTTCCAGTCATAATGCAATATTAATAAAGCCGCAAATATGATATTCTATCACATGCGAGTTACAGTATATGTATTAACACATTGATTGCCGGGATCGATATAACACAAAAAATATACACGAAATGAAGTATTTTTCTGAGCTGAGTTGCAGGCTTTAGAATGTTGTGCTATTAATTCTAAGACCTAACATCACTTTCCCTTTTAATTTCAGTACAGTAGTGTGGTTTTATATGGATATATGTCCGTGAAGTTCAATGTTACTCAACCCGTGGCCTTTTTTTGCAGCTAACCCGCAAGTCATTTGCGGGCTGCGTTACGGGGCTAATTTAATCATAAAAGCCCTAAGATCTACATTACGGGCTACGTTTTAACACATAGTCAGAATTTAATAGGGCAGCATATATGGTGGAAATTTGGATCTTTAGTGGGGTCACATCCCTCTTTTGGAATAAATATATCAGCTTGGTTAAAATCAGGAGGCATTGGGTGACCTTCAAGGATATCATTATATAAATTAGTTAGATGGGGGGCCAGTTGGTCAGCAATTTTTCTAGAGTATTAATTAGTGAAGCCATCTTGCCAATCTTTAATCACCCATCTCCACTAACATAAGGAATGGTTGCAGAAAAGTCATGTTCTAGAACTCTCATATACACACTTCCGAAGTGTATGCTTTCTAGAAGAATGTTTTAGTGGAACTTCCCCTTTAATTTTACTTTTGTTGTGGACAACTCACAAAATGCATTCTCAGGTTCCGTATTTTACATATGTAAGAATAACATGTTAACTGGCATACAGCCTTATTAAATTGCGATTCGGCCAATTGAATAGGGCTGTATATAAGCACATAGCAAATCTTTTTACAGAAATTTTTAGTTAGTGAACTTATAGCCAAAAGCAAGTTCTTCACAAATTAAAAACTTGTGCAAAAAATGTCCTATGTTCCTATATAGAGCCCTATTCAATTGGCTGCATCGCAATTTAATAAGGCTGATACTGTTTAATAATAGTGTTCATTTGTATTGTAGTCAGGGCTTTCTCTCTAGTGATTGTAGCTTGAGGTATGGCATTTTTAGCTACATCATCCTAGCTTAATTAGAGGGCTAGGGAGAGTAAAATGAGGCTGGAGGTGGGTATGTAGATTGACGCTAGCTGGGGGTTAGATTAGGATTGGAGATATTTGTTCCAGCCCCTCCCACATTTTCAGGTTACTTGTTAACCTGTTAATCATCAATAGTGCAAGTCATTTTTCCTCCTAAACAGAGCATTTTCCAAGTTAGCAGGAAGTGCTGATGAGACAAGGTGGAAGCCCAACATGAAAATAGAGTCTACTAAAAATATTATTTTCTATAAAAATGCTCTCCTGCTTGTGGCTTAGCCAGTTCCTAATGTTATACGTTTTTTAAGAAGTTTGAACTTTACAAGACTAATTTGATGAAACGCTTACTGGCATTAAAAACATTTTAGTAACCGAGAACAATGTGCTGTCCTCTGCTTATAACCATGTCTGACTCCTGACTTTTCTTTATAACTCCAGGATCTGTCATTTTTAAAAACATGGCCCCTGGTTAAACATCTATTTTTGTTAGAAAGCTTCACAATGAATTAGCAACTGAGGTGTTTAAATCCCTCCAGTTCGTCTTTCCGGCATGGAGCCAAATGTAGCATGAGAACCACTGCCACCCCAATTACCTTTGAATAGAAGAACTGTTTAGCTCATGACCTTGCACACAGGTCGGACTTCAGGAAAGAATTGTGGTTGTTTACATTGTACTATTATTATCTTTTTTAATAAATAGTTTGTCACTTACATCACTTGAGAATGTATTCAGGATTTCAAAATCTGATTTTTTTGCATGAGGCATGTAAGGCAGTGAGGCATGTAAATGCGGAACTTCTTCTTCATTAAAGGCACACCGTAATCAAAATTTTACAATTATTAATTTAAAAAAATAGAATGTAAATATTACAGAGGTTTTTCTTTTGCATTGAAAATTAATGTGATAAGGTTTAAGAAATAATCTTTAAGACCCTGTAAAAACTGGTTTGATAGGAAAGTCTTACCTCAAAACTTTTTTTAGCTATATCATTTTCATGGAGCTTTCATTTGGCTATTTTTCTTCAGGGAGACCCATCACTTCACTGGTCCAGTAATCTGACACACCCTAAATAAAACTTAGGAGGAGGTTGACTTAGTTCCAAAAACAGTTTATAGAGAAATTTAAAGAATGCCTTTTTATCCCTTACAACATTCATTTTTCATGCAAACAAAAATGTTTAAAACCAGCTCTTTTAAATGCATGATAGGAAAATTGTGACTTTACTGTCTCTTTACACTCTATGCAGTTCCGTTTTGTACCTTTTTTAAACATATTTTTTTTAACAATTTGTGTGTTTCATGACTCTTTAGGGTTAAAAATTCTAATGTCATAATAAGCTAATTTGCAATAAAACATTTCCAAGTTCCAAGTTGAAAATTGAGAAAAGGGGAAGAAAAGTATCTTGGTGCTAAACATTGATGCACAGGATACCTGCAATAACTCAAGAGTTATTATGTAGCTTCAAAAGAGCATATAAACCCTAATATAGACTTAACCTGCTGTGTGTGTGTCATACCTTATGCGTAAAGTCTTACAAGGGATTGCTACATACATATGAACTGTTCCCTGCCCTATGTGTGGTTTTACCTAAAATGTGTTATTACATGGCTCCCTTAAGAGCTTAAAGATAATGCTAAGTGTTCTCTGAAGGTTCAGCGGGTAAGCTAAAAATGTACTCAACCTCCTTCAAGACTAGCTATGCCCATTACAAAAAAAACCTTTTAGACATGTTTAAAACCCAGTACCAGAAAAAGAAAATGCCTAAAGAGGCATTTTAACAGGATGCTAATAAATAAAAATGTGGCCAACACACATCTCAAAGAACAAAAGAAACTCAGGCTGAGCCAAGGTACATTCAGTGTCTGTATGTACAGTTATCAGTTATAGGTTGCATAGGTAAATATTAGGCGACACCTATGTTGTTTTCAGCATCAGATTTGATGCGGGATTATTTCTTTTTTGTTTGGAAAAAAAAATACATAAATAACAAATGTACAAAAATGAACAATTAAATCATCTCAACTTAAATGTTTTGCATATCTTAAAAACAACTAACAAACCACATACACACCACATACATTCCACCTATGCCTATTGGAATCAGGAATGGAGAGATGGAAAGAGGAATATAATAAGAAAATATATATATATTTATATATATTATTCAGTAGTATCCCAAATTTTTCATTTGAGGTTATTTTTTTCTCCAAATCCCGGTTATGATTTATTATTGTAATTATTTTGTTCCACGAAGGGATAGTATTTTGTTTTCACTTAGAGACTATTGTCCATTTAACAACAATAAGTAATTGAATGATAAAAGCTTTCTTTTCAATAGTAAGTTCATCTGGAAACATATGCCAAAGGCTGCATTGAATTGAAGGCAGAATATTCTCCTTCAAAATACATAAAATGTACCTAAAGCATTCTGTCTAAAGTGGTTTTGTATATGGGCTTGATTATTTCTAAGAGGCACTTTTATCCCTTTACGTGTGAGTCTCAGTGCATGTAAATTTCTTATAAACAAATCTCATAAATTTACAAGTTGCAAGTAATAAGTAATTTGCAAGTACAGTGTAAGTAATGAGATACTTATCAATGAAAAAGCATCTCATAATATTATCAATATGGGATGTTTTAGAGCATTTTGAGTGGCTCGCTTGCAGACATGAAAAATTAATGAACTGAATAGCTTTGTTTCCTTTTTGATCATTTACAAGTGGTGTAACATAACAATATAGGGAATTGAATAGAGCACTTACTCGCTAGTTCTATCTCCTATCTCCCTACGTGCTTGAAGCTAATCTCCCTTATGTAACAAACCCCATGGCTACAAGTACATAAAATCCTCCTTTAGTTAGCCCAAGGGACCAATGTAACAGCTCAGTAACATCTCCCGTAAGAACTACTTAAGGGCTAAGTCAGCTTTAAGGGAGTTCCTATGGGAGCCATGGAAATGAGTCCTCAATTAGCAGGGTTCTTCATTCGGGGAAATGCAGCAATGCAGGTTTTACAAGCTAGTTTGGCATCAAGGACGTAAAAGCAATTTCTATTCTCAAAAAATCATTCAAATGCGATTTGGCCAATTGAATAGGGCTCTATATAAGCACAGAGCATATTATTTTACAGAAGTCTTTAGTTAGTGAAGACCTTGCTTTTGGATAGAAGTTCACTAACTAAAAACTTCTGTAACAAAAATATGCTCTGTGCTTATATAGAGCCCTATTCAATTGGCCAAATCACAATTGAATGAGGCCCATAGTATTAATCTGCTTATTCTTCTACGCGCGTCACAATATGGGTGATATCTGTTCCTCTGCACACTGAAAATCTACCATCTTCTGCTTTTGTTAAGTAGGTACCTTACAAAAGAAGCATATGATATCCTGACAAGCTTTTTATACAACCCGTGTTTGTTCAGGGTATCAACATATAAATACATAGGACTATGTACACAAGGATGCAGAGATCTCTCAGTGTACATACACAAGAATGTGTGATGGGCACTAAAAAAACAGGAACCATAAATCTTGTTGTTTGTGTAAGTTCAGTGTGCAGCATTGATAGCTAATCTAAAATTTTACAAATGCTTTACAAATAATGATTAAACCATCCCTCTGTTATTTATGAGTTAACTTGTCACATTGCGGCCACTTTCAGATGACAGTGATGAATCAATAAGAGTAGATAGGGAGAGGCAGTGCGGTACACTACACATTTCTATCAATAAATGCAATATGATATATGATCCCTTAGCAATTATTATTTAGTGTTTGTAGGGCTAGGTAAGGGGACAATTGAGGGATTAATGACCTCCCACACCAAAGCACAAGTTATTAAGGGGATCCTGAGAGGATACCCTGCCCCATAGGGGTTCACTATGTATAGGAGGAGGGTTCTTCGTGACCTGCATTCATATTTATTATAAAGAAATAATTTTCCTGCCTCAATCACAGCAAGGAAATTAGCTTTAAATATAATGAGAGCTGTAACATATCTCGGTAGGGGTTTAGCTGGTGCTGCAGAAGGTTTAGTTTACATGTACAGTTTAGGCTCACTGCAAGTGCAGTTTTACGTATTTTACTGGAGGATTAGGGTAGATTTCTTATGGCAGCCATATAATTTTGCTTTAGGTGAAATCTTCATAGAGTAGGGAATTTATCACACGTGGTGATCACTTATAAGGGTTTACTTATAAGGTTTTGCTACGGTAGGAATGTAATAACTACATAGCTCCCTATGAGGAATGTTTATTTGTTAGATTTCTTACGGGAGCCATGCTGTCAAGGCCCGTGACACTGTTAAAATCAACTGAGATTATTTTTTTATATTGGTGTCTGATCTTATTTGATATAGCTTAGAGCTCTCCACATCCTGTGTTATTCCATGAACCATATTTACTGGATTGCTTCATAGCGTCTACACTTGTTATTGTACTGATTTGTATTTTTGAAAAGCAAATTTATATTTTTTCTAGTATTACTTTGTATCAAAGGGACATTGTAGTGTCACTTTTACAGTAAGTACTTTTGAAGAATATTTTTTTTCATTGTTCAGTCGTTTCCGACTCTACTTTGGCTTCATGGACCGTAACAAACCAGGCATATCTTTGCTGATCCACTTGGTTTTCATGGCAGAGATACTGGAGTGGATTGCCAGCTCCTTCTCCAGTGGGCCACAGCATACAGCTCCTGGTATTCCTAGTTGGTCTCTGATCCAAGTACTCATCAGACCCAACCCTTTTTGGCTTCAGGGCGGTGGGACCTCTTGGTTCCCTGATTGGAATTAAACCCAGATTGCAGCAGTGAAAGCACCAAATCCTAACCACTGGACCACCAGGGAACACTTACAGGTTATAACTGGCAAAATCAATTCATAAATTTTAAAAAATCAATGCACACTTTGAGCCTCATTCAATTGCAAGGCCACAACTCATGGTATACAGGCTGTATGTCTGCGGGCTTAATGCGGGCTTGAACTCTGCTACAATTCGATTAAATTAAACAAGCCCACAAGTTGCGGGCAAAAAGCTGAAACAGCAAAACATGAAAATAATTGATTATTTATTGCCGATATGCGAACTAAAAGTTGTCTTGTGTGTTTTGTTGCTTCTCAAAATACTCAGTTCTTTTTTGAGAGATGAGATTATAATTAGTTCTAATGAAAATACCAGCATTATGTACTGCTGAATTAAATGTGAAGTAATAGATTGTGTGTGCATTCAATATCTCCTCCTTCTTGTAGAAGCAGTTAAACAGATACAAAATGCTAGCTCCCACCACAGCATAATTTAATATAACATTTTTCTTTTACCTTCTAAGAATATTTTGCCAATATTAAATGTAGTTCTTCAACAAAGTACATGAGTTTACGTGATTACAGATGTCCTGCCATTAGTATACAGGGAGTGCAGAATTATTAGGCAAGTTGTATTTTTGTGGATTAATTTTATTATTGAACAACAACCATGTTCTCAATGAACCCAAAAAACTCATTAATATCAAAGCTGAATATTTTTGGAAGTAGTTTTTAGTTTGTTTTTAGTTTTAGCTATTTTAGGGGGATAACTGTGTGTGCAGGTGACTATTACTGTGCATAATTATTAGGCAACTTAACAAAAAACAAATATATACCCATTTCAATTATTTATTTTTACCAGTGAAACCAATATAACATCTCAACATTCACAAATATACATTTCTGACATTCAAAAACAAAACAAAAACAAATCAGTGACCAATATAGCCACCTTTCTTTGCAAGGACACTCAAAAGCCTGCCATCCATGGATTCTGTCAGTGTTTTGATCTGTTCACCATCAACATTGCGTGCAGCAGCAACCACAGCCTCTCAGACACTGTTCAGAGAGGTGTACTGTTTTCCCTCCTTGTAAATCTCACATTTGATGATGGACCACAGGTTCTCAATGGGGTTCAGATCAGGTGAACAAGGAGGCCATGTCATTAGATTTTCTTCTTTTATACCCTTTCTTGCCAGCCACGCTGTGGAGTACTTGGACACGTGTGATGGAGCATTGTCCTGCATGAAAATCATGTTTTTCTTGAAGGATGCAGACTTCTTCCTGTACCACTGCTTGAAGAAGGTGTCTTCCAGGAACTGGCAGTAGGACTGGGAGTTGAGCTTGACTCCATCCTCAACCCAAAAAGGCCCCACAAGCTCATCTTTGATGATACCAGCCCAAACCAGTACTCCACCTCCACCTTGCTGGCGTCTGAGTCGGACTGGAGCTCTCTGCCCTTTACCAATCCAGCCACGGGCCCATCCATCTGGCCCATCAAGACTCACTCTCATTTCATCAGTCCATAAAACCTTAGAAAAATCAGTCTTGAGATATTTCTTGGCCCAGTCTTGACGTTTCAGCTTGTGTGTCTTGTTCAGTGGTGGTCGTCTTTCAACCTTTCTTACCTTGGCCATGTCTCTGAGTATTGCACACCTTGTGCTTTTGGGCACTCCAGTGATGTTGCAGCTCTGAAATATGGCCAAACTGGTGGCAAGTGGCATCGTGGCAGCTGCACGCTTGACTTTTCTCAGTTCATGGGCAGATATTTTGCGCCTTGGTTTTTCCACACGCTTCTTGCGACCCTGTTGACTATTTTGAATGAAACGCTTGATTGTTCGATGATCACGCTTCAGAAGCTTTGCAATTTTAAGAGTGCTGCATCCCTCTGCAAGATATCTCACTATTTTTGACTTTTCTGAGCCTGTCAAGTCCTTCTTTTGACCCATTTTGCCAAAGGAAAGGAAGTTGCCTAATAATTATGCACACCTGATATAGGGTGTTGATGTCATTAGACTACACCCCTACTCATTACAGAGATGCACATCACCTAATATGCTTAATTGGTAGTAGGCTTTCGAGCCTATACAGCTTGGAGTAAGACAACATACATAAAGAGGATGATGTGGTCAAAATACTCATTTGCCTAATAATTCTGCACTCCCTGTATTTTAATCATAGCTTTGTTCAATTGCTTGCACTGGAAAAAAAATATCTGTGCTGTACTCTTTTTTTTTCATGTAGTTTACAGTGTATGAAAAATTAGATCAAGGTATACACTTTGATGCAGATACAATTTGACAAGCTGACAAATAACTGCATTATTTTCCTTTCTCTAATGATGTTCATGCCATAGAAATCTGCTCTGAGTAGAATATAAGCTCTTCACCTGCCGTTTGGATTTAGCAGTGAGTCATTGTGTTGTGTCTGTATCATGTAAAGCGTGATGCTGGGAGACCTGCAGCTCTGACAGATACAGCACTACTTGCTTGAGGCAGCTCCTAATGAATACTCTGTGACTAAGACGTCACACACAATGCCTTTCATATGTGCTATGCTGAAATAAGAGTATTAACCCCTAATCTGCCACTTCTGTGGAACAGTTTAAGATAATCTAGATGGTCCCTCAATTACTGTCATAAGAATTGCCGGTACATTACCAGCATGCACACTGTTTTTTAAGAAGTATACATTCTTCAGATGTAATACAGGATATTCTAAAACAGCTGGTAGCAGTGGCAGAAATTGGAAAGAAATGGTCAAAGCAACAGGGTATAAATACTATCAGTTTTCTTAAATTGCCATTCGGCCAATTGAATAGGGCTCTATATAAGCACAGAGCATATATTTTTTTTACAGAAGTTTTTAGTTAGTGCTTTTGGATAGAAGTTCACTAACTAAAAACTTCTGTAAAAAAAATATGCTATGTGCTTATATGGAGCCCTTTTCAATTGTCCGAATCACAATTTAATCAGGCCGTAAATATATTGCACTACTGACTTCAAAGCACTCCCTGAGATAAACCGTATCTTGTATCTAAAGGGCCATGTGTTCCAAGGATAAATAAATGGCCGGGGGACTTTTTGTGATGAAATGACAAAACATTTTTTTTGTATTGTGAAATGACGTTCCATCAGACATGCTCATTAATATGGTAGGCTTACCATTTTGTAGTTCTTTAATTCTTTAAAATAGGGCATCCAGTGATAAATAAATTTAGTATGACCATAGTTACTGTGCCTCTGATGGATGCAGAGGAAACCAGTGATTCTCATTCTGAGTTCCATAGAATACAGCATGCTTTAAATGGAGTAGTTCTGCAGCATACATAGGGCCTCATTCAATTAAGATTTGGCAAATTGAATAGGGTTCTATATAAGTGCAGAGCATTTTTTACAGAAGTTTTTAGTTAGTGAAGACCTTACTTTTGGATAGAAGTTAACTATCTAAAAACTTCTGTAAAAATATGCTCTGTGCTTATATAGAGCCCTATTCACTTGGCCAAATCGCAATTGAATGAGGCCCATAGTGTAAATCACATTCAATTCTACAGAATACAATGTACTTCACTGTATTGATCATTCTATAGAATGAGTTCTATATAATAAAGTGAAATACACAGTATTATATCAAACTCAATGTGATGTACAAAGTTTGTTCAATAGAATATGGAGTACATCACATTGATTTCTACAGAATAAAGTATTCTTCACATTGCGTTCAATAGAATAAGGTATACTTCACAATGGTTTCTATACAATATAGTGTACTTAACATTAAGTTCAATAAAATTTGGTGTTTTGTTACACTGATTTTTACAGAATCCAGTCTATTTCACAATTAGTTCTATAGAATGTGGTGTTTGTCACACTGATTTCTACAGAATACAGTGTACTACACATTGGGCCTCATTCTAATAATGGCCACAAAACGGCCATATCCCGTGATCCCTTACTAGGTGCTGCAGCCTCTTAGCTACTTTGCTATTCAAAGTACACCACTTCTTACGGCTGATCATAAGACAGGCAATCCGCCGTTAGCTTTGGTGGACTTGGACCTGATCGCGGGCTTTAGCCCGCAGATCAGAGTGCAACCCCGCCAAACTAAAAAGTCCAAAATAAATTCAAGGAAGCACTGTGCAGCACTGTAAATGTTGGGGGACACATTGGGGGACATGAGGATTACAGGCAGTACATTGGCTAGCTGGTAGTTCGCCGGGCTTGAAGATCAAGTTGCTGCCTTGGAGGTCATCCGGGACTTTGGGCTTGGATGACCCCCAAGGCAGTAACCCGTTCGCCTAGCCCGGTGGACTTGTGGCCACAAATGACACTAATGGGGGTCCTCCAGGACCCTCATGACAAAATCTAAGTGCTACACTACACTATTAACCCTAACTATACCCCATTAACCCATAATTAACCCTATTCAACCCTAACTGTACCTAATTACACTAACTGGGTCTATTTAACCCTAACTGGCCCTATTTAATCCTAACTGGACCATTTAAGCCAAACTGTGGGTCTATTTAACCTTAACTGGCCCTATGTAACCCTAACTGTACCTAATAACCCTAACTGGGCCTGTTTAACCCTAACTGGCATTATGTAACCCCAACTGGGCCTATCTAACCCTAACTGTGCCTATTTAAAGTTATCAGATCCTATTTACCCCTATCTAGACCTAATAACCCTAACTGGGCCTATTTAACCCTATCTACACCTATGTAACCACCTCTTAGCCTATCTAAACCCATCCAAGCCTATTTAATCCCATCACTTATGGGGGTCTCTACAACCCCATCCACTACATAAAATAAAAAAGAACATTACAACCCCCCACTACAAAAAATAAGAAAAGAGCATTACAACCCCCCCACTACAAAAAAAATGTTTTATTACACACCTGCAAAGAAAAGACATACACATATGTACATAACATTACAGTACATCAATAAATGCATTACAAATATACTGCTAACTACAATACTATTAACCCCTACTACAATACATCAATACATTACCCATATATAAAACATTACCCCCAATGTATGAAACATCATCCCCTATCTGCCAAAAATTAACCCCTAACTGCAATACATTAAACCCTAACTACAATACATTACCCCTATTTATTAAACATTACCCCCTATCTATTAAACATTACCCCCTATCTATTAAACATCACCCCCTATCTACAATACATCAAACCCTATCTATTAAACATGACCCCTATCTATTAAACATTACCCCCTATCTATTAAACATCACCATCATAAATAGGCCCAGTTAGGGTAGAATAGGTCTAGAGGGGTTAAAGAGGCCAAGTTAGGGTTCAATAGGCCCAGTTAGGGTTAAATAGGTATAGACAGGTTATTAGGTCCAGATAGGGTTAGATAGGCCCTGTTAGTGTTAAATATGACTATAAGGAGTTAAATAGGCCCAGTTAGGGTTAGATAAGTACAGTTAGGGTTAAATAGGGTAATAGGGTATAGTTAGGGTTAAGGGGTTAATGGAGTATAGTTAGGGTTAATAGTGTAGTGTAGTGTTTAGACTTTGTCACGAGGTTCCTGGAGGACCCCTATTGGACTGAGGGGGTTCATTTTAGTCTTGTGGGGGTCTATATTGAACCCCATGAGTAATGGGTTCATTTTAGGTGCCGGGGGGGGGGGGGGGTACTTATAGTACCACCACGGCTCTGGCGTAACCATTAGTGTGCAGTGGGCCATTAAAGGACCAGCGGTGGGAACTTCAAACCCTGCAATTCCCCGGGCTTGAATTTAAATGTTGTAGAGGCTGCAGGGACTCCTGCAGCAAGGCAAGGGGTTAATGTGGGGACCCCTATAGCAAGGGTTAATGTGTGCACTTTGCAGGGTTCCAATGGGGACCCCTGCATTATAGAGATAATGTGTGCAACCTGCAGGGGTCCCGTTCAGACCCCTGCATTATAGGGTTAATGTTAGGACACTGCAGGGGTCCCGTTTGGACCCCTTCATTATAGTGTAATGGTGTGCCCCCAGCAGGGGTCTCGATCAGAAACCTGCATTTAAGGGGTGATGTAGGGACACTGTAACGACAATGGGTCCTGATCGGGTCCCGATTGGGTCCCCTGCAGCCAGCGGGGGGCTTAAATGGAGCCGTTGCAAGGGCTTCACAGCCCTTGTGCTGGCTGCAGGGTGGAAGTAAGCTGCAGCATTTTTTTATTCCTTTGCGGGGTTGGCAGAGGGGTTATCGGAGCATTTGAATAGGCATGGGTGGTTTCTTGCAGCCGAATCTTTTGCGGGGGTGGCCACAAGGGAACACCGGGCACCAGCCGCAAGTCGGTCGGAGCTGTAGGCCGCAAGGGATTAGAATAGGGAAGTAGCTTGCGGCCACGCAGCTCCTACGGCCATCACTAGAATGAGGGCCATTGAGTTCAATAGAATATTGTGTACTTCATACTGATTTCTACTGAATACAGGGCCCATTCAATTGTCCAAAACGCATTTACTTGAACTCGAAAAGCAGATTGTAAAGGTTATGGATATTCAACTAGCTACATTTGCCTACTCGCATTCCAATTGTGAGTCACCTGCCCAAAATCACTACGTGCCAGCCAAAGACGTAACTAAGCCCTATCTCCTCCATTCAATTTTCAAGCCTGCAAATGTTAACAGTGCTAAAGACGTAAAATCGATATTCAATTGCAAAAGTTCAAGTAGCTTGCAAATGAAATCGGACCTGCAACTCGAAAATGTATCAAAACATATTCAGCCTCATTGAATTGCTCCATTTTTGAGATCCGAGGTCGCAAGTGGAAAACGCAGGCAAAGTTGCTATTCAATTTCCTCCATTTTGTGACCTCGGATCAGGTTCCGAGTTAGGGCCCTGCGAAAATGGCCGACCTACAACTCGGAGCATACACCAGCCTGAAGCCTTTGATCTGTCACTTTGCAGCCCAGAAATCGCAAATCTAAATTCAAGCACCCGATCCCTCTGACTCCGACAAAGTATCCCAGCTTGCAAAGCGCAAATGTGGGACGAAGTCCTGTTTGTGCTCAGGAGGACTCGCAAGGGCTTTAGAAGCTCTTACGTATGGTGCACGATATGTCCCCAGGGCGCCTAACATCCCCCCACACTCTTACTTGAATCACCAATGATGCAGGTATTCGATCAGACCCCTGCAGGGTCCCCACATTAACCCCTTGCTGCAGGGGTCTCGATCGGGACCCACGCAGTGTGCCCACATTAACCCTATGCTGACTGTCCCCATCGGGACCCCCGGAGTGTCCCTACATTAATTCTTGCAGTAGGGGTCTCGATCGGGACCCACACTGCATTTACAAAGATTAAATTCCCAACCGTGAGTCCTTAAAGGGCCTGCGACACACTAATAGTTAAGGCTGGCAGCGGGGGTACTGCAAGTACCCCCCGGCACCTAACATTAACCCCCAAATGCTGATGGTCCCAATAGGGACCCCCGCAATGTCCCCACATTAACCCTTGCAGTAGGGGTCATGATCGGGACCCCCACTGCATTTAAAATGTTTAAATTCCCCTCCACCTAAAATTAACCCCCCAAATGCTGGGGGCCCCCATTGGGACCCCCACATGGTCCCTACATTAACGCTTGCATTCAGAATTTAAATTTCCCGCCTTGCGGGTCCTTAAATACCCGCGCTAAATAAAAATTAACCCTATCACTCATGTGGCTCTATACAGAGCCCTAATTAACCCAGTCACTTATGGGCATCTATACAGACCCCCCTCAAGCCTCTATTTAAAAATTAACCCTATCACTCATGTGGCTCTATACAGAGCCTTAATTAACCCTGTCACTCATGGGGCTCTAAACAGAGCCCTATGAGCCCTTAATTAACCCTATCACTGATGGTGCTCTTAACAGAGCCCCATGAGCCCTTAATTAACCCTGACACTTATGGGGTTCTATACAGACCCCCAAAGCTTAACCCCATCAGTCCAATAGGGGTCTATATAGACCCCTATAAAATATTAATTAGCCCCTATAATAACACTATAAGTGCCATAAGGGTCCTCCAGGAGGTAAGCACTACACTATTAACCCTAACTATACCCCATTAACCCATAATAAGCCCCGTTAACCCTATCTGGACCCAAAAACCCTATATAAGCCTATTTATCCTAACAGTACCTATTTAACACTAACTGGGCCTATTTAACCCTTACTGACCTATCTAACCCTAACCGGGTCTATCTAACCCTAACTGGGCCTATTTAATACTATTTGGGCCTATATAACTCTAACTGGGCCTATTTAACCCCCAATGTACCCAGTAAACCCCTATCCTATAAACCCCCTCCCACCCTACCCTATTAACACCTACGCTTCCTACCCAACACTTAGTATAAAAAAAACCCACCTAATTACTAAAAATAAAATAAAACACCTATTTACTGAATATAAAAAAATACATTACTGAAAATAAAAAACAGAACACTATATAAAATAAAAAAAGAACACTAGATAAAATTAAAAAAAAACACACTACTGAAAATAAAAAAAATATTTACCTAAAATAATAAAACCTAATTTACAAAAAATAAAAACACCCCACCACAGAAATAAAAAAAAGAATTACTCACCTAAAAAAAAAAAACATGCATAAATAAACATAACATTACAGTACATCAATAAATACAGTTCAAATATCCCCTATCTACATACAGTATTAACCTAACTACATAAATGAACCCCTATCTAAATACAATATTAAACTTACTACATACATTAACCCCTAATAAATACATTACACCCTATCTAAATACATTAAAACCCTATCTAAATACATTAAACCCTATCTACATACATTAACCCCTATTTACATACTATTTAACCCTATCTACATACAGTAATCCCTATCTAAACACATTAAACCCTATCTTAATACATTAACCCCTATCTAAATACATTAAACCATATCTACATAAAGTATTCCTATCTAAATACATTAAACCCTATCTACATACAGTAATCCCTATCTAAATACATTAAACCCTATCTACATACATTATTCCCTATCTAAATACATTAAACCCTATCTAAATGCATTAACGGCTATCTAAATACATTAAACCCTATCTACATACAGTAATCCCTATCTAAATACATTAAACCATATCTACATAAAGTATTCCCTATCTGAATACATTAAACCATATCTACATACAGTAAACCCTATCTAAATACATTAAACCCTATCTACATACAGTATTCCCTATCTAAATAAATTAAACCCTATCTAAATGCATTAACCCCTATCTAAATACATTAAACCCTATCCACATACAGTAATCCCTATCTAAATACATTAAACCATATCTACACACAGTATTCCCTATCTAAATACATTAAACCCTATCTACATACAGTAATCCCTATTTAAATACAGTAATAACCTAATTACATACATTAAAAATCCTAAATCTAACCTGAAATAGAATAAATAAGACAGTCTCAACTACCACTGGCTATTGTTAAGCAAAAGCTCTGAGCTTGCAGTTGCAAGCCCAGCTCTGCTTACGTCGGAAACATTGGTTTTCGATTTTGGATGTCGGTCGCAGTGTCTGGGCCTTGGCTAATTGAATAGCCTCGGAAACAGAGGGGAAAAGCAGCTCGTGGCTCACTCTGAGACATCCGACCCTTGGCTAGTGAGCTACCATTGTCTCTATGTGGACTGCTTAGCCAACAAAAACAGTGTGCTTCATATTGAATTCTATAGAAAACGGTAAAGTAAATCCGAAAGAATGTGGTGTACGTCACACTAATTTCTATTTCTATACTAATATATTGAGTAGAATATTGTGTATTTCATACTGATTTCAACATAATAAAGTGTACTTCATATTGAGTTCAGTAAAATATCGTATACTTCACATTGATTTCTACAGAATAAAGGGTCCCATTCAATCTCAAGCTTGCAATTGCCTGTAACCCGATAGTTTGGCTGTGGGTTCCATTTTATTAAACATTTAAACTCATTCAACTGTCTCTCTTAACTGCCCTTTCACAGACTCGAAAAGAAAACCATGCACTCAAAAGTAGGATTTCAGCAAGCCCGTAATTCACTTCTTAGACACAGCTAATAGTAAATGAGACTGTTATCTTGATGTCAGTAAAATATGGAGTTTATACTACAATTAATTGGTGTTTAGAAGTAGAATTCCCGGCATTGGAATAACACAGAACTAAAAGTTAAAAATAATTATTTATTATTGCAGATTTGCGAGTTTGAGACTGTTGGGCAATTAATTCCAATTCCTTTCCATGCTTTACCAGTATTTTAAAGTACAGTAGAGTGTGTTTAATAGCTGTTGCAGCTGTCAGAACTTGTGTTATGAGTCCTATTTAGTACTCTTTTATGATACATTTCTGAGTTGCGGGTCAGATTTAATTTGCGAGCTACTTAAACTTTTTTAATTGAATATCGATTTTGTGTCTTTAGCACTGTTAACTTTTGTGGGCTTGGAAAATCAATGGAAGAGATAGGGCTGAGTTATGTCTATAGCTAGCCCTCAGTGATTTCGGGTAGGTAACTTGCAATCGGAATGCGAGTAGCTAAATATACGTAGCTAATTCAATATCCAGAACCTTTACAAGCTGCTTTTCAAGTTCAAGTAAATGCGATTTGACCAATGTAATGGGGCCCAAAGTGTACTTGTGTTTCACACTGATTTTTATAAAATACTATATACTTTACATTTAACTCAATAGAATATGGTGTACCTCATAATGATTACTTTAGAATGCAGTGTACTTCACACTGAGTTCAATAGAATATGGCATACGTCACAGGGAATACAATAGGTTGCAGCTTATGTCACACAGACTTCTTTGGAATACTGTATACTTCACACTTAGTTCAATAGAATGTGGTGTAATATTGATTTCTACAGAATACAGTGTACTTCATATTGAGTTCAGTAGAATATTATATACTTCACACTGATTTATATGGAATAAAGTGTACTTGTATTTCATACAGATTTCTACAAAATACAATATACTTCACATTGAGTTCAATAGAATAAAGTGTACCTCATAATGATTTATTCAGAATAGAGTGTACTTCACATTGAGTTCTATAGAATGTGCTGTATGTCACACTGATTTCTACAGAATACAGTGTACTTCATATGGAGTTCAATTGAATGTGGTGTACGCCACACTGATTTCTACAGAATACAGTGTACATCACATTCAGTTCAATAGCATGCTGTCTATGACACACTGATTTCTTCAGAGTAAAGTTTACTTCACACTAAGTTCAATAGAATGTGGTGTAAATCACACTGATTTCTACAGAATACAGTGTACTTCACACTGAGTTCAATAGAATGTGGTGTACTTCGCATTGATTTCTACATAATACAGTGTACTTCATATGGAGTTTAATTGAATGTGTTGTACACCACACTAATTTCTACAGAATACAGTATACATCACATTGAGTTCAATAGAATGTGGTCTACGGCACACTGATTTCTTCGGAATCCAGAGTACTTCACACTGAGTTCAATAGAATGCAGTGTACATCACAATTATTTTTTTTCAGAATACAGTTTATTTCACACTAAGTTCAACAGAATGTGGTGTACATCTCACTGATTTCTACAGAACACAGAGTACTTCACACTAAGTTCAATAGAATGAAGTGTACGTCACAATGATTTTTTCAGAATACAGTGCACTTCACATAGAGTTCAATAGAATGTAGTGTACTTAAGAGTGATTTCTACAGAATACAGTTTACTTAAGTGTACTGTAGACTATGATATGCTTCACAATGAATTATAATTTACTCTATTTAACAGTTACCGGTACATTCTTTTCACAATTGAATTAAAATGGTCAACGCAATAGGGGTTTATTATTATTAATTGGGGTAGGAATAATATATATTCTTATAATAGTGCAGAGGCTGCTTTACCCTTTTCTATAGCATTATTTTGTGGAAATGTGAAGGCTGTCCTGTGTAAATGCAGTTTTCTTTTTTGGAAGAGGCGATTGTTAAACTAAATGAATTAAGTGAAAAACAAACTGTTTCCCTCACACCGTTGCAGCAAGGAATAGAGCTACTGCCGCAGAGAACCGAAATGAGAAGATGGATTGCTTTTGATTCTGGTAGATTAAGGAATGTTGATAAAATACATTACAGAACCCACATGCTCAGTGCTCTTGCAGAGGCCATTCAGGGTATGGAGACTTCCACTTCTGTTGCAGAGCAGCATGCATCAAACCTGCAGGCAATTTTAAGAAAAGTGAGTTTTGGTAAGGAAGGAATGTGAGAGGTAAGGTGCATTCCCGGAGCTACAGCTCATAGTTTACATGAATCAGATTGTAAAAATGTTTAAGGTAGAAGAACATGAAGGATAGGTTCATGTTATTGCACATATTGGAACTATTGATCTCGCTAGGAATAATGTTGTTGCCGTTCAGAAAATATTCTGTGAGTTAAGAAAACAGCTTGGCCAAGAATCATCATGTGTTTCTTTCTTTGAGGTTTTGCTGCTTCAGAGGGATGAGGAAAGGATGTTTTATCTTAACATAATTTAGTAAATGGTTAGAGAGATGGTGCGAAGAGGGAGTATTTCATTTTGTTGGTCACAGTAATTTGGTTTGGCGTGATAAAGGACTTTATAGGAGAGATGGTCTTCAAACCTGTAGTTAAGGTTCAATGATTCTCATTGAGTAAATGCTTCATTACTAGTTAAATAGAAAAGGGGGTTATTTAAATTTAAATTGCATTACAAAACTTGTGGAAATTACACTGTACATGCCTTGATATAGCTATTGGTTTCTATAATAGTTTCACTACTAGCAAGACTGATAATCTAGTCAGGGAGTGCATTGTGCAGATGTTAAAGGTATATATACGTTTCCTGGGTTTAAAATATTTGGTAAGAAACAGGCAATGATTATCAGAAAAATATGTGTTCTATAGAAAAGTTCAGGGTACTTACAAAGCTAAATGCAGGAAAGTAAACCCCAGCTTTGCACACCAACAGGGAGCTTACATAACCAAGAACACACCGGAAAGCCATCAGGTACAGAATTTGACCTTTCTAAGGAAGTACTTGCTGAAGGATGGAATCACATGGTTGGGGGGGGGGTCTGAGCTCACAGCTGAATCAGAGCACAAGGATAGAGAGAGAGAAACTACATATCCCACAAATGTATCAACTAACCTCTGCTTTCTCCTGATTGACCAAAATGAATTATTAATTTTATGCTAATCTTAGCAGGGATTTTCAGGGATGCCAACAGTGCCGTATCTACCTTTTTTGGAGGTGCTCCTGTGAGTGTGTGCGCAAGTTGTGCACAAAGCCATTTTTCCCTTTTCTGTGTGTGTATATCCCTTTCTTGCTGTGTGAGCAAATCACAGACATTTCAGCCATTTTTACAACATAGCTACTCATACACCCGCCAAGCTATTACTTATTTATGAAATGCTTTTGATGGTGGGCCATATTATTTATATTTTTCTATGGGAGGTCAGCAAGCATATGTTACTCAAACACTTGTATTACACATAAAAACTGAGTAATTATGAGAGTTAAAGGGCCACTGCACAAAGAGACCAGAAATTGTTTGATTGGAAAATTGAGTCTAAGAGTAATAAGGAAAAAAGTCATACAGATAGTTTTTAAATAGATAAAATAAATGTTGATGCATCTCCCGGGCCCTGTTGAAATCCATGAAACATATATGTGTATTTTGTTTTATATATATATATATATATATATATATATATATATATATATATATATATATTATTATATATATATTATTAATTATATTAAAGTCTACCATCCTCCCAGTCTAACATTTCACCAGTCACCGCTGGGTTTCCTACATTAATATTATTATTATTAATTGTATTTGTAATGCGCCAACATATTCCGTAGCGCTGTACAGGAGAAAGAACAGAGGGGGTGAAAAAATCAGCATAAAATGGGGGGCCCTGTTTTGAGCTCAGAATCTTTCATATAAATGCAATTATATTCAATCAGAATCACAAACATATTAGACAAGGGCCTCTTAATATTATATCAGCATTCATTAAAGGCCCATTATAATTATAATTATAATACAAATATATACGTAATCAGCTAGGGCCCCCTACATTGAAATAAGTATACACATATTCAGCCATGGTCCTGTGCAATGACATACATATGTACATATGTAAATATGTACAATATTAATAGCCATTCAGACAGAATACCTATAATCAATAAATAACCTGCCCCCAAGAATAAATACTATTAAGGAGCTACTTTTTACCAATATTTATTTTCTTACACAAAAACATTTTAGTGAAAAAACATTTTACTGTATAAACTTACTTATGCTCCTCTGGTGCATGTCCTTCCTCTACATGGGAAGAGTTAGCAGTGATAACTCTATACTGTACTCTAGTTCAAGGCTGTGGACTGCAGCTTTCTGTTCTTAAGCTAAAATAAATGTATTAGGGGGGTTTAAGCTTAAAAAAAGTTGGCTGCTGCCTAGTTTGCCTACTAGGTAATCTGGCCATGGGTGTCAACTAACAAAGGATGCATAAGAAGGGTAGGGGAAAGACAGCGCACCAACTCCTAGTGCAACATGAGTGTATAATAATCACGTCAAAACATCAATCATATAGTGTTTCACTCACATGTGATAACCCCAAAGTTATGAGGTATCTGTATGGATTAAAAAGGGTAGCTCTGGAAGTACCCGATGTCCAATCCTCAGATCTCAATCCCAGGCTCAGGATACAATCCAGATAGTTTTGTAGCAGGTATAGTTGGATCACCAATGCTATTGGGTACACTATTATATAGTGTCTAGGGAACAAAATATGATTCCAACTCCTTAAGTCTACTATAGGGGACAATTGAAACACACTAGTACAAACAATAGTGTGTTTATCATATATTTATTGCACCATATAATCCTCAATACATGCCATATATGGCCAATAGGGATAGGCACAATGAAAATGAATAAAATCAATAATCTAAAAACATAGAATAATATCAAACGCATTTCGCCCAAAGGCTTCCTCAGTGATATAAAAACATAAACAGTGTATAAATACTGTTGGTAAGTGCTGATATGAGCAGTACTTATATGTTGCTATTTGTAGCAATATAATATATGTAAATTTCGTCTCTGTTTTCTAACAAAGGATGCAGCTTGCAAACTGAAGGGATTTAGCAAAAATCAGGGTAAGTTGTCAAATGTTTATTTTGGTATTTTTTCATGCAAAAAAATGTTTGCATATACTACAGATTCTCCTCTATCAGATGCATTCATAATCCTGTAAATGTAGATATGTTTTTAAAGTCTTGTAATGCAGAAATGAATACAAGTTCCATTTGTTATGGAATTACTTGTTATGGAATTAATTTCAACAATTATCATAGATGTGTCTGTAAGGGAATATTGGTATATTGAATCATGTGAATGGGACTTAGTTATATTTGCTTACAGATTATTCTGGAGGAGCATTTGGGTAACTTTAGAAAGAGGAAGGCAAGTTTTTAGGATAGGAGTCGTTTATAGGCCTCCAGGACAAGATGAGGTATAAATAACAAAAATGACAATGAAGGGTGAAGTAATAGTAATGGCACATGTTTAATTTGCTAGATGTGAACTGAAATATTCCAACTGCTGTATCAGCCTCTAGTAAGTATATTCAATGTTCCTTGTAAGCGGCATCACTTACATAATTAGCTAAGGAGCTTACTTGAAAACAATCTATACTAGATTTAATACTAACAATCAGTGATCTAGTGTCAAATGTATCTTTATGGGAGAGCTCATAGTCTAGTGATCATCAGTCAGTATAGTTTAGTATACAAGTAAAGGCTGTGTCTAAGTGGATCTATGACCCTCCCTCAGGCCTATGGGTTCATCTTCCACCTGTTAATAGTCAATATCCCAACTGCACACCCCAAGCAGAGGGTTACTCCCACATTACTATATCAACCTCCAGTATAATTATACAAGTAAAATGAAAGTGTTGTGCCTAGAAGAGATGTTTTACACAAACTGCGGTTATTATTTAATGGTTTTAGGAAAAAAATTAAATGTAAAACAAGTTCCTATTTCTATTCCTTTGTTTATAAAAAATCCTACTATGTAATAATATGATTATCTATCATGAGTGTTTATTTTTCAAATGCTGCTATTGTGCATCACATAGTTATGATTGTGGACCAATTTTATCAAGTATAGCTCAGTGCTGCACATCTGCATCCATTAGTATTTTTTCAGATTTGAAGAGTATAATTATCTTTTAGAGACCATATCATGAGTCATTTCATAGAAGCATTGTGTGATGTGTCATTTATATTACCTTTACAAGAAATGATGCAGTGATTGGGTAATTTATATAAAATTGCACTTGGAGCACATCAAATAACAACGGATATGGTTTAAAAAATAGTCACTTCCTTCCAGCATATTACAGATTGTCACATTTAGATCTGCAATCATCTGTCCCCCTTTTCTCCATAATGCAATATTGCATTCTAAAAAAACTAAAGTAAATACGATTATGCTTCTAATATTAAATACATTCTGCATATTTGTAGAAATTAACTGCTGTATTTGGCAGCATCATTTTCTATTAATATGCACAAAAGGCAAAGATTTTCTTGTGATAAGATAATATATATATATTTTATAAATATAGTATATTACTATGTATGCATGCTTCACCACAGTTAATTAAAACAATGTAGAATAAAATTGAAACATGTTTCCCGTGAATGTGTCACACTAAAGATTACAAATATGATATATTTTAAAATTACAGATAATACAAGCACTTTAATAGTTGAATGGTATTAAAATATAAATTATATACCTTTTCATACAGTAATCTTACACTGAAATGTACAATTTTTACCTGTCAATCAGCCATTCTGGACCAACCACTAAGGACAGAATTATACTTGCTAATGGGGTGATCATTGGCAATAATTGGTAATTACTTCCTGGGATCCAAAATTTTTGTCTTCAGTTTAAAGCCTCATGAAAAAAAGACTGGGTATGCTTAGGTTTATCTTTGTATATCTGTATGTCTAGTCACTCCATGAGCGTGCCCAGTCTATATTTCAGTTTAACAAAATCAAACTTTGCAAGAGTAATTTATCTTACAATGTTTTCTGTATTTTTGTCAAGCTTTATGTTGTGGTGACATTTAATAATTGGCACAATGTTTCAGGAGAACATTGTCAAGATCATCTTTTTGTTGACGAGTTAATCTCTACTGAAAGAACTATGTCCTCTATATTTCTATCACCAGAGACAGGGAATTTGAATAATTGACTGTATATCTTAATAACAACCTGCCTGATAGGTTTATCTATCTGTGGATATGAAATCCAAATATAAGTCAGTTAACTAATTTAGAAGGGAACTTTGGATGTGTTTAAGTTTGTTATGTGATTACCAGATCACCCTGAGATGAGATTAACTCCCACACCGCCAGATTGGCCAAAGGTGCTGATTGAGTGAAGTGGTTAAGGGCAGGTAATTTAATCATGTTTGTGGGTTGAACCAAGGTTTTATTGTTCTGTTTTCCTATAAATGTTCCAACTTTTCCCAATAAAGACACACTATTCTAGGGGACATAAGCAATGTTTTCTCTCTTTTAGTTAGAAGTTATAACCTGTGTTTTTTTAACACCTTGACTCCTGTCCTGTATTTTGATGGTCCTGGAATAGAAGCTGGTCACCATGAAGCCCATCCACTCCACGGTCTAAGAGAGGATTCCTGTAGCCAAGGCAGGAGAATTCTGGAGCTTGTTGGACCCCCCTCCCCTATAAACTATAAGCAATAAAGTATTATCCGTTAAAATGGCCTCTATAATGTCCCCACAATACAGTTTGCTGTGTGTACAAGTTTACAATCTGCATTTGTTATGCATTTGTTTGGAAATTATTTTTTTATGTCTAATAAATGTTCTTGGGTGCAATCACCTTATACTCATTAGCTGTTATGGTATGTTTTCACGACTGCACATTAAAAAGCTTAATGACTCTGAGCCTCATTCAATTAGGAGGCCGTAACATCTAGGATGTAGGCCGTATGTCTGCGGGCCTGACAAATGAAAGGCTTGGAGGGGCATTAACTTGCAATGTTAACCATTGCATCGAATCGGAGCCAATTGAATAGCAAAATAACCTACAGACTACATTTCCGAAACCCAGATCTCACAAATGCTCAATTGAATAAGGCTCTCTTTGTTTAGTGAGGATCCGCAACAAAATCCCCCATTCTATCTGACCATGCTAAGCGAGTGATCAGAGGTTAGCGAGTGAGGTTTGTAAGTGCACCCATCACTTTACTCTTGCTAAGCTAAACTGTGTTTTTGCACAGAGTTGCAAGCACTCACGAGGCCCTAAAAATTTGAGATAATGTTAGGACCCTTAAGTAATCATATGGACTTCCATGCGGATAGGAAATATAGGGGGTCCATAAGAACTCCTATGGGGGTGGGGGGTTAGTGGCTAATTAGGATTAGATAGGGTGGTTGAAGGTAATGGCTGACCTTAGCCCATACAAGCTAATATTAGCTAGGTTGTTAGCTTGTATTTAGGGGTTTTATGGGCTCCAAAGCGCAAAGCATATAGGGGCCATAGTGGAAGCCTGGGGGACTCCAAATGTATGTTTTATAGTGGATGAAAAGGTGACCTAGGGAGTCAATAATTGTCCCGCATTCTACTTTATTAGTATTAACCCCTTCCCTGCCTGATGCGGGTTAATTTATATATATGTGTATAGGGAATGGGTTGGAGGAGGTTAGCACTAGCAATTAGTGTTCACGTTAGTGGGTGGTATTGCTTTGGACACTACTGTCTTTCATAGTCCTAGGTTGGTAGCGAGCATGAAACTATTTAAAAACTAGGAAATTGCCGTAAAAAATGATGGGAATGAAATTGTTAGGCTAGCAATGCTGGTTGGCATACAATGTGAGGCTTTTGGTCCTTTATTTTTGTTATTTTCAAAGTCCTACATGGCTGGTGTTGTTAGTGTAAGTGTTACGGTTTTCATTGTTGTGTATTTTCTACAATTATCGTCCGCCATGTTTTCCCTCGCTTAGCTGATTTTCAAATGTAGCTCCAATTCTTTGCAACTTCAATCCTAGGCTTCCTGTGCTGTGTGTGACTGTCATTATTTTTTTATAATTATTTTTTTTGTTTTGGGCTTTTTTGTATTTACGCATTTCAACGAACTGCGTGCTACAACTGCTCGCCTCGCTTAATGAGGCTCGCAGTTCAATAGACGCCTTCGGCGCTTATTGGAGCCTAAATCCTGTGTGCCTCAGCTGCTCACCTCGCAAGTGCAATGGGCGCTTTTGGCTCGCAGGCGTCCCTCGCTATGTGAGGGATGAAAAAGCTTGACCAACATTACAAACGTTACCCACAATGACAACTATATATGTGATGAGTGAAGACACTTCTCTGAGTGCATACACCTTAAAAAAAGACCTGATTAGCGAGCATTTTCTAATATAATGTGATTAAAGCCATAGACTTACTCCAAAATACAAGATATCTTGGTGTGTAGGTTGTATTGTTGGTGGCACAGTTTCATAAAATCTACAGGGTCCTGTGGCAAATTATTTTATTACTAATCTAAAGGGCATTCATGATTTAGCTTTAATAACTGCATATTTAAGTCAAATTACAATTAATCAGTGTTGAAATGACAAGGATTCTCAGTTAATGTTGAAACTGTTAAAAACATGTTCATTCAGCCTAGACTAATAAAATCCCTGCAGGCTCATATCTCTGAAATATATATATATATATATATATATATATATATATATATATACACACTTGAATAAGCTATATACTGTGACAGAGGAGCAAGACTTCTGGTCAGAGACTGAAAACTTAAATGCATAAGCAAGTTTGTGCTAACAAAAGTTCATTTGAAATTAAATGTATAGCAAGATGCTCAATCCTTACATCATACATTACAAACTGGATAGGATTATATACTAATCATAGTTCTCTGATGCAAACTCTCTATACAAGCTATTTGCCTGTAGGGGTCAATAAAAAGGCAACAATAGATTGATCTCCTCTCTGTAAAAATAATTACCTGTCACATTTCCTAATAAATTTAGGAGTTCCTTTTATTCAGACTGCTGCTGATAGCAAAAGGCTCCTACCCAGATATGACCCCTAGTGCTCTGCATCTGCTGCACCAGCAGTAGCTCTGCTATTGGTACTGATCATTTAAAGAGACATGCAAATGTTTCTATCATGTACTTAAAAAAAACACTCTTTAAAAATAATAAAAGTGTCCTTTTTGTGAAAAAATATTCTGTAAAGCTTGTCTAAACTTATTGGAAACTGACTCTAGATCTTATTGGCGGACACTTCTGACTCATACAGCTATATTGATGCACATTGGCTGACAGAACAGTTAAACATTTACAGAGTTTATTCTGTTCCTGAAGCTTCATTTTCAAAAAAGAAACACACTGTTCAACATTATCAATGGCCATCTTTCAGTTGTAACAAAGAAAAAAATGCTTTTAAAAGCCCTTTAACCTATCATTGCAGAGTCAAGCATGACAATTGTGACAGATCACAGGTCATAGTTATGGATACATGTTGTCCTCCTTGGGCAGCTGAAGATATTTGGCATTAACATTGTAGTGTGTGCAGGACTGACCCTGGTTTATAGTCTCATAGAAGTAACCTAATACATAATATACAAGCAAATGCCAAATTAAGTTACTAAATTGTGCTACTTTAAATTACAGCTCCGCTTCTGGATCTCCACCTTGTTGTGGTGACGTGTATACTTCAATGAAGCTGTGAGCTATACCATGTAGCATCACCCAAGACAGGCAGGTCATAGCATAGTTTGGGTGATGAAGTATCTGGAAATCTGATCTAGGTATGAGGTAGCTTCGCTTTCTACTCAGACAAATTGCAGTCCACTGGAAAAGAATCAGTGGAAAACCTTATGTATTAGCACACCCAGTCATAAAATGCGCCTGCCGTGCTGTGGTCCATAGGGTCACGGAGATTGGGACACGATTGAACGACTGAACAAAAACAAAATTATAGCTATATGTCTCTTTGGCTTAGACAGCTTAGAGTGTAAGCTTTGTAGGACAGTCCTGCCTCTATAAGCCCAGTAACTAGAGCGTTCTAGCAGGAAAGATCAGTGTAATCAGACAAGTGCATCTTGTGGTACCTCACTGTGCTTGGATCTGCACTTCTTCAGTCAATGGATCTCCTGTTACACACACAAAGCTCGTCTCCCCTCCCATAACACTCGCTGCACAGCTCGGAGCCGCCTCACATCAGCAGCAGGGATAGAGCTGTCTGAGCAGGGATGCTATGAAGATGCAGAGCTGGGGCAGGAACAGACACAACTTCATCTGACTGCAGAGAGGAGCATAAAATGTACATCAGGATTTGGTGAGCATTGTTATTGGCTACTTTTACAGTTATAGCTGTAAACTCTAATTTAAACACTAATGCTTTGCAGAAAGTGGAGCAGTGACCTGCACAAAGGGGCAGAGTCTGCACTATCATTTAATGTTATCACAGCTAGCACTTGAGGTACAGGGTGCATTAACAAAAATAATACATTTTTAATAGATCTTTTCTCCCAAAAGGGACTTAAAGCACTTTACAGTCTGAAGATGAAAGTATGTTACAGCAAAGAATATTATATTAACAAAAAAAGAAGATGCAAACATATAAAAATACTGAAACCCTTCAACCACTTTTTATATTACAGTTTTGTTCTATGTTTATAAGTTAGCAATAATAACTGCCCCTTCTGGATTGTAACCTTGTCGTGGTGAAAGGGCTTGTGTACTTCAATTAAGGTGTGAGCTATACCATGTAGGGTCATCCAAGATGGCCAGGTCATAGCAGAAAGGTCAGACAAATCACAGTCCACTGGAGAAGGAACTGGCAACCCACTGCAGTGTCTTTGCCAAGATAACCTTATGGATATGCATGACCAGACACATACAGATGGGCCTGGTATGCTGCAGTCCATATGGTCACAGAGAGTTGGACAGGACTGAACGACTGAGTAACCACAATAATACTGTAAGTGTTTCCAGAGAAAGCAGGTAGAACAGAACAGAGACCTATTGTAAATGTTTTACTACATATGTGTTCTAGCAGGCTTAAATTATGGAAAGCTACACACATGCAATAAAATACAGGGCTATATTCACACACATTCAGCACATTTGTGAATAGGTTCCATAGAATAACATAGCAACTGAAAAGGTCAAATAATACTAGTAAGATCCTTTAATATTTAGTTACCATAACAACTGATAACGAATAGACATTCTCACCAAAAGGCAGTATTACATATAATATATTTATAATAAAAACTGTATATATATATTTTTTTTTATTTATTTATTTATTTATTTTTTTTTATTTGTACTTCTGGCTCTTACATTTTAGTAAAAAGTCCTAAAGCATACGTAATCTCTATGTAGGGCTTCCTTCAAGACTCAGCTTCCTATGTGTTAGATGTTTGCTTACCCCGTCTTTATATATATATATATATATATATATATATATATATATATATATATATATACACATGTATATATGACTCTTTGCAGAACAATATGGAGAGAGACATGGGCATGGAGACTGAAATAACATACCATACACATTTTGCTTTGGCTTTGACAGATAATGTATACTACTTTATTCCTGAGCTGTACTCTGATTCCTGCCAGCAATATCTACATTCATTTCTATTTATTATTTCTATTAGCATCAAGAGGACAATTGCATGTTGCATAACCGGGGCCTCATTTAAATGCAATGTGGCCACTTGAATAGGGCTCTATATAAGCACACAGCATATTTTTTTACAGAAGTTTTTAGTTAGTGAAGACCTTGCTTTTGGATAGAAGATCACTAACTAAAAACTTCTGTAAAAAAATATGCTGTGTGCTTATATAAAGCCCTATTCAATTGCCCAAATCACAATTTAATAAGGCTGTAAATCTATATATGTAATCCAGTGCACTGATTTTTTTTTTGTTTAGATGTTTATTTTATCATATAAAACATATTTCCAAAACTAGTTGACATACATTTTTATATTTAGTAAATCTGACATCCCCTTATTTACTGAAGATAAACTCAAGTTGATTTTTTAATACTTGTGTTTGCTATCGTTAGGTTAGCAGTATCATAAAACCAAGAAGTCTCTTACCTACAACCAAACCTTATTCAGTTCCTGCTAGTGTTTGCAGAATATAGAGGGACTTGCTGTAAGGACAGTCTGACTCATCTAGTTCCCATTTGTATGATCACTGGATGTCAAATAAGGTTATTTAGAAAATTCTGGGGGGTCAACATATTAGAAAAGAAAACTTCAAAAGCTTTAAAATGAAATCAGGATACAGACAATTGTATGTGATCATAGACTGTTCACATTGACTGTTAAGAGAATAATAATGGAATAGTGGTTATGTACAAAGAGGGTCCACAGCCATTTCTCTATACATTAGATGGAAAGTCTCTCTGTGTTTGAATTAATGAGCAACTGGCTTTCAAGACCCCTGCAGCTCGTCGCAGCTGGAGAACAGACCATAACTAGAAATTAAGTGTACAATTTTCCTGCTGAGACTCTCTGGTTTATAGGAGAGAGAGAGTAATTTGAATTTCCGGAAGAGCTAGCTCTACTCTTTTTTTTGTATTGGAAAGATTTGATTTAATGGACCCCTGTAGCCCCAGGCACTTTATTATCCATTCAAAAGAGCATGTTTTATCCATTATAAAATAGTGTTTAATTAATTATATTAACTTAAGAAATATAACTTTAAAGCAGCACAAAATATATTCATAAAGTGTTGACAATCATTAGCTTTACCCATGAACATACCAATGAATTGAAATACAATTGTGAAGTGTAAAGAATGATGGGAGAAGAACCTACTACCAAGGTTTTTTACCTTGTTTTACAATCAAAATAATGGGGTTCAATGCATAAGCTTCATTCCAGATACACAAAATAAGATTTCCCCTCTGTTTCCTATATCATTACAGAACAGAGGAGGAGAAAACAATCCAACCTCATCACAATTTAATGTCATTTCTAGAAATTACTATATTATAGAAAATGTATTAACATGCAAATATTATAATGTTTAAAACATGCGTTTTTAAATGCATGATAGAAAATTGTGCACTGCAGTGAGAAACTTTCACCACTTATGAAATCAATTCAGAAAAAATAAAAAAGACAAGTTAAGGGTAACCTGTAAAAAAAAGGATTTATGTATCTTTCTATGTCTTTTTCCAGGTATACATATGTGTATGTATTTGTTGACATTCTTTGGCCAATATATGTATATACACGCGTATAGATTAGATAGAAATAAATAAAGATAGATAGATAGATAGAGAGATAGATAGATAGATAGATAGAGAGAGAGATATAGATAGATAGATAGATAGATAGATAGATAGATAGATAGATAGATAGATATTAGTGAATGTAAGCAATTGAAAGGTTCACATCACTATAGAGTATAACATCTTTGCTTCTGATTTGAATTTATTGAAATCTTTCCAGGGAATTCGTTTCAAAATTGAGGCACTAATAATTATGCAGATATTGTTACAAAACATGTATATATAAGGATTTGTTTAGGACAAAAAGTTTACCACATAAATATTTAATTTCATAACAACCATACATTCTTTTTTGGAAGTCAGTGCTACACATGTGTGTCTGAAAAATCTCAGTTCAGGCTTGCATGTGATCTAACAAGGTTAAACCATGTTAAAAAAGATAAAGAGGTGCAGATTTCTAACTGCTTGTTCTGGATGCCTTTTAATGAAATGATAGTGTTATAAGTCAGCAAGAAGTTGGAGCCTGGCTGATAACCTGATTTCTTTCTGTTCCCTGCAGAGTGTACACGAAGCACTGTGCTGATGACAGATATGAGGAAAGCAAGGACATGTGTAGCAGATCTAAAGTGCAACCCTCTGTGATATGGTGAGATGAAATACACACGGCTGTGCCCAGCATGGTCTATCTTGTAGAAAGCAGATGCCTTTGCAAGTTGCTAAAGTGACAATTAGGGGCATTTACTAAGCATTACAAGTGGTGACATCTTAAGTGCTGTGAAGAGTCATGTCCTACTCTTAGTGACCATATGGACGGCAGCATGCCCGCCACATCTGTAAGCCAGAACCCTTCTAAGCTTGCTCAAACTCATGTTCATTGTTTCAGTGACTCCATATATCCATCTCTGCCTCTACTGTCCCTTATTTGCGTGCCTTCAGTCTTTCTCAGCATCTAAGTATTCTCTACAAAATTCTTTTTTTCTCAGGATATGTGCAAAATATTTGAGCTTTAGCCTCCTGATCAATCCTTCTATTGGACACCACAGAAAATAGTACATAGTAAATGCAATATCTAAAGGCTGTGTTTAGTTTTTTTATTTTCTAAAAACATTTTGCCCATTAGCCAAGTGTAGTTGTCAAAAAGACCATATTGAAAAATCTGTGTTTGTTTTTCCTTCATAAGAAGAGTGTTGGTCCAACATATGTCATAAATATTTAAAAGTCCACTGTAAGCCATGTTGAAGGTAGGACCATTTGGTTGAAGCCATTGTGAGAGGATAGCTTTCCAGGCACAAGCTGATACATGGTACAAGTAAAGTTGTATTTTGTTTGTTTTTTTGTATTTTCTTGTCTATGTTGGTTTGCTGTCCAAATGTTGCCCATTCTGACACCAAGATAAAAATTAGTTTGAGTGAATTTAGACTGATGTATTATGTTCCAGAAATTCTTGTTTATAGGACTGTCAAAGTAGCTATGATAACAGTTAATTCTAGGGCATGTGCTTCTTTGATACATTGTGGATACTGAAGTGTTACATATATTTCGTCTACCTGGGGTTTAATATGTGCGACACATTACATTAACTGTAATTTCACAGAAGTCGTTGGAAATTAGAGTTTTGTCTAGTTTACTGCTTAAAGTTAAAATGTCTTATAATATGTATGCTGGAAAAAAGACCTTTCATTGAGCTATGACGGTTTTTATCTTATCCCAGTCAGGTTGTATGCCTATTCATTTATATATACAGGATAAAGAGAAAGTAGTAGCAGTAGAATTAGTGTGTAATATGTTGAGAGAACTTGTCAAGTCTACCAACATTGATCGATCGTAATGACATTCCTGCATGCAGCCATATACATTATTTGAAATGTGGGTATTGATTATAATGCTGCTCAAGTGACTTCAGAGAGTTATTATTCTATTGTATAAAATGTCAATAGTACCTAGTGAAGTGCATTCCCCAGGTCATCTGCCCTCCGTGGATAATCTACCCATCTGTGTACCTATTTCTCGACTGGCGTTTGGGGTAGGTGGTGAGTTATGGCTTTACACATAGCATCTCATATTGTTCAGGGGTTAAACGAACCGGTGAAGCAGGGGGTTGCCCTGGATGAGTACAGTTACATGGGGTTAGACATCGTTATGATACAGGAAACCCATTTTAAGAAGAATGCCATTCCAAAGTATTGGCGGAAATGTTTCACTCAAACGTTTCATTCTACTGCACCAGAAAAAAAAGAGGGGTGTCCATTTTAATACATAGGAGGCTGCACTTCCAACACACGTCCACCCAAAGACATCCGGAGGGTAGATACATTCTGGTACAGGGTACTGTCAATGAACGTAAACTTTCATTGTTAAATATATACGCCCCTAATGTTGGGCAATCCGCATTCTTTCGTAAAATATCAGATATAATGTGTGACTGGCAACAGTCAGTGTGGATCCTGGGGGGGAGGGGGGGGCATGAATTCAGTCTTAGACCAAGCAAGAGATGGATGGTAATTCCCTCCACCACAAAATCCCTCAAGCTTTTTGCTTAACAATCATGGTATGCTTGACGCGTGGAGAATGGTTCACCCTACTGATAGGGAATACACCCATTTCTCAGCTAGGCATGACTCATGCTCTCACATCAATTATGTTTTAATCCAGAAACACCTTGCCCCGAATTTGCTGGATGCAGAAATCTGACCCATTGCATGGTCTGACCATGATATAATCAGTATCTCCTTGACTGATCTGCTGCCTAAGGGGCACTCTCCTTTGTTGGCGCTAAACCCATCCCTGGTTAATGATGTGGTTACAAAAGACAAAATACATAGCGCTATGGTAGAATAGTGGGGGTGAGGTGGATAACTCTGGAGTATGGGCTGCACATAAAGCAGTGTTAAGGGGCAAATGCATTAAAATTGGCTCCGTCTCTAGAAAAATAGAACTGGCCCAAATGAACACATTCAACAATACAATACCAGCCCTACAAGCTGTTCCTCCCTCTAGAAGACCACCTGGGACCCAGGCAGAAATGTATAAACTTAAGCAGAAGTTGCAGGTGATTCTTCGTAGGAAGGTTGTAACTGTTTTGCAAAGAACTCAATCTCAGTATTTCACGTTCTCGAATAAGCCAGACAAAATGCTAGCCAGAAAGCTCAACCAGCAAAGGGCAGAATCTTTTATCCCAAATCTAAGCCGAATGACATCACAGAGGCATTTGAAAAATGTTATGCTGATTTGTATTCAGCGCCTGCTACCTTTCTTTAACTGAAGTTAAGTGAGCTATAAAAGAGTCTAAGTCACATAAAGCCCCTGACCCGGATGGGTTCACAATTTTTTATTACAAGCAAATTATAGATACGTTAGCGCCCCATCTTCAAATACTTTTTAACGATTTCTTGTCTGTTGAGCCAGTGAGACCAGAATTCCTGGAAGCCATGGTAATAGTAATTCCCCAAGTGGGTACGGATCCATCCCAATTTAAAAGCTATAGGCCTATCTCTCTGATCAATTGTGACGTCAAACTTTAATCAAAAATCTTAGCAATAGGCTTTCTCAGGTGCTGCCAAACTAAATACACCCGGACCAGGTAGGGTTGATTCAGGGTCGTTAAGCACCAGATAACACCAGACGTATTCAAAATTTGCTTGATGTAGCATTGGTCCAAAACATACCTTTTATGCTTCTCTCCCTTGACACAGAAAAGTCCTTTGATAGGATTGATTGGGCGTATATGGCCGAGACTTTACACAAGTTTAGTCTGAGTGATAAGCTAGTAAAGGGTATCTTAGCACTGTATTCGGCTCAAACAGCATAGGTTGCCTATCAGGGGTTTAAATCTTGATCCTTTAAAATCACAAGAGGAATGCGACAAGGCAGCCACCTGTCCAGGCATAGTGTTGAACGCTATATCTTCTTGCCCCTCTCTTCTTTCTCTCTCTTCTCTTTCCTTTACTCTTTGTGTGCTTTTATAGGCTATCAGTCTATAAGATTGTACTTTAACACATATGTACATGTGTAATTGTATTTCGGTATAACTTAAACTAGAAATAACAAAAATTTTACAATTAAAGATAAAAGGTTATGTTTATGTTTGCACTTTTCTAGGGCATTGCCTATGCTATTTATGATCTATTGTTTAAAAATTTGTATTTTTTTATTAACCTGGTGCTCTTAATAAAAAAAATATATAAAAAAAAAATGTGAAAGCAAATGGATAACTATGCTTGATACCACCATGCCTAGAGGCCTAAATGAACTGGTTAATTTAACTGTATTTCTGTAAAAGCTAGTTTCTGGGTGCTACAAGATGATTTTTAATTTGGATTGACTTCTTTGTACTCATATTTGTCAAATCTATGGCTGTCTTATTAATATCAAGCCTATACTAGGGTTATTGATTTGTATTCAATAAAGAACTAGAGAAAACAAAAATAATACAATTGTATTTATATTATTAGGAGACAACGTCGATTAAAAACTCTTTAAAACCAAGGGAGTTGGAAATAATTCCTTAAAAACATTTAATATTGAATCCCTTATTCTTAGCACCTAAGATAAGTAAATCATTAATTCTTGAGGGATCAATCCAAATGATCTTATTTCCTCTTATCTTATCTTAATCAGTGCTTGAATTATGTTAGGCTTAGCTTCCAGACTTTTATACATATATATCTCTCTATCAATTTTTTTGAGATATTGTATTTATATCCTAGAGTCCTGACTCCTTATATTTATTACAAACTCACACTTTAAGTTGTAGCCAGATTATTTATATATCTAACATACTTGGTGCTATTGTTTTATATATTGTAGTGTCCTCTTATAGTCAATGTATCCTTAAGTACATATATGGGTATTTCACATATTCAGACTGAATGTCCTTTAGCTGGTATAACAATTCCACACAGGAAGTTATTTAATATGAAAATCTATAGGGGGAAACTCTTCAACCGGATTATCCCCATATCCACTTCCATTCTTATGTCCTGCTTACGGCGTTTCTTATATCCCCCATTTAAGATTATCACATTTATGTGACCTTTTGATTTGGGGATTCTAGAATCATCAGCTGCATTATCAATGGGCAAGACCCTCCTATAGTACCAGGCTTTCCCATGTACTAAAGTCAGGACACAGTAAAGTGACGGGAACCTTCTCAATTATGGAGCTGTGCTGGAAGTGCTGCTTGTCTATAGTACCAGGCTCTCCCATGTACTAAAGTTAGGACACAGTAAGGTGACAGGAGCCCTCTAAATTACGGAGCTGTGCTGGAAGCGCTGCCTGTTTACAATGTTAGCGTCTGATGTCAGACGCAACCCTGATGCACGTTTCGTCACGTGGGCGTGATTTTTTCAAGGGTAAAGGCGAGGGCCTCGACGGGGCCTCCTATTTATACTCAAATTGTTGTTATGGTTACCCTTTAACTCCTTACAAGTGAGAGGGGTATACATAAGTATGGTATAACAGATGTAATTTGTTTTTTTCTTTCTTATAGGGAATATATAATATAGAATTATAGGTTCCAACCTCCATTTAGATGTTTATATTCCCTTCTCTTATAAATTATTACAAGGTATGAATAGAGGAGTTGTAGCTATTATTCCACAGGAACAAATTGAAATTAAATTTGTTTATACTTTTCTTATTCAGTGGGTAGACATTGTTTTATATATTTTAAAAAAACAAACATAATAGTGCTTAAATTAGTTATATTTCAAATTATACAACTTTTAACTCTGTGCTGTGTACATAGTGAAAGAACTTTCTTAACTTATTGTACTGTATATAAATATCATTAGTGCTATCAGTATTTATATTATATAATATTTGTATCCTTTTGTGATCATTTTATATTCTTATTACATCTTATTAGTGACCTTTTAGTGAGTTAAGTGCATTCAAATTTATAGTGGATGCCTCCTATATATTAGTTCTTATTTTTATATAGGGAAAGAGATATATATAAGGTTCCTGTTTTTCCTCAAATCATAAGATTATTTCAAGGTAATTCACATGCCTCTCATGTAATAATTCATCATTCTTTCAATCCAAAATCCTTTGGAAGATAGTTATCAGTATATCTCGGGGAATATTTGAATTATACTTTTTAATTATATTTTTGATGGTCGTGAAGCCATTATAGAAGTTTATAAGAATGCACTAAAGGAGAATCCCTCTTTAAGTCCTTTTGGTGTTTGGGCCTGTAGTTCATAAATCCATTAGGATTCCTTTCTAAGTAGAATTGTATCCAGATTACCTTTTCTTGGGCCCAAACTTGCTCCATCTATTGCAAGAAATTTCAAGACAGATGTGTCTTTTTTATGTTTTAATTTTACATGTCGTGCAATAGGTGTGTCCTATTCATTTTTAATTGAACAAATATGTTCTCCCATTCTATGTCTGAGCTCTCTATTTGTTTTTTCCGACGTAAATCTTAGTACAAATACATTGTACTACATATATGACTCCTTTTGTTTTACGATTATAAAAATCTTTTATAGGGTTTTTTTTACCCGTTGTTGGGTGAATAAATTCCTTGCTTGGTTTTATAAAGTTGCAGTATTTGCATCGTCCACATTTGTAACATCCTGTTAGCGGTTTTAGCCATGTTTTTTCTTTTCGTTCATGTTGTTGGAAATGGCTATGTACTAGTAGGTCTTTCAGGTTGGGACTCCATCTGTAGGTTATCAAACTATATGGAGTGATCTTAGTCTTAAGATCTTCATCTGCTGTTAATAAATACCAGAATTTTGAGAAAATATCTTTAATTTCCTCTGAATTATGTCCATATGTAAGTATGCACCGTATTATCTCACTCTCCTCATTTGTTTTTTTTTCTTCTTGCATCTCAGATTGTCCCAGAATTGGTGCATACTTTATTTTTGTATTTAGTAAATCTGTTCTTTTGGTATTTAGACCATATTGATATGCTCTTTTAAGACATTTATTCGGTTACCCCCTACTTCTGAATCGTTCCCTAAGTTTATCAGCCTCCAACTTAAAGGAGATGTCATCACTGCAATTTCTACAAATACGTAGATATTGGCCTTTTGATATACCTCTTTTTTGTGGTCCATAATGTTGGCTTGACCACTCTAATAGGCTGTTAGATGCTATGAAGAGGGAGTATTCTCCTTTTGTTCTAGTCCAGAAGATAATGATATCATCTATAAACCGTCTCCACATTAATATATTATCCGTGATATCATTCATGGAATCTTCAAAAAACCATCTCTCTTCCCACCACCCAAGGAAAAGATTTGCATAATTAGGGGCACACGATGTCCCCATTGCTGTGCCCCTAATTTGGTGTATGCACTTGTCAGCAAAGATAAGGTAGTTCTTGGTTAGTATAAATTCCAATAGGATTAGTAGAAATGTATTAAACTGTCCACTTTAGTTCCTTTAATTCTTAGAAAGAAAAAAAACACGGCCTCAATGCCATGTGCATGTGGTATGGAACTATATAGGGCTTCTACATCTATACTCACAAGCCATGTTTCAGCAGGTACCACTATATCCTCTAGTTGTCTCAATATGTCTGTAGTATCTTGAATATATGAGGGAAGGCCTGTAACTAGATTTTTAAGATGATGATCCAGGAATTTACTGATATTTTCCGACAAGTTATTGTTCCCCGATACAATTGGTCTACCAGGCATTGGTAGTACCTTTTTATGCACTTTTGGAAGTGCATAAAATGTAGGGATAGTCTGGTTACTTGGTAACAAATAGTCACATGTATTCTTTTAATTAATCCTTCCATCAAGGCCTTATCAAGGATTGATTTAAGTTCTTCTCTATAGGTATGGGTAAGATCTCCACTCAATACCTCATAGGTTGATCTATCTTTTAAAATCCTATCACACATGTTTTGCTAATCCTCATTAGCCATTATCACAAAATGCCCTCCTTTATCTGCTGGTTTTAATTGTATGGTTTTGCAATCTTGGAGTTCCTTTAGTGCCCTATTTTCCTTCATACTTAGATTATATATTGATTTTTGTTTCTGTGTATATAGAGGGCCTCGGTAAAGAAGCTCAACTTTTATCACACCAGGTGTTCTTAGCAGTTCGGGTTACACTGGCCAAAGCCTGGAAGTCAGAAGTACCTGCATAAAGTGCACTTTTATAGGCTATCAGTCTATAAGATTGTACTTTAACAAGTACGTACATGTGTAATTGGGTTTCGGTATAACCTAAAATGGAAATAACAAAAATGTAACAATTACAGTGAAAAGGTTATGTGTTTGTTTGCACTTTTCTAGGGCATTGCATATGCTATTTATATTCTATTGTTGAAACATTTGTATTTTTGTATTAACTAGGTGCTCTTAATAAAAATATATATATAAAAAAAAAATGTGAAAGCAAATGGATAACTATGCTTGATACCACCATGCCTAGAGGCCTAAATGAATGGGTTAATTTTACTGTATTTCTGTAAAAGCTAGTTTCTGGGTGCTACAAGATGATTTTTAATATGGATTGACTTCTTTGTACACATATTTGTCAAATCTATGGCTGTTTTATTAATATGAAGCCTATAATAGGGGTTATTGATTTGTCATCTGTCCATTTCTGGCCATCTGTCCGGACATGGACATTATTACTCCATGTTTATATTTGATTAAACACCCTCTGTAGAGGTGTAAATGTGAAAAAATAAATAAATAAATCTCTAATACAAAAGGGTCCTATATTTGTCCACTGTGTTGAGGTCACAATATTTCTGCTATGTAACTGGGGATTATGCGAGAAAAGTAAGTGTGTGAAATGTGAGTTTAGTTTATTTTTCTTCCTGACTTTGTGCCATGCTATATCTTTGTATGGGTTGTCCTTTATTGTAAGAGGGATACATGTTTGGGTTAAGTGCAGTAAAGGTGCTAGATGCAAGTTTGAGCTTAACTGTTGCCCAACCAAGGCAGGCATTGTGTTACTTATCCAATCAATAGCATGTGTATAAAGTGCAGCTAGATTGTAATCAAAAATGCTAGGCAAGTTAATTCCACCATCTTTTTCAAGCATTTGTAGCTTGTGTAGCAGAATGGGCAATTTATGAAAATAGTAATGTGATTATGCAATGCATATCATTTTTATAACCTGGCATCTGCCTAGTATGTTTACTTGGATGTTTGCTTGATGTTATAGGTGTGGATTAACTTGTATATTGACTCCAAGATTTTTTATAGCAGCATGAGCCCATTTTAATGGGAATGTGTCTCCCAATTGGTGCCCAGTTTCCTGCCCAAGGTCACACCTGATATATTATTTGTATTAACCTGAAAACCAGATATATCATCACATATATAGTTGTGAGCGTACGGGTCGTTGCTCACGCTTGCGGGCTCGCGTAGCGAGCCGCGGCCCTCGCGTAGCGAGGTCACTGGGCAAGGGCCTCAGTTGCTGGCATGGAGCGCCGAAGGCGCTCCATGCCAGCAACTGAGGCCCCTCGCGAAGCGAGGGCCTCAGTTGCTGGCGAGGTCACTGGGCACGGGCCTCAGTTGCTGGCATGGAGCGCCGAAGGCGCTCCATGTCAGCAACTGAGGCCTCTCGCGAAGCGAGGGCCTCAGTTGCTGGCGAGGTCACTGGGCAAGGGCCTCAAACCCTCGCAAACTTCACGTCGCTACTCAAAAAACACGACACACAAATTACGACACTCTCTAAATTTTACGAGGAACGCAAACAACGTACGAAACACGTTACCACACATTACGACCTCGCAAACATCGGACGCAACACGCCGACATACAAACATTTAAAACACAATACATACACACAGCACATACATAAAAACCTTACCTACACCAAGAGGGAGCACCCAGCACCTCAAAAATGCAACTTACACCTCGATTTTAATCGAAAAAAAACACCTTTGAGACTAAAAAAAAATCTAAGCGACAGAAAAAATGGCTGCCGAACAAAACGAAAACGAGGCTACAGCACTCTAAACTCGCAAAACACCACAACAAACTCGCAAAACACCACAAGAAACTCGCAAAACGCCACAAACCACCTACGGATATTCATACCCCACAGTGCACACATTCAGCATGCTTACACAGCAGCTCCACACCACTAATGCTGCAGCAACATCAACACAGATTGCCAGCTCTTCATCACAATGCTTCAAAATAGGTACACTATATTCATTTACTAATTTAGCTACCTTACAATTTCATTGCCGTCATTTTTTGACGGGCAATTCGCTAGTGACATATATTTAACAGGTCAACTAGAGGAGATATTTTATCCTTGAAGTCAGAGAGAAATAATACGTCATCTGCAAGAGCAGTTATCTGTTTTTTTACCTACTGTAATACCATTCATGTTTTGGAGTTCTCTGTTTGTTTTATTAGTGTTTTCTTTGTTGTGTATGCAAATGACCCTTCAGGGTTTTTCTCACCCTAAGGGTGATGGAGGCAACTAGATGTGGACTCCTTGCTCACTGTGCCTGAGGGACTACAGCTGCACCTCACTGACGAGGACCACAGAGGCCGAAACGTGTATGAGGTTTGATGTTTCTCCTGTTCAGGGTAGAATTGCTTGGTATTTTGGGACTGGGTCACTGTTTTGAGTGAGACCAGATTATTATACTAAAGGATATTTCTCCCTGTGATGGCACAAGTAAGCTAAATGAGGTTGCTCTTTGTGTAGGTAACCAGACCTAGAGAACAAACCTACTTAGGTATTGTATGTTCTCAGATTGATCACCTCTTTCAATCCATCAAATTCAACCTTTTAAGATCTCCTCTGATCTGCAATATGAGGATTAGTTATTAATTAAACAGTTGTTAATTGTTAATTAATTATTAATCAACTATTTATTTATTGTAATTAGTAATTAATCCAGAGGAATTCAAACAGAAAAAAACCCAAATGAAACTTAGCCAATTGTCAAAAAAAATGAATTCCTTCCTGACCCAAGATACTGGCGATCGGTTTTATCCCTGGATCAATACACTCTCTCTAATTATCTACGATAACCCTGAATTCCATTCTTAATTAGAAATAAACCCAGTCCCCTTTTAAAGTTATCTATCGAATGTTTGTACTTCTAACCTCAAGGGATGTCCTCTTGTCAGTTGAAAACCTCTTGGTACAAAAAGCTGCCTTGACAATTCTTTATACTTACCCTGGATGTATTTATATAATGTAATGATATCTCCTCTTAGACGCCTTTTTTCTAGAGAAAATAAGCTTAATTTGGCTAGTCTTTCTTCACAACTTTCATAACTCTCATAACTTCATAACTCTCCATTCCCGTAATTAGTTTTGTTGCCCTCCTCTGTACCTTTTCCAGCTCTAAAATGTCCTTTTTTTCTGATTTCTTTGTTGTATTTTATTAGTGTGTCAACAGCTTAGTTAAAAAATAGACTATACAATTGTAGTCAATTCATAGCATGGTAATTTGCTTGCAGTCTTTCAATCTCCACTATCATAATCTGTTGCTGTACCACATCTGTTTATCTGAAATGTAGTTCATCCCCTTTACTCTATATACATAATATTAGCAGTCATGTTTATCTTGTGTACAGAGACAAAAAAATGGCTTACTATTATTACATACTAGAGAATTGCCCTTCAAAAAATGACGGCAATGACATTGTAAGTGAGCTAATGCTGTTTGGTGTGTAATAATGAAATATATAATACATTAATAAATGAATATACTTTACCTATTTTGAAGCATTGTGTTGAAGCGCTGCCAATCTGTTTTGATGTTGCTGCAGCATTAGTGGTGTGGAGCTGCTGTGTAAGCGTGGTGAATGTGTGCAGTGTAATACTGTGCGTGCGCGAGACGAAACCGTTAGCGTAGTGGTGTACTTCCGCATTGGCGTAAAATGGCGGGTAATCTGTGGTATGCATCTTCGCGGATTATCCGTAGGTGCTTAGTGGTGTTTTGCGAATTTCTTGTGGTGTTTTGCGAGTGTGTTGTGGTGTTTTCCGTGTTTAGAGTGCTGTAGCCTCGTTTTCGTTTTCTTCGTCAGCCATTTTTTCTCTCGCTTAGCGATTTTATTAGTGTCTAAACTCTTTTATTTCTATTTAAATGAAGGTGTAACTTGCTTTTTTGAGGTCCTGGATGGTTCCTCTTGCTGTAGGTCAGCTTTTTATGTGTGTGTTGTGTGTATTTATTGTGTTTTAAATGTTTTTATGTTCGCGTGTTGCGTCCGATTTTTGCGAGGTCGTAATGTGTGCTAACGTGTCTCGTATGGTGTTTGCGTGTGTAGCCTCATTTTCGTTTTGTTCGGCGCCCATTTTTTCTGTCGCTTATCAAATTTTTTAGTGTGTTAACTCTTTTATTTTGAGTGAAATCAAGGTGTAAGTTGGTTTTTTGAGGTCCTGGAAGCTCCCTGTTGCTGTAGGTAAGTTTTTTATGTATGTGCTGTGTGTATGTATTGTGTTTTGAAATTTGTAATGTTCGCGAGTTGCGTCCGAGTTTTGCGAGGTCGTAATGTGTGTTAACGTGTGTCGTATGTTGTTTGCATTGCGAGGTAAAGTTTGCGAGGGTCGTAATTGGTGTGTCGTGTTGTTTGTGTTGCGACGTAAAGTTTGCAAGGGTCGCAGTTGCTGGCATGGAGTGCCTTTGGCGCTCCATGCCAGCAACTGAGGCCCTCGCCCGCTGCCCTTGCTACGCGAGGGCCGCGGCTTGCTTTGCGAGCCCGCAAGCATGAGCAACAGCCCGCATGCTCACAACTATATATGTGATAATTTTAACATCAGACTTTAAGATTGGTCCCATTATTTTGTTCAATTCTGAGGCAATACTTGAAAATGCGAGGAACTACCACCATCAGAAAACTTGGGGCCCATTACAAATGTAATAATCAGCACCGTACCAACCGAACACCCTATGTCCCACTAACCACAATCTGCTTTAAATGTACAGTCACTCAACCACCCGTAAGTAGTTTTTGTTATTGTAAACTACTTCATCTTAACTTTGGGGCCATTCAAAGCAAACAACATCCTAAACACACCCAAAACACCATATTCAAATTACCTGTTTCAGCATCTGGGGAGCTCTGTTCCTTCCTCCCCTGATGACAGACATCTCAGCAAATAATTTAATTGTCTACCAGCATGGCCCCCCCTTCCCGAGTGGACCTCTAACAAAATTACTGACTCTTCTTCTTTCTCACTGTCCCTATATCTGTGGGTATATTGTCATGTACTACAGCATCCTAATTCTCAAGTTTCCCTGTTTCTCTCTTCCCAGGTCTCTTCTCCAGACTGTATTTATGAAGCTCCTTTTGTTTTTTGTTATGATAGTATTCTAACAATCCTTAAATTTCCATGACATAAATTGTTCCTTTTTTGTTGAAATGCGTGAAAAAAAGAATAATAATATTTTAACAGGAGCAGAAGGCAGGCCAATACTGAGTTGGCAAGCACCAACAGATTTGCCAGATTCAGAGATAACAATGCCAGATAGAGCTGTTCCTTCTAACAACCGGGAGAACAGTTCTACTGGAGGAGTGGGAGGGCAGTTTAGACAGAGCAACAGACAGGTTTTGGTGGTAGGGGACTCTATTATTAGGAAGGTACACAGGGTGATTTGTCACCCAGATCCCAGCAATCGAACAGTTTGCTGTCTCCCGGGTGCTCGGGTTCGGCATGTTGTGGATCCGGTAGATAAATTATTGTGAGGGGCTGGAAATGAACTGGGGTCTTGGTACATATTGGTACCAATGACAAAGTTAGCGGAAGATGAAGTGTCCTAAAGAATGATTTTAGAGAATTCGGGAATAAGCTTAAGGGAAGGACCTCCAAGGTAGTATTTTCTGAGATACTACCAGTTCCACGTGCTAGCCCAGGGAGACAGAAGGAGCTTAGGGAGGTAATGCGTGGCTAAGGATGTGGTATGCTAAGCAGGGGTTTGGGTTTTTTAGAGCACTGGGCTGACTTCTCACTTGGTTACAATCTCTATAGCAGGGATGGATTGCACCTTAGTGATGAGGGAGTTTTTGTGCTAGGGCAAAGGATGGTACAACGGCTGGGGAGTTTTTAAACTAATAGGTGGGGAGGAGGGACTAGATAGAAGTAATGGGGTAGAAAGTGTAGAGGGGATAAGGGATGAATTAACTACTCATGGGGGAGGATATGGGGGAGGGTTAGTATAGTCGATAGGAAGGTATTACTAAGTAACTCAAGTACGGTAATGTTGAATGTTTGTGGGTAGAGTTAAATAGCGGAGCAGCAAATTTTCATAAGAATATTGGTTGGAGTATGCTATAAGCCCATAAATATAATTGAAAGTGAGGAAATAAAATTATTGTTACATATTGGAAATGTAGCTAAGCATGGGCAAGTTCTAATAATGGGAGATTTTAACTACCCTGAAATAAACTGGATGAATGAGACCATCAGTTCAGCTAAGAGGAGCAGGTTCTTCAGTACACTCAGAGATCATTATCTGGCCCAGGTTATACAAGAGCCTACTAAAAATGAGGCTATCTTGGATTTAGTCATCACAAATAATATTGATATAGTGTCAAATGTTGAAATAAAGTACCCTTTGGAAAACAGTGATCACAACACAGTCTCGTGAATGGCAGATGAGATTTAATATGACTAAATGTAAAGTTATGCATCTGGGAAGGAAAAATAGCCATGCAATCTATAAATTTAATGAAGCAAATCTAGGGGTATCTGATATTGGGATTTGGGAGTGCTTGTGGACAACCACCTACATAACAGTTCTCAATGCCAAGCAGCAGCTGCAAAGGCAAATAAACTATTAGCATGTATTAAGAAGGGTATAAAAGTAAGAGAAGCAGATATAATTCTACCACTATACAAATCCCTAGTATGCCCTCATTTGGAATATGGAGTACAGTTTTGGGCACCAATTCATAAAAAATACATATTAGAACTGGAAAAAGTCAGATAAGGACTACAAAACTAATAAGAGGAATGAAGAGGCTAAGTTATAAAGAAAGACTAACCAAATTAAACTTATTTTCTCTAAAAAAAATAGGCATCGAAGAGGAGATATGATTACCTTATATAAATACATCCAGGGTCAGTATAAAGATATTTCAAGGGAGCTTTTTGTGCCAAGAGGTTTTGACAAGAGGACATCGTTTGAGGTTAGAACTAAAATAATTCCACCTTAAAGAAAGAAAAGGGTTCTTCACAGTAAGGGTGGTTATTCTGTGGAATTCTCTACCAAGGGAGGTGGTGACAGTGGATTCGATAGATATCTTTAAAAATGGATTGGATATATTTTTAATTAAAAGGGGCATTCAGGGTTATCCTGGTTAATTAGAGAGGGAGTATTGATCCAGGGAGGAATCCGATCGCCAGTATCTGGGGTCAGGAAGGAATTTTTTTCCCCTTTTGAGACGATTGGCAAAGTTTCAATGGGGGGCTTTTGTTTGCCTTCCTCTGGATCAATTAACAACTAATCCGCATATTGCAGATCAGAGGAGATCTTAAAAGGTTGAACTTGATGGGCTAAAAGTCTTTTTTGAACCTCAATTACTATGTAACTATGGTCCTTTAATACTGACGTTAATATTCTGTGATATTTTTAGAATATATGTAGGTTATATATAATTTACAACAATTACCATGTAGTTACAAACATAATGCTAGTAATGAGGTTCCTGACCCACAGGGCTTACAGTTTAATAGTCAGTATAGGTTATATCTTTTTATTTGAAATTGTCAAAGGCTATGTGGAATCATTCTGGAATAATAGCAAATACATTTGGTTTCTAAGACCTTTTCATGGTATCTTAATTCAGTAGTTAGAATTCTTTTGTCTGGATAAAGAAGAACTGCAATTAAGATGTGATGTCTGTGGGGAAAGATGGCTAAGAATGATCATTGCTAGAGTAGGATGAAGTTGAAACTGCTGACCTTCAGCCTGGCTGCTTCAGTAGACATAATATACTATAATCAGAGGCCTGTGGGCATATTTTCAAGATTTAGGGCATTTGTTATAAATGGCAGTAATCATCCAAGTCTTTCGAGGAAGAAGGGGTATTGATTTTATCCTGAAAGGCACACTATAATAGAAGCTATTTTCAATGATTGTTAAAAATTAAAGCCATAGTCCTGCTCCCCCCAAAGACCTGTAAATACTCACTTTTTATTGTTCATTTGCTCACCTCTAGAGGTAACCCATTTTCAATTTCACTTTCCTCCTTTGTGTCATAATCTGCTGCTTGGTTTCCAAAGACTAAATAGTGCATGAAAAGCTTTGGGAGGCACAGAACTGCCTACCCTTGAAGATCCTTTTCACTATTTGCATTGTGCTAGAGCAAAGGAGTGCTGCTCTTCTACATAAGTAAGTAATGCAGCAGATTATGCCACTCTAGCAGCTACATTAAATTCAAAGCTTGTATGTGCAACGTGAGACCCGCAACAGCTGCGAGTTTGAAAAGTTGCGGATTTACGGTGCTATTAAATTAGAACATGCTGCGAGTTACAAGCTTAAGAGGAATACCCGTAAACCATTTTTCGCTCGTCAGTTGTGCGCCTGTGAACGTGATCAATTAGTCTATCTTGTAGTTACGAGTTGGGATGGAGCCAATAGCGACAGACATCAGCAGAATTACGTCCCTGAGAAATGGAGGTGGGATTTTCAAAGTCCTACAGGGTTTAATTACGAGTTACGATCGGACCCACATTCCAGATATAATGCAATATTCATAAAGCTGTAAATATGATATTTTATCACATGCGAGTTACAGTATATGTATTAACACATTGATTGCCGGGATCGATATAACACAAAAATTAAACATGAAATAAAGTATTTTTCTGGGCCGATTTGCGAGCTTGAGAACGTTGTGCTATTAATTCTAAGACCAAACATCACTTTCCCTGTTATGATATTTACAGTAGTGTGTGTATATGTGTATTTACAGGGCTACGGATTGTACTTTATCCCCCTTGCGGGTTCTCTCCAGCACTCGTTGGCTTCTTGGCTCCATTTGTGAGTTACGAGTTTGAACGCCAGTGATCTTGATGCAATTTAATATATAAATTGGAAACCTAGCTGTTACAGGCTTGAAAGAACAAAGGGTTTGTGGCTGCAAAGTTCCACGTATCATGCCTCATAGGCTTTTTTCGGCCTCGCTGCGTCTTAACCCACAAGTCGTCTGAGGGTTGCTTTACGAGGCTAATTTAATAGCAGTAAGTCTTATGGGCTATGTTACGAGCTACGATTTACCAGGCAGAAGGAATTTAATGGGGCTGTAGGTGGAGGAGAATGAAACAGCCAGAGACACCGAAAATCCCCTATTATACTTAACTATTAAATTGCCTGTGAAAAATGACGGTATGATATATGATCTGCTTTGTCTCTCTCTCTCTGCGCCCTCTCCCTCTGAGTGCTTCTCCCTCTCTCTGTGCACCCTCCCCTCCTTCTTCTCTCTCCCCCCTCCTTCTTCTCTCTCCCCTGTCTCTCCACCACTGTGTCTCTCTCCCACTGCCCCCCTATGTCTCTCTACCACCCTTTCTACCACCCTTTCCCTCCCCTGTCTCTCTCTCCCACCATCTCCCACTGCCCTCCCTGTGTCTTTCCCCCCCTTCCCCTCCCCTGTCTCTCTTCCCCCTTCTCTTGCCTGTGTCTCTTCCCCCTTCCCTCCCATGTCTCTTCCCCCTTCCTTTCCCTGTGTCTCTTTCCCCCTTCCCAGTGTCTCTTTCCCTCTCCACTCCCCAGTGTCTTTTTCCCTTCTTCCCCTCCCCAGTGTCTTTTCCCCCTGCACTCCCCAGTGTCTCTTTCCTCCATTCCTCTCGCCTCCCCGGTGTCTCTCCCCCCTCCTTCACCCTCCCCAGTGTCTCTCACCCCCTTCCTCTGCCCTCCCCAGTGCCCCCCCTTCCTCTCCCCTCCCCAGTGTCTCTCCCCCCTTCCTTTCCACTCCCCAGTCTTTTTTCCCCTTCCCTCCCAAGTGTCTGTTTCCCCCATTTCTCTCTCCTCCACGCTGTCTCTCCTCCCCACCAGTGCCTCCCCCTTCCTCCCCCTCCTCAGCATCTCTCCCCCTTCCTCTCCCCTCCCCATTGTCTCTCCTCCCCTTCCTCTTCTGTCCCTAATGTCTCTCCCCATTCCTCCCACCAGTGTCTCTCCCCCTCTTCCTCTCCTATCCTCAGTGTCTCTCCTCCCCCCTTCCTCTCCCCTCCCCAATGTCTCTCCCCCTTCCTCTGCCCTCCTCAGTTTCACTCTTCCCCCTTCCTCTCCACTACCCATTGTCTCTCCCCCCTTCCTCTCCCCTCCCCAGTGCCTCTCCCCTCTTCCTTTCCCCTACCCAGTATCTCCCCCCTTACTCTTCCCTCTTCAGTGTCTCTCCCCCCAGTGTTCCTCCCCCTTCCTCTCCCCCAGTGTCTCTCCCTCCATTGTCTCTCCCCTTCCTCCCCCCTCCTCAGCATCTCTCCCCCTTCCTCTCCCCTCCCCATTGTCTCTCCTCCCCTTCCTCTTCTGTCCCTAATGTCTCTCCCCATTCCTCCCCCAGTGTCTCTCCCCCTCTTCCTCTCCCATCCTCAGTGTCTCTCCTCCCCCCTTCCTCTCCCCTCCCCAATGTCTCTCCCCCTTCCTCTGCCCTCCTCAGTTTCACTCTTCTCCCTTCCTCTCCACTACCCATTGTCTCTCCCCCCTTCCTCTCCCCTCCCCAGTGCCTCTCCCCTCTTCCTTTCCCCTACCCAGTATCTCACCCCTTACTCTTCCCTCTTCAGTGTCTCTCCCCCCAGTGTTCCTCCCCCTTCCTCTCCCCCAGTGTCTCTCCCTCCATTGTCTCTCCCCCTTCCTACCCCCCCAGTGTCTCTCCCCGAGTGTATTTCCTCCTTTCCTCTGTCCTCCAGTGTCTCTCCCCTTTCCTCTGTCCTCCAGTGTCTCTCCCCCTTCTTCTCCCCCAGTGTCCCTCTCCCTTCCTCTCCCCCCAGTGTCTCTCCCCTCTTTTCTCTCCTCCCCCTTTCCTCTCCCCTCCCCAGTGTCTCTTCCCCTTCCTCTCCCCTCCTCAGTGTCACTCCTCCCCCTTCCTCTCCCCTCCACAGTGTCTCTCCTCCCTTCCTCTCCCCTCTCCAGTGTCTCTCCCCTTTCCTCTCCCATCCCCAGTGTCTCCCCACTTCCTCTTCCCTCCTCAGTGTCTCCCCCCAGTGTCTTTAACCCTCTTCCTCTCCCATCCACAGTGTCTCTCCTCCATTGTCTCCCCCCAGTGTCTCTCCCTTCTTTCTCTGCCACCCCCCAGGTTTTCTCCCCCTTCCTCTCCCCTTTAGTATCTCTCTCCCCCAGGGTCTCTCCCCCTTCCTCTTCTCCACCAGTGTCTCCCCTCCCTTCCTCTCCCCCCAAGTACCTCTGCCCCCTTCCTCTCCCCACCCCCATTGTTCCCCCCCCACACGTGTCTCTCCCCCATTCCCCTCCCCTACCATTGATGAGCGCAGCTTGCGGCTGTTGCCTCAAGCTGTGCATGCGTGGCTCTGCTGCACATTTGCCCTCAAACGCATTATCCGTACAGAGCTGCGGATGCGCACAGCTCTGTACAGGCTTTAATAATTGTACGTACGCACTCATGGAGAGTTACACACATATCACAATTATTATAGTTGACAATGTATCATTAATGTCAGTATTAGTGACCCAATTAAAAACAAAACATTTTTGTATTTCAGGACATGGCAGTTCTGAACCAAACCCAATGGTCTCTAGCTCCTCCTGAAACCAATGTCTCAGTGTTGGGGTTTGCGGGACCCTGGACAGAGCCCACTTTCACAGTGGCTGCTAAGGTTCGGGTGGGTATCACTTGCTGTTTCTTCTTGATGGCTTCATGCAGTAACGTGGCAGTTCTGTGCAGTATCAGTGGGAAAAGATGCAAGTCCCACCTTCGAGTCCTCATCCTGAGTCTCTCTGTGGCTGATCTTTTGGTTACATTCTTGGTGATGCCATTGGATGCCATGTGGAACATTACAGTACAGTGGTATGCCGGAGATATACTTTGCAAGATCCTGAACTTTGGAAAGTTGTTTGCCATGTATTCTGCTGCTCTGGTCTTGGTGGTAATCAGCCTGGATCGGCACTGGGCCATCCTTTATCCCCTCAGCTTCACAAGTGCTGGGCAGCGGAACCGCATCATGCTTTGGATTGCGTGGATTGGCAGTCTCCTCCTGGCATCACCCCAGGTATGTACTTAATATACCAAATGTAAATGTGTTACAGTATAATCATATACTACTTAATAGATATACTGTATATATATATATATATATATATATATATATATATACACAGAATACAGTATCGCCTCAGCTATATATATATATATATATATATATATATATAGTGATACTGTATTCCGTGGTCCTTTATGAAGGTTGTTCCCTCATCTACCTGTAAGTTCAGGATTTATGCAGACTATGATACTTTAATAAAAAAATAAATATACAGTAAGTAAATATAAGTATTGGCAGTCTCCTCCTGGCATCACCCCAGGTATGTACTTAATATACCAAATGTAAATGTGTTTCAGTATAATCAGATACTACTTAATAGATATACTGTATATATATATATATATATATATATATATATATATATATATATATATATACACAGAATACAGTATCACCACAGATATATATATATATATATATATATATATATATATATATATATATATATATATATATATATATATATATATAGTTAGTGATACTGTATTCTGTGGTCCTTTATAAAGGTTGTCACTCATCTACCTGTAAGTTCAGGATTTATGCACACTATGATACTTTAATAAAAAAATAAATATACAGTAAGTAAATATAAGTAAATGTAATTGCAACATTGGATAAAAATGTACACCATAGACCCATTACACCTGATTAATAACAGATATGCATTATTTTCTGATTAATAGACAAGAATGTCAAAATGAAAACTGATTGAAACATATCATACATCTTTTTATTTACATAAAAAGCAAGTGCCACCTAAACTTAAAATGACTCAACCAAAATCAAGTTGTTTTTAGTTCCTTCTTAAAGAGCATGAAAATTGGCTATATGTTGCCTTCATTGTATTATTTTTAAAAGTGGGCCTGAGAAATTCAGTATTCTGTATGCTGTATTTCTGTTCCAATGAGTGGTTCCCAAATACTATGTAGCTGCTTTGATGTGCTAATTAGAATTACAGTCTGCTAGTCTTTGGCCAAAACCGTATTAATGTTTTTACACAGTTAGATCCCCTCCACCACTTTTATCAATCACACTGAATTTGAAATTAGCATATTGAGTCACACGTCCCAGAATTATGCATAGACAGTTTTTCATGATCTTTAAGATGTAACCAACTTCCCGTTGGGGTGACAGTGTCCCCTTAAGTTTCTTTTATGTTAGAGAGCATGCCAAGAGAAGACTAGACTAGTTTGCCAGTTTTTGTTCAATGTATTTGGAGAGTGGGGGCTGGAATCAAACGGCTTATGCAATCAATACGAGATAACATAGTCATACAAATTCAGTTTACTTTAATGGAAATTTAACAAATAATAAAAAGACAGTAAGATATACTTAGATAATGTTGATATTACAAATAATCACTGTTTAACCCTCAGATAGAAAAGGGAAAAGATGGAGAGGAAGACAGATAACTATAAGTGCTGGATCATAAGATATCACACTGTGTATTGTATCTCCATTCATTTGTTGTCTAAAATATCTGTGATGTTTATATACCTGAAAAAAGGTGAACATTGTGTTCCATTTTTGATACTGCTACTTAGGCTATGTGATCTGATTGGGTCAAAACGTCAAGTGCCAATTGAAAAGCCCATCAGGCTGTACATTTTAGGCTGTGACAATTACATTACATTTTCTGAGATGTTTAATGGCTTATATCAGACATACATAGGTATTGTAACAATTAAAGGGAAGTGCTAACATTTTACACATATATTTAAACTTTTACTGAAGCCTCTCCTTACAAATTATGTAGGTATTTTATAGACTGTGTAAGTAAATATAAGTTTAGGTAGGTGCAGTAATTGTCCCAGACACTTTTTGTTAGAAGTAATTCACCTAATTTAATTCCAGTAGATAAAGTGAGCAGCTCTTCTAATTAAGTGGCGTTTAAGAGTATTTTTGCGGGCCAATTCACTCAGCGGCCTTCCCTAAGACCCCTTCCCTTAACGGCAGCCCCGAAGACCCATTTTCATAGCTACTGACTTCCACTTACCTCCTACCCCCATTTCAGCTCCAGAACACACACACTCCACTATCCTGCTATATCTTCTATGGGAGGAGGGGGCCTTGTGCCTCTGAGCAGGTCTGAGGGAGGGCCAGAGTTGGGGGCTACACTACACTTTATAAGTATATATATATATACTATCTCTACATAGCACTGACTCCCTTTCAACATCCACCCCTAGATGGCACCCTCCCCTCTTAGCATCCATCCCTACATTGCACCAACTCCTTGTCAGCAGCCCTTCCCTCTCAGCATCCACCCCACATAGAACCTAACTCCTCTCAACACCCACCTCAAATAGCACCTATCTCTAACTCCGTTGCTCCCCTCTCACAGAAACCATCACCCCTGTACTTTGATATCACTTTGAAGCCTTTGCTCTCTCACATCTTCCCTGATACACATCCCCACTCCCACCTCTTGGAGCTTGAGTAAAAATGCTCTTTTTTAAATCGACACTCACCAATTTCCGGCCAGGGGGGGTGTTCAGCCAAGGGGGCCCAAAGGGACCAGGAGGGGGGATATTTTGGACCAGAGCGAGGGAGCCCAAGGGGGGCCCTTAAAATACAGGAAAAATGTAAATGCAAAAGAAAAAGTTGCACAGCACTGAGTCCCCCAGAAGAGGGCCATGGGACACTGCATCACCTGTGCCACTGGTAGCTGCGCCCTGATAAGATATATGTTTAAACCCCAGAACATTATAAATGTTTTTCTGAGAAATATTAACTTAAAATACTAACAACTACCCTTTCCACCTCTGTCATGGCTCACTTTGTAGGTTGTGACAACCTCCATGTATATGACCTTTATTTGTCAGTATTATGCTCTCAAGTCACTTACTTTATTTGCTTGATAAAAATGAGAGAAAGAGAAGCTAACAAAGATGGAGGGCCTTGAGCAAAGCAGAAAGGTAACCAAGGAAATATTAGTTGACGAGCATTGATATAAAGTGAAAAACTGCTAGTTACTGCTAGTTAGGACTTTGTTAGTTAAGGTCATGATTGTATTCTTGGGTTGGCTGAGACTAAAGGAAACAATTGGTTTGTAGGCCTATAAAGAGGGAATTACTGACTTGTAGGTAGTACATGGAAAGTGAATGAATTGGAATTTTAGATTGTCTCTTGTGTTTTTTTAATTTTATTACAATTTAGTTAGCAACAGTATGTTCAACATGGCAACCAGCTTTGGAGTGATGATGTGGAAGTTGCAGTGGAAAGGGATCCACCACCAACATCTGACAGTTTATGTTTGATAGGAAGACAATAATATGATACAGGAAAAGGAGTTAGAAATAATGCTGAAGTCCAAATAAATTATTATGCCATTGGAGCGTGTGCAAGAAGCATGAAAAGTAATGGACCTTGGACTGAGGCTTGAGGTACCCCAAAATTAAGCTGGAGAGGGAGAAAAGATGTGCCACATTTAATGCTGAAAGTATGTTTTGAAAGATGGCTAATGGGCCATAATGCCTTGTCACATATGTACCACAATAGAGGTTTTGGAGAAAGTGGTAGTCAATATGTCCAAGCACAGCAAAATAGTCTAGAAGAATTAGGATGAAGACATGACTCTGTGATCTGACATCAAGAAATTTGTGATTGGGTCAAAAGTTAAATGATGTGGACTGAGTAAAGCAGTAAAGTGAAAATGGAGAGAGACTGTGTCAATCAATTGTAATTATGGCATGCTTAAAGCATGACTGAGATTGACCAGTTTTAGGTGAACGTTGAAAAGGTGCAAAAAAAAAACTGAAAAGAAGATGAAATCATACTAATTCAGTTTTGATTTTAAATTGGCTGCCTGGGTCTTGGATTGTGAGATGGTTGTTAGAGATGCAAATATAATGTATGTTTTGGATTGGAGTAGAATTTATATTATTGAAAATTATTTACAGAATGTATATTATTGAAGAAAGGTAGATATACTGTATTATCTGTAAATATTAAAGCCCCAAAAGCTTCTCTAATGCTTTGCTTACCCTGAGTTATATTTAAACAGAAGCACAGTGCACAAGAGCAATCCAGACTTCATAAAGAACCGTAAATGTCACCTGTGCACTCCTGTTTACATTAAAGGTCCGTTTATTTCCACAAATCTAGAGTGCTGTAGTGTGTTTATTATCTTTGTATCTTCTACCCAAAGGGGGATCAGTCCTGTATTAGCTTCCTTTTATTGCCGGAAGTGCTGTTTTTGTCATAGATATATACAGGGGTAGAAACTCCCTGGTATCGAGGGCTTCTAACATTTCTAACTCTGGCTCCAAAATAGTTTTCCAAAGTACTATGCATTTCTATGAATGGCTTCCTAGAAATATATATATATGCATATGTGTGTATACCTACATACACTGTTCTTCTGGGTGTCTATATAAACACAAGGTTATACTTTGTTTCCTTGGAAAATATGATCAGGACTGTGAAGATGTTTGCGTCACTCCTGCATTCTTCCAACAGCTTTACCTCTTTCACTTGGGCACTGTTCCTGGAGCCAACTTCACTCAATGCGCCACCCATGGAAGCTTCCCGCAACATTGGCAGGAGACAGCCTACAACATGTTCACCTTCTGCACACTGTTCGTTACCCCACTGGGAGTCATGATTGTGTGTTACACCCGCATCCTGTGGGAAATCGGCAAGCAGATGAAATACAAAAATGGTGAGAAGTCTGGGGAAGGCACATAGCTGCGACTATACATTACTGTCATATATGTTTTAATTGAATGCATTTACTTTTTTACATTACTAATTAGAGTTTGAAGGAACACTGATAGATAACACTGTAAAATTATCTACAAATCAAGTGTGATTAAAGGAGAGTTTGCCTCCAATATATAGTTTATTTTATATTCCAGTTCTACTTCACCTGAGGTGCTGCTTTAGTGTGCTTTTCATTATTTATGAATTTTATGGTGGCTATAAATACCTATACACTATGTTCCTACAGGAGCACTTTGGTGGTCTTAACAAGCCCTACCTAATGAAACATTTAAACAATGCATTAATTTCTTTAAAATCATGTTCCAGGCTGTATCAGCTCCAGATCTCTACACCCTTTGAATGATGTATTTTCTCTGGAGAAAGAGCCACACAGAGGGAAGTACTAAACTGAAAAGCTTTTGAGACCAATCTGTAAAACACATATAAGTAGTAGTCAGTGTAACATGAGCCATTAGCAATGTACTCAATACACTTTCTAGTCTCCTCTCACTTTCATTCTGCAAGTATGGATTATCTGTTTGGAGAGCATTCCCCTCACGGTGGCTTCCACTCAAGAGACAATACATTTTTCAGGGGGTGGAGAGATAAGGAGTTCATACTGTCTGGGGCATGGTTGAAATGGCAATTACAAGTTTAATAAAAGCTTTTTTTTTTCTTATGAGGCCTTATTTAACTACTTTTTATAGAGTTCTGTATAAGAGCATTAAAATGGTCCTTTAACACCATTGAAGCTTTCATGCAAAATGTATCAATTAAAGTTAATAGGAATGAAATTTTTTCTATCATGCATGTAAATGATCTTGGCATAAACTATATAAAAGTGAATTTTTTCATGAAAAAAATATATTTGGTTAAACTTTGGATATTTCCTGATGTTGGCCGCCAGCAGTGCCTGCGAGCAGCCACTAGGTGGCTCGGCCGACATTTTAGTAAATTTCTAAAGCTAACCCTGAACCATGAACCCTAACCCTAAAACCCTAAACCCTAACCCTAAAACCCTAAACTCTACCTATAAAACCATTACCCTAAACCTAAAACCCTAACACCTAATGCTAAAAAATTGAGGAAAATCTCGGCTGAAACTAATTAAAATGTTGGCTGCACCACCTAGTAGCCGCTCACAGGCATTGCTGGTGGAAAACCAACAGGAAAGGTCCAAAACTTGTTTACCCTTACTGGTAACTAATGGGACATGGCATAGGAAATGCTTCTGTGTGATCAGAGAGTATGAACGACTCTCTATCTCATACAGCTATATTGCTGCACATTGGCAGACAGCGACAACCGCGCAAAGACAACTAGACACTCAAAGCATTATATTCTCCTACAGGAGCTTCGTTTTCAAAAAATGAACACACTGTTCAAATGTCCTCTATAAGATGCAACAACAAAAAAAAAAAACACCTTCAGTTGCTTTTAATGTAAGAGCTCCAGCAAAGTGCCTATGTGAAACATTAACCTTGTGTGAATAAACATACTTCAAATAGGTGATAATCATTTCCACTTTAGAAGTTTGTTTAGCCTAGTGTTGTTGGTAATAAATGATTCCTGCACATCATTACAGAGCAGCAAACATTATAGCTCTAGTTAGCTAAAATGTGGTTGTGTTGTTCACGCATGTACGGCTCTCTTTGACCTCATGGACCACAACACACCATGCTGATCTACTTAGTATATATGGCAGAGGTCACCCCACCAAGAGGTCACCCCACCCTGAAGCCATGCAGGGTTGGTCCTGGTTAGTATTTGGATGGTAGACCACCTAGGAATACCAGGAGTTATATGCTGTGGCCCATTGGAAAAGGAACTGGCAACCCACTTCAGCAAGTTCCTTTTCCAATGGGCCACAGCATATAACTCCTGGTATTCCTAGGTGGTCTACCATCCAAATACTAACCAGGACCAACCCTGCATGGCTTCAGGGTGGGGTGACCTCTTGGTTCCCTGATTAGAGTTGAACCTAGGTTGCAGCAGTGTAGGCACCTAATCCTAACCACTGGACCACCAGGGAACCCTATTAAGAATAGAAAGAAAAGATAGAAAATGCAAATGTTTATGTTCCCATTATGTGCTACTTGCTGCTACAAAGTGCACAGAAGTCAATTACCATTATTTGCCAGTGTTGTGTGAAACAATTGCATTAATTTATAAAGCTCAATAACACGTTAAGGTAATTGATGCTAATGTCTTTTTAATCAAACTTTCATCTGTCATTAACTAAAATTCCCAAACCTTTGCATGGGCATCTTTGTATTATATATATATTATTATATATTATTATTATATATATATTATATTTCCCACAGAAAACATTTCAGCTTTCGTTAACCTGTGAATCTTAGTGACATTTGGCCATTGCTTCTTTAAAATTAATACTGCAAGTATGGCTTATCAGTATTCTCTGGAAATGCTAATTCAATTGACTCATGTAGATTACGATTAAGCAGAACAAATGTTTCCAGAAATACAGTAATCCTTTATGATGTGTTTGGAGTCTATTTTGATTGCCAGGTGTGCCTTGTTCAGAGTGGCGCTGACATGCCATGATTGAGCATGCAAGACACTCAGCAGCATGTTTCATGAAAGTTTTATCACCATAATATCAGGAATGAGGGATCAGTGCTTGTAGACTGAACATGAAAACCCTCTCCCATCATTCTGGGCACTGTCACGTCTGTACAGCTTGTCAGGGACCCCGCAGGCATCCAATCTCTGAGCGCTCTCTGCTTCACCAGACTGGCTTTTTGCTGCATAGTAAAGCAGCTAATTGGGTTTGTGACAGCCTTTAATGTCAGACTCCGGGGCACCTTGCTAGTCTCATTTATTTTAATCAGCTGATGGTGGGGAAATGGGTAGTTACAGCTGTAGATGCAGATAGACCCATAACAAAAAGCATGGCGTGTGTATGACCCACCTCTCAGCTGTTTCTCTCTCTGGGCCTCATTCAGTTGCTACTTTCGTAAATTTATACAAACTTAAAAGCACTCTTAATATTGCTACATATTCTGCAAATATTACTTATTGGCACTTATGAATTCTTAAGTCAATAAAATGCATATAAACATTTATAAAAAAAAAAACCTGTGTGTATAAATTTACAATAGTAGCAATTGAATGAGGCCCTCAGTTTGTAATAAACCAACTATTGTCCTTCTCACCTTCTCCCTTAAAGTACTTGATAGGCTCATGTATTTGAATTGTGATCGGCATGTTCCACAATTTCTCCACCGTTACATTGGAGCTGTCCTTCTGTTTATGGCATGGTCACGGAACTGCATGGAAAACCTCCTATGTCCAACTTAGCCCCAAAATGTCCCTCTTTTGAAGCAAAGTCACAAATGTAAGGGCCAACCTCTTGTTTCCAGTCCACTGGTTCTACCTCTTGTTTTATCAAAGTCTGGGGAAAAGATAGAAGCTTGAAGTGTCAATTCTACAGAAAGTGTGTTTTTATGCACAGTATGCACATATTAAGTGTATGTATCTATAGCTAAAACTTAATATACACATTATACTGCATAGGGTTAAAATCACATTAAAGTGTAAAAGTTTTTAGTGATATAAGTATACCTCTTTCAAATATTGGAGGGTATGCGAAAATGCCCCCCTACCAATGTAAAGAATGATAAAAACATTCACTAACTGACAACTTTAAAAGGCTTACTATCACTAAAATAGTTAATATCCCTAAGTTACTCAAATGTTTATGTGTTTTCCTTTTACTATTTATTTGGGTTGTGATCTGCAGTGTTTGAAAAATAAATTCTTAGTAAAGAAAACCGGCTTTTAACAGACTGGGTATAGTGGAAGTCACAGAGTGAATATTGAGGCTCCTAGTGGTAGCTGACATTCTGACTAATGTTGTTAGGTCTCTAATAAATACACACTACCCTTTCCAACAACTGATGTGTAATGAGTGTGTAAGAAAATGGTGGTGATAGCACAGTGCAGGATAGATTTATCATCAATTTTACCTAAAATAAGTATCTATTAAGGACTATGGACATTCATTTTAGGTAAACTTGCTGATACCTTTATCCACACAAGTAAGATCTGGATTTTAGTTCCTTAAGCACACTTTATGCACCAGGTCACGGATGGATGTGAATATATCTCCTTGCCAATAGTAACATAGCAAGTTTGGTCAGGCACTAGGAACCAATTGAATCTGTTATACTTCAACTGTGCAAGATCTTTTTTATACAAAGAAAAGCTTTCCAGAATTTCCCTGACTTACCCGTTAGCCAGCACTCCCTATGTATCTCTATGATATTACTGTTCCTACCCACACATTTGAAACATATTTTTACTGAGTATGAGGAAAAAAGCAGTTCACTACAGTATCACATATAGTTGTTGTAATTGCAAGTTTGTCGGTCAACCTATGTTAACAGTTATGAGTTTGCTCATGCGCAATGAGCTCCGAAGGCCCGAAAGTTATGGGCTTCACAAGGTCTGCAATGAGCTCCAAAGGTCTACAATGAGCAATCATTGCAAGGCCCGCAACTTAGAGGGGAGGAGAGGCTCGCAATGAGAGCTGAAGGTGCTCACTGCAAGGCTCGAAAGGTAGCCCGTAAATCAGAAGCCATTGGAAGGCCACCGAAGGACGCCAATTAAATAGAAAATTACCTAGCAACCTCACTTGCAGCCTCTCTGCCTTGTCCCGAGGCAGGAAGTCCGTAAGTGAGGTAGAAAGCTAATTTGCTATTCAATTGGCATCTTTTGGCATGCTCCCAACGGCTTTCGAGTAACAGCCTTGAAAAAAAATAGTGGCTGTTAAAACCATAACTTTTTTTTCAAGCCCTCAAGGCTTGGAGCAATTCTGATTTAAGCTACTACTACTAAGACTACTAAGTCTTGCAGCCTTGAATAACAGTTACAGGTTCAACTTCCGCCAAGCCCACAAATGAGAGAGGAGAGGGAGGGGGAAGGATGGAAAGAGACACAGGGGAGGGAGAAGAGACATTGTGTGGCAAACAGCATTGCGAGGCTTCACATTTTGTTGCTGTCATTTTTGACGGGCAAGTCGCTAGTTAGAATATAAGCACTGTAGGTCTTGTACTAATAAAAGAAAATTCGACGGAATGAGAGGTTACATTGTTATAGAATTCCCATTATGTTTCAGTTGTATCTTCCATGTTTGCAGAATGTAACTAATCCAAATTATATTGTCCTTTTGGATTTAAATATGCTTGGAGCAAAGTGTTGGTTTATTTACTATTGCCTCTCTGAATGTTTATATTCTTCAAAACAAAATCACAAGCACAAGCAGTTTTGAAAAGGTGATACATTTACATGTGTTTTGATTATTTTTTTATTTTATATATATTTATAGAACTTGCTCGAAGTAAGAATGACCTCATCTCCAAAGCCAGGCTGAAAACTCTGAAGATGACACTGGTTATTGTGGTGTCTTTCATGGTTTGCTGGACTCCCTATTACCTGCTGGGTATTTGGTACTGGTTCGAGCCAGACATGATAAAGAAAACACCAGAGTATATCCACCATAGCCTCTTCCTTTTTGGTTTGCTGCACACCTGCACTGACCCACTTGTATATGGACTCTATACCCCATCTTTCAAGGAAGATATGAGGTCATGGGTCAGAAGAGTCGGGTCTGTGCTGTCCAGGAAGGCAAAGGACAGCAAGCAACTGGCTGGCTCAGAGATGAACATTAAGGACTTCACTTCACTTGATGGGCCAGTATCTAGTGGGACCACTCTACAGTCTGTCTTTTAACCAGAGAACATATCTGGCTTATTGGTGAGTGCAGGACATACACGTTATCAACATTTGGTGTCCATGTTCTAAATACTCAGTTCCTTAAGCGGATGATGAGAGAGCTGCTCGTTTTCTATGAAAGCCTCAACAAGAAGATTTCTCACCTGCTGGTCACTAAGAATAAACATGCCAGCTCACTGTAGGCAGCAACATTTTCTAAGATTGCTGCATTTAGACTTGTTGCAGGTTTTGATGTTTTTCTTCATGGCTTCTCTTTCTAGTTGTTGAAAAAAAAAATGTTCCCAGGCCTCTTTTTCAGATAACATTTACTTTATATGCGCAGGTAATTAATGATGCAAAACTGTTTTTTTCAAACTGAAAGACATATGGAAAAACATGTCATAATCATACATACTTTTCTCAAAGCCATAACCAATGTTTGTTGTAAAAACTGCAAGTTTATACATTCATTATTTGGCCCGAACTCCTTATCTAAATGTTGTAGAAATATGATGTAAAACTCAGGTTTGAAGAAATGACTTATATAATCAAAATGATATAAACATTGATTAGGACACCTTAAAATACGGAAAACAGAAGCTAGCTTTACTTGGAATTGAAAATAACTCTATTGTAAAGTAAGTATTAAGTGCAAGACAGCCAGAATCTTATTATCAATTTTTGTAGAATATAAAATATTGTTATGAAATGGTCTTGGGCCATACCAGATAAAACAGCAAATATTAGCAATATTTTAATATGTTTTATACATTTCGCCTCATCCCTCATATATACAGCACATAGTTAATCGTGGTCCATTGAAACCAGGTATAAGCAGTATTGGACATGTAGTGCCAGATATTGCCCTGTATTCCTGTATTTCTCTGATTTTCATAGGTGAGTTTGTCACTGCCTTAGACATACTGACTGACTTCAGGTGACACCAGAGAATTACTGAAATCTTGGACTGTGTTCACCACTCCAAGACCAATGTTGCCTACCCTTGATTTAAAATTTACTGAAGTGTATTTCTAAATACAGTGTAATATGCGTCAGTCTTGCTGATCAGTTTTAAAATAGATTCACTAATTATTTAGAAAAAGATAAAATTAGGAATAAGTTTAAAAAATAATTAAGCTTTGATTTAAATAATTTTAAAGGCATAATTAACTTTAATCACTTACTTTATATATGTTTTCCCTGCTATTGGTTTAAAATCTAAGGATTACATTTTGGTCCCGGGCATATCTATTAGCCATGACATCTAGCAATATCTCATATAATACATTTTAGAAGTAGAAAATAGAGGACTGTATTCGACAAGCTTTGAAGAAGCCAAAAATAGTCAGATTTTCAGTTTATGTAATATCAATGCTTTATCAATAATTAGTAATCCGCGTTTTCCCTGCTAGTCTGGAGTTAAGACTCTGAAAAATGTCAGTAAAATGGTGTGCGATCAAAGGCGGCAGCAAAGGGTCATATATGTTAAGTAAAGCAGAATCATCAGGCCAAGAAGCAATAGAAAAAAGTAAGTTTCAGTAGCCAATATTAAAAAACAGAAATTGCAGTTAGAATAAAAATTTGGAATACTTTATAGTGGTCTAGCCAACAACTCAACAAAGCCATGTGGTCTCTGCTGAGCTCAAGTATCCTGTGTGATGCCAAATCATTAGAGCATTACAATGTAGCATATTTCACATGCCTAGATACCCAAATTTTATGCCAATCTTGCACACACGTTCCGATATTGAAATGTGCATTCACATATGCAACTTCTGTGTATGCTCCTTATCTTGCTCTTTCAATCATATAATAGTATATATCAATGAGATTCCTCAAAACAATCCTGGGTTTAGTCATGTATATCACTGTCACGGTTTGCTTCTTCAACCTAGTTCAAACCTACCCCCGGAGAATTGTGTAGTTCTTGTTCTCTGTGGCACAAAAGATGGCTTCTGAAGAGGGCAAGGCCCAAAGGTACAGGCAGAGAATACTAGATACAGGTTACTAGTGGCGTAGGGCAAGACCACTCCCCAAGTCAGAATACAAGATACAGAAATAGTCTCACACCTTGAATATGTGAAAACTATAAGTGAACCTTTATTGAATGATCAAAACAACTTATTTATATTCTCTAATACCATACCCTTGTGTACATTTGTGTATGTGTCTGATGTCACACATCAGCCCCGTAGCCCTGGTTGCTATAACAATTGAGATAACACTCATCAGATATCTAAAACGATAGGCCAGGTGTCCATGGCTAGCTAGGGCAGAAAACCTTGATGTAAAGCTCAAGTGTTTGCTTAGGACTGCTTGAAGTACATACATCTGTCTTGCCTGCTGCTTATCAAGGGTGAGAGTGCAATGATCTGCAGCTAACTTTTGTGCAGAGCATTTTTTTACCATTTCCACCATTTCCACATATGTTCTATATAAGAGTTTCCCTCTCATAATATATAATAGCTAGTATACATAATAACCATGTACATTCAGCATATAACACACACAATAATACATAATCACAATGTAACAATGTCATGCCCCCTTAGCCACATCCACAATTACTGGCAATATCAGTCCTTAGACACTGAAATCATGACATATTGAAATCATGACAATCACTTTTGGAGAAATTACGCAAGGGCAGTGAATATGACCATCACCCTTCATTTTGAAGATATATGTTAACTGCAACCTTATCAGAAGTATTCTCTGAAATTCTATCAGACTTACATTTGACTACCAATCTGGCATAATAATGGAATTGAGCTTTTACCCACAGTGATAACTAGCAGTAGATACAGGATTTGAATTATAATAGAAGCAGATGGGTACAAAACAAGTTCACCTCTTTGCTTCAATTATAATAGAAATCACAGTTGGAAAAGTGAATGTATTTAATATGCATGTTAAGGTGCTTTGTATTATGATGCAAGGTAAAAATATCTGTGATCAGTGAAATGTATTGTTCACTGCATATGCTCATTACAAGCAACATTCTGTGCTTGTAGAAAAAAAAAAAAAAGGAGGAAGAGAGTTCTATTCTATTGCCCCAGTCATAAAAATTTCTGCTACATATAGTCAGTTCACAATTGCCACATTAGCTACTCACAAACCAATTATGAGTAGACCAGCTGCAATCACTACTGACAAGCCAATCATAGCTGAAAACTCCATTGGTTTTAGCACTGCTCAAGATTTACGAGTGCTAACCAATTAAGGTTACACAAAATCAATATTCTATTAGACTCGCAACTCTAATTCGCAAATATTTTCAAACTCACAAGTGAAAAAAATATCACGTTTCTGTCAAAAATATTAATCAAGAGGACTTGCAAGGCCTTTTACAATCAAGTATCAGAGCCTTAACAGCTATTAAACATGCATTGCTGTACTCTAAAAATATGGGAAAGCAGTCTCAAACCCATAAATATGCAATTAAAAACAAAAAGGTTTTTTTGTTGAGTGAAATGGATCTCAGGGTTAATACATATCATGGAACCTGCATAGACTAGAACAGTTGCGTTAAATAAATGTATTGATTTCTACATTGCTGGATTGTGAGTCCAACCACTAAATTTAATTCTCAACACTAATTAATTTGTAGTCTCTGAGTGAAGTTTAAGTATAAACTCTATTTTTTACTGACGTCATGATGACAGACTCATTTACCATTGGCTGTGTCTAAGAAGTATTGCGATTGTTTAAGAATAAATTATGGGCTTGCTTAAATATTGTCAGATCATATGATCATGCCCCCTGAAATCAAACTTAGGAAGGGTTTACAAGTTCAACCTTGCAGTCAGAACTTGCGGGCTGGAGTCAATAGAATACATCTAAACACTTATTAAAAAAAAAAAAAAAAAATTGTGAGTTCGAGGCATTTGCAAGCTCCTAATAGATTATGGTCCAATATCAGTAAATAGTGTGAAGGTCACTTAGTGAATCTACACCTGAAAGTATCAGAAAAAAACATAAAGGATTTTAATATTAAAGACATTTTTTATTAAACTTTTTTCCACGAATTCTTAATCATTAGCTTATTATAACTAAGACACATTTATACCTCTTTATGTCTTTCATTGCTTGCTGATTTCACTACATTTCACAGTGCAGAACAAAAGAGTAATTTAGAGTTTATACAATGAGTTAAAGTCACAGTTACAGGTCACTGTAATATCACACAGTATCTGACACTTCTCTATTCAGCATGCATGGCCCGTTGTCAAGACACCACAGAAGATGTAAATTGATTTATCACAAAGAAAACATAACACTGTTTAAAATGCAGATAATGAGGTTTTAGCTGTGTGCACGAAAAGCAGCACAAGTGAGATCACTTAATGAGCTTAACTGTGGATCTAGCTATTACTGTATGTGTCTTTAATTGCTGTAATTGTTTTGTTGTGTGTACATACACTGTTGTGATCAAATTGCTAGAGACAAGACACTGTATGAGGTCAATGTCATCTCACCTTTGCTGTTTCTGTAAAAACATAAACTTACTGTGTACAATGTGATTCATTTTAATTGGCCAATATACATCACAGAGGTGGCTTCTTCATTTCTAAGAATAAAAGTAATTTTATTTATTTATTTATAAAAGAGCACAAAAATAAACTCCCTGAATTAAGCTTTCTGCGTTTACCAATTTATAAAAGTGCAATTTTTTTACATAATTATACAAAATGATGTCACAGGCACATCCTGTTGCATTGCCATGCAAATCCTTTTCTCCAACATCATAAGAGTGAAGCTGTACAGTAGACATTATCAGCCTTATTAAATTGCGATTCGGTAAATTTAAAATGGCTCTATTTAAGCACACAGCATATTTTATTTACAGAAGTTTTTAGTTAGTGAACTTCTATCCAAAAGCAAGGTCTTCACTCACTAAAAAATTAAATAAAATATGCTGTGGGCTTAAATAGAGCCATTTTAAATTTACTGAATCGCAATTTAATAAGGCTGTTAGTTCTAAAGTCAGTGTGGGAACCCTGTAGCCATTCTTCACAAATAGTTTATTGGCCATGAAAATACAGTGAATTTTAAATTGCCAAATGTTTTCAACAGTAGAAAATAACAAAATAATTTTATTATGGAACTTGCTGGTTGCAACAGGAAGTTTATGTGGTTTGCTGACCTGGTAAGAAGGTTAGAGTCATGGAAGGCATGGAAGGCTGAAAGTGGGCATGAATGGTATGTGTTGCTATTAGGGAGAAATGAAGAGATCGTATTACTGGGATATACACAATGTTACAAGGTAGTAATATCCTTAAATTGTGAGGTATACTATGTAATGCCTTGTAGCATTGTTGTGTGAATGTTGGAGGTTTTTCTATTGGTCCATGGGTCTGGGGTTCTGCCAATTTTTAGTTATTTTTCCATATTTGTACAGAATGATGTCACAGGCACATCTTCGAGTCTCAAAGTATTGCACTGCACACACTGTTCTCTGACATCAAAGGTGTGAAGTTGTACAGTAGACATCATGTTCTAAAGCCATGGTGGGGAACCCTGTAGGCATTCTCAACAAATAGTTAATTGGCCATGAAAATGCAGTGAATTTGAATTTGTCAGTTGGCTCCAACAGTAAAAAATAACAAACATTTTTATCATGGTAGGTGCTGGTTGCAATGGGAAGTTTATGTGGTTTGTAGATCTGTGAAGATGTAAGCTTCCAGGTTAGAGGCATGGAAGGCTGAATATGGGCATGATTGGTATGTGTTGCTGTTAGGTAGATATCAGGAGATTGTATTACCGGGATATACACAGTAGCAGTAATATTTTTACATTGTGCTATATACTATTTAATGACATTTTCAAGAACAAAATTTTATCTTGTTTTGAAGGTGAATAGTCGTAAATAGTAATAATAATTATTCCCTTTCAAAGGAAATATCTATTTATTTGTAATAGATTCCATGGACTAGCCCATTGGCGAGTGTGGCTTATTCAAGAGTAGAAATGTAGAAAAAAGAACACTCAAAGTTACCAAGGGGAATCCCACCAGATAGAACCCAAATATAGAAAAAGTAGCAGACTATCTTATATGTTAAAATATAACTTTTATTCCACACATTTTAAAATCACAAAAATAATAAGAATCGACAATTAAAAATGAAGATAAGAACAATGTGCTCTGACTGGAGATGTTATATAATAAATATATATAACAGTGACAGTAAGTGTAATCACCAATAGAGGGATGATTCTAACGTATGATTCGAAGTCTGAAGCAGGTCGGTGAATTCTACCTCAATCCCTGATCACTAGTGTGATCTATGACTTGTCCCCTGCCTTGGGAAAAGTGCTATCTACACTTACCTCCTACATTAATTTGGTGCCATCAACAAGTAATCCACTGTGCTCGACTCAACTGTCCTATAAACCTCATGGGCTACGATAGTGCCACTGCTACCATTTATTATTGGAATTCTAGAAAAAAAGCATGAGTTTGTGTGGTGTCTGGCTAGTGCTAGACTACATGGCCACTGTGTGGTGTACCATTGCACTTGATCAGACTAGGTGCAATAATCTTAGCCTCTCATTTGGAGCTGGAGCTACTGATCTGGGTGTGTTCTGAGATGAAGTTTGGAAAGTTCCAGGTTGTAGGTGGCTTCCCTTCCTAGGGGTGATTACATACATCAATGTATAGGCTGGAGAAGGAGTTATGTCTGAGCTTAGCCTTTATTATTGTTGCCAACTTCTCCTCCTCTGCTCACCCCTCATGACCACAACAATATATACAACTAGCGACTTGGCTGTCAAAAATGACGGCAATAAAATTTGAAGCCTGGCAATGCTGTTTGCCACACAATGTGAGGTTCTCTCCCTTCTAACTTGCGGGCCTTGCCAACCCACAACTTTTCGTGCCGAAGGCGCTCATTGCGAGCCTCTTCCCCTCTACTTTCCAGGCTTCGTGATGAGCCCTGCAATGAGTAGCTTTGCCTCTCATTGCAGGGGTCGGCCAACCCGCAACTTTCGGGCCTCGCAATGAACACCTTCGGCTCTCATTGCGAGTCTCTCCCCACTTTCCCTTGTCTCTTTGCCCTTTCTCCCTCTCCTGGGTTTTTCCCCCTTATCTCCCTCCCCTGTGTCTTCTTCCCCCCTCTCTCAACCCTGTGTCTCTCCCCCCCACTCCCTCCTCTGTGTCTCTTACCACTCTCTCCCCCTTTCCCCTGTGTCTTTTTACCCCCTCTCTCACCCCTGTGTCTCTTTCCACCCCATTAACTCCCTTGGGTCTCTTTACACCCTCTACCCTCCTCTCTCACCCCTGTATCTCTTTGCCCCCACTCCCTCCCCTGTGTCTCTTTCCACCTTCTCCCCCTCTACCCTGCGTCTCTTTCCCTCCACTCCCTCCCCTGTGTCTATTTCCACCCTCTTCTTTCTTCCCGCTCTCTCACCCCTGTGTCTCTTTCCCCCCACTCCCTCCCCGTGTCTCTTTCCACCGTCTCCCCCTCTCTCACCCTTGTGTCTATTCCCCCCCCCCACTCCCTCCCCTGTGTCTTTTTCCACACGTTCCCACCCTGTGTCTCTTTCTCTCAATGGTCTCCCAATGGCTTCTGAGCTATGGGCTTGAAAAAAATGGCATCCGTTAAATCCATATTTTTTTTGAAGTCTGAAACTCGTAAGCCATTTTGAGCCTCCCCCCCCCCCAAGCCATTAACATACGGCCCTCACGTACGAGCCTTGTCTCTCTCTCTCTCTGTGTGCTCTGTCTGTGTGTGATCTCTCTGTCTATGTTCACTCTCTCATTCTCTGTGTGCGCTGTGTTGGATCTCTCTGTCTGTGTGCACTCTCTCTCTCTCTGTACCCCTCCCTCTCTGTGTGTCGATCTCTGTGTGCTCTCTCTGTGTCTCTCTCTCTCTTTGTGCGCTCTGTCTCTCTGTGTACTCTCTGTCTCTGCTCTCTGTGCGCTCTCTCTTGCTCTCTGTGTGCGCTGTCTGTGTGTGATCTCTCTCTCTCTCTGCACTCTCTGTCTGCGCTCTCTCTCTCTCGCTCTTTGTGTGCTGTCTGTGTGCTCTCTCTCTCTGTACCCCTCCATCTCTGTGTCGATCTCTGTATGCTCTCTGTGTGTGCACTTTCTCTATCTTCGCTCTGTGAACACTGCTGTCTGTGTGTGATCTCTGTCTGTTTGCAATCTCTCTCTCTCTGTACCCCTCCCTCTCTTTGTCAATCTCTGTGCGCTCTCTGTCTGTGCGCTCTCTCTGCTTTCTATCTGTGCACTCTCTCTTTGTGCGCTCTGTCTGTGCACTCGCTCTCTGTGCACTCTCTCTGTGCGCTGTCTTTGTGCACTCTTGCTCTGTAATTCTCTCACTCACTGTACCCATCCCTCTCTGTACCTGTCTCTCTCTGTACCTGTCTCTCTCACTCTATACCTCTCTCCCTCTCTCTCTCACTTTGCTGTCTTTCTCTGAAATACAAATCGCCACCAGTTTCTGTTAAGATCAGGTTTTAGGCCCTCCCCCACTGACGTCATAGCCATGCCACCTTGATGACATCAGCGGTAGCAAAAATTTTTTGCTGCTCACAACTATATATGTGACTAGCGACTTGCCCGTCAAAAATTAGGGAAATTAAATTGTAATGCTGGCAATGCTGTTTGCCACTCAATTGGAACACCTTTGGTGCTCACCGTGAGCCTCTCCCCCTGTCTACTTCCTCCCTTTTGTTTCCTTTCCCCCCTCCTCTCCCTCCCTTGTGTCTCCTTTCCCCCTCCCCTATGTCTCTTCCCCCCCTCTCCCTCCCCTGTGTCTCTCCCCCCTCCCCGTGTCTGTTCCCCCTCACCCTCCCATGTGTCTGTCCCCCCTCTATCTCCCCTGTGTCTCTTCCCCCCTCTCTTATGTCTTTTTACCCCTCCTCCCTCCCCTGTGTCTTTCCCTCCCTCTTCCCTCCCATGTCTCTTTCCCCCTCTCCTGTGTCTCTTAACCCAGCCCCCTCTTCTCTCACTTACCTTCATCGGCTGCTCCTGATGCTGTCCATCGCGCATGTGATGTCATGTCATTAGCATATGCCCAGTCCCGACACAGAAGGTGCGATGGAGAGCAGCACGATTAAGGTAAGTGAGGGGAGGGGGGTTAATTGGAGAGAGGCAAAGGGAGGAGGAGGAGGGAGGAGGAGGATGAGGGGAGGGATGGAGGAGGATGAGGGGAGGGAGGAGGAGACACTGGGGGAGATGCCCCTCTCCCTCTCCCCTCACTTACCTTCATCAGCTGCTCCTTCTGTTCTCCATTGCGTCTTCCTGCTGCATCCGCCCGGCATATGCTAATGACATGATGAGCATGTGATGTCATGTCATTAGCATATGCTGGGTCAAGACACAGCTGGAAGACGCGATGGAGAGCAGAAGGAGCAACTGATGAAGGTAAGTGAGGGGAGAGGGAGAGGGGGGGGTAATTGTAGAGGGGGAAAGGGCTTCGCGAGTGCCGCAGTTGCTGCAGGCTCGCTGTGCGAGCCTGAAACTTTAGCAACAACTTGTATTGCTCACAACTTTATATGTGACTAGTGAATCGTCTGTCAAAAAATGACGGCAATAGAATTGTAAGTCAGGGAATGCTGTTTGGAACACAAAGTAAGTGTTTTGTTGTGTGAGTACCTTCGGTGCTCATTGAAAGCCTTGTGCTGAGTGCCTTCGGCACTCATTGCAAGTCTCTGGGTTGGTGTATTTTTGGTGAGCCCCTTTGGCGCTGATTGCAAGGTCCATGCTTATCGGCTTTTGGCGCTCATTGCGATGCTCTCCCTGGTGTAGTTTTGCTCCTCTGAGCACCCTTTGGTGCTCCTTGTAAGGCGTGCGGTGAACGGGTTTGGCGTTTATTGCGATACTGTCTTGTGGTGTTTTGTAATTTTTTCTGTAGATGTATTTTTGTAACTATAATGAATTAATTACTGAACTCATAAAATAATTTACTTTACCTATTTGTAATAAATATATGCAGCAACCAATATGCTGAAGAGCTAACAAGCTGATGTTCCTGCAGCATCCAATGTAGATTTGCAGTGTTGTTGAGTTGAGGTGTAAAGTAAGTGTCAGCAATGTGTGAAGTGTGTAGTGTAAATAGGCTGCGTGCGCGAGGGGAAACCGTTTGTGTAGCTGTGTAGTTCCGCATTCTGTAAGTAAGTGTTGTAAAATGGCGGAGATTGTGTATGTGGTATGCGGGTGTGGATGATTTTGCGTCCTTCCTAATAGTTTATTTTGTAACTTGTACGGGGTTGTGTAAAAGTTGTATGTGCCTGGCAGTGTTTTGCGGGTTTAGGGGTCATGTAGCCTCGTTTTGTTTTTTTCCGGCGGCTTTTTCTCTCGCTTAGGGGATTTTCGAGTGCCTAAACTCCTGAAATTGGACCGAAATTGAGGTGTAACCTCACTTCCAGACGTCCTGGTTGTCCCCCCATGCTGTGTGTGCCTATGGCGCTCATCTCCACCAGCGCAGTGAGCACCTTTGGCGCTCCCTGCCTAAGGCGTACGGGGTCGTAGGGATGTGCGCCTACAGCGCTCATCTCCACCAGCGCAAGGAGCGACTTTGGCGCTCCTTGCCTGTCCGCAACCGCGAACCTCGCTTTGCGGGGACCGCGGTTGCTGCTGGATTGCTTTGCGAGCCCGCAGTTTCACCATTGCGTTACGAACGGATTTTGGCAAGCCCACGCTGCTGACAACTATATATGTGATAGTAAGGACCAGGACAATAGAGGTTAAACTCTCAGTATGCCACCATGTCATCCAAATCTCATTATATGCCAAACATTAATCTTTTGAGGACACCCCTCTTAATGACAGCAAACAGATTTCCAGAGTGTGCTTGTAATTTTTTAGTTCTTTCAGAACCTGCCAGGCAGCTGTTAGAGGCAACTGTTTGAGCATTAACTGCTTATTATAGAAAAACAGTTAAATATGCATCAATTTTAAAAATTCACAAAGTTGTCTTACTTAATTTTTAGTACTCCATCCTATGATGTAGAGCAGTACTGATTAATGCCATGTCCCTTTAATATTAGAGAGTGTGTTGTTTTTTTTTAACTTCATATTGTACTGGGGCATAGTGGTGACCCAATTTGAAATATACACATTGTTTTAGCCACTGCTGAAAAATATGCTCGTTAAGCATATCTGATGTTCTGTTTATCACAATTATGTCTTCAAATCCACAAACCTCCTGATACCTGATCTTGGCAGAGATAGATTTGTTACATGAATCTTTGAAGGTGAAGTGAACATAAGCCAGAAGATTCTTAAAGACCAAGCTCAGCGTTCTGTTGTGTTCTGGCAGGACAGTGCTGAATCAGGATCCAGAGTGTAACCTTGGCCGATGTCCTTTATCTGTATTCACAGGCCTGATGGAGGCTCAAGCACTGCCCTGACAAGGCAACAAATTACATTGCTGTCTATATCAGTGTATTACTTATCGGAGCACTGGACAGGTAATCTTTCTACCTCACATCCTGCCAATAATTTCCAGACATAATAAAGTTGACTATAAGCATTTCAAGTTTATAAATAAGGATTCATAACCATTTGTTACAATTAGCATATACAAAGTGCCGCTATAACTTGATCTGCCCCAGTAATATGTGCTAGTATGATAATCACATAGTACTTACTCTGTCTCATGGATCAAACACACACTTACTTATAAGCACCCTCCTCATACGCAACTCTCATTTTGCTGCATCCCTTTACCATCACATTACATTAGCTCTACCCTCCACATACTCTAATGGCTCTCATTGCAGAAGTGTGTATATGAATAATAATATTTAGATATATGCATAATTATACATTGCATAAGTAATGTGCAGTTGACCACAACATTGACTAAAACAGAAACAGCACAGCTTTCTGTTATTGCCCCTCACTCTGGACCAAGTGGGAGGACAAAACTGAGAATGTGTACAGGCCACCAGTGCAAATTTTAAGACAAGAAAAATCATTTACTCCCTTTTTTCAAATATTACACGCTATTAATGTACTTTATATTACAATTATCATATTTGCTACAGCAACACAGTGGTAATCTCTGATGCAGGCTGTCATGTTTTTCGGATAAAACCTACTTGATCAAGTTGTACTAGGGAAGGACGTATTAAAGAGTGTGACTAAGCTTTTGTGTTTTAAAATAGGTTGCAAATAGAAAATAGCAGGCTTGATATGGAGAGCACTTCTTATCTGCAGTAAAATTCTATGGCACTGAGAAAAGTGGAGACTCGTCTCTCCTCAATGCAATGCATTTGTCTTGTTTCTTCCTATATTAAGCTTCTTAATGCCCATGTAAAAAGGGCAGAGTGTTGCGTGGGATGTAGAGCTCCAGGACTATATTCTGCTGCCTTCCACTCCATTTAGCCATGATCCATTCATGTGGAAGATCATGCCAAAGGCTCAGACCACAATAAAGGTCAGGAAGTGACAATAAGGGAAGCAGGGTCTTCCTTAGGGGAACTATATACACAGCTGGAATTACTGAGAATACATTGATGGAGCTCTCAGCTGGGGCAAATCCACTGTAATAAGGCAGCTACAGAATTTATATCTGGGAAAAATCCCAAATTAAACCTGTAACAGTAACATAAATGAGAACACTGCAACAATATTATACAATCAGCAGTGGTAAAATATGTGCAATAAATCTGTGTAACAAACAGATTATTTTAAAATGGAAGAGAAGATATCCGTATGCACACTAAGTAAGGACAAGCGTAGTAGGTCAGTGAGAACACAATGTAAAAACATTACCTTACACACACTCTTGTGTCAAAAACATATAATCATAATCAACATATTCAAACAAAGACGGATGCAAATAGGGTTATAGGAAATAGGTTGTTTTTTTTAATGGCAAAACACAAGCTTAACTGGTCCTAAGCAGCCTGCCATTGATGGTGTTTAACCATCTCCGACTACACAACTTGGTACTTGGGCAGCCTGCCATCATTTTACAAACATTCCTAGCTACCATTTTGATAGGATTTTCATCTGGATCAACACAAGTTAATTACCACCAGCATGAATTAAAATAAGTGAAAGGACCCCCCCCCCCCAAAAAAAACAAAAAAAAAATAAGTACAGGAACCCAAACATGTGCAACTTATTCTGAGATATTGCCAGTACATTCTGCTAAGGCCACGCAAACACTGGACTTAAAAAAAGGCAGGACCCAGTACCAGGTACATCCAGTGCTTGCTTATGGTTGTTAACTAGTGAGCCCGATAAAAGAAAGAATGGCCAAAAATAAAGATTGGAAAAACCTGCAATCAACAGTCAAATTAGCACACAGCTATCTATCTATCCTCTTGATCACCTTCTCAGGAAGCACAAGTCTGGGAGCTTCTGTGATTGCCAGAATCCTAAAAGATTGAACCCATAATCTTCAGTCTGCAAACCAACAGCACACAAACACTTTTTGAGGATTTTAACAACCTGAAATATTGTAAGGTGGGAGCCATCATCATGAATAAGGAAAGGCCTGTCAATAACAGGATAGTGAATAGAAGATTCCCTCACTAAGGAGCAGGGACAGGCAACTCAATAATGGATGAAGTATAAGGGAATATACATACCCTGGCCTCTTAAGCAAGTTTTGATTTAGATATGCATATGAGAAAAGGGAAAATAATCCACCTTTAACAGCCTTGCTAGGGCAGACTACCCTGAACAGGAGAAACAGCAAACCTCAGACATAGGTAACCAGACGTATAGAACAAACCTACTTAGGTATTGTTCATTCTCAGATTAGCACCTCTATTCATTTTGCTTAGTTTTTCTTACCTCAAGGGTAACAGGGGGAGCCAGATGAGGACTCCTTGCTCACTGTGCCTTATGGAGTACAGCTGCACCTCACTGATGAGGCCCACAGAGACCGAAATGTACTTCTGGGGTTTGTTGTTTCTCCTGTACAAGGTAGAATTGCCTGGTATTTCGGGACTGGATCACTCTTTTGAGTGAGATAAAACTGATATACTACAGGATATTTCTCCCTGTGAGGGGCACAAGTGAGCTAAAAGAGGCTGCTCTCTGAGTAGGTAACCAGACCTATAGAACAAACAAACTTAGATATTGTTCCTTCTCAGTTGGGCACCTCTACTCTTGTTTGCTTAGTTTTTCTCACTGTAAGGGTGGTAGGGGAAACAGATGTGGACTCCTTGCTCACTATACCTTAAGCAGTACAGCTGCACCTCACTGATGAGGCCCACAGAGGCAGAAATGTATGTCTGGGGTTTGCTGTTTCTCTTGTTCAGGGTAAAATTGCCTGGTATTTCAGGGCTGGATCCCTCTTTTGAGTGAGACTAGATTGATATACTACAGGATATTTCTCCCTTTGAAAGACACAAGTGATCTAAAAGTGTCTGCTCTCTGTGTAGGTCACCAAGCTATAGAACAAACCTACTTAAGAATTGTTTGTTCTCAGATGAGCACCTCTGCTCTTTTTGCTTAGTTTTTCTCACCTTAAGTGTGATAGGGTGAAACAGACATAGCCTCCTTGCTCACTGTGCCTAAGGGAGTTCAGCTGCACCTCACTGATGAGGCCCACAGAGGCTAAAACGTACATCTGGGGTTTGCTGTTTCTCCTGGTCAGGGTAGAATTGCCTGGAATTTTGGGGCTGGGTCACTCTACTGAGTGGGACCAGACTGATATACTACAGGATATTTCTCCCTGTGAAGGGCACAAGTGAGCTAGGAGAAGCTGCTCTCTGTGTAGCAAACCAGACCTATAGATAAACCTACTTGGTATTGTTCGTTCTCAGATTAGCACCTCTACTCTTTTTTGCTCAGGTGAATAATCAAACAGACAAAAATAAAAAATATATATTATCCAAAAATTAAAAGGCTGTTACAAGATGGGTTTTAGACAAGAACATAATGGACAATACATCCAAAAACAATATTTACAAGATGGAAACTTATGTGAATTCTACATTATGTTATATAAAATACATTATACTTCCCATATAGTCAGTGTTCTCTTCAAGATCCATCTCCATCAGGTCTCTGCTGACTGGACTCCTTCACACCATTGCTCACTCTGCTCTGCTGGACGTCTTCCTTTTGCAGCAAGCTCTTGGACTGAGACTGCAGTTGATGATACAAATCCTCTACACACAGCTGTCCTGCCACTTAGCTTTCTTTACTCCTCCTGAGACAGTGTTTATAGAGTTCCATTATCTTACATCCTGAGGCTAAACACCTTTTGTTATCTACTATTAAAACTTCACATCAAGGGTCATTTTCAGAACTTTGTATTTTTCCCAGGATTTTTGGTTCTTTTTTGTGTTCTAAGGTGGGAGTGATTGATCAATATGAATATATGAAATACACCACAGCAGTATGTCTAAGACTAGAGATTTATATAATATTTATTTATAAATCCCTCTCATTAAGGCCATAATGTTTAAACATGATCTCTATATAAGCCACATTTTACAATCCCCTCTGAGGGAGTGAATTATTTAATAAAGAATGAGCTCTCTCAAACTATACAAATAATGATGTATTATTGTGTGTAAAGCATCTGTATGTACAAGGCTTCAAAATAATACAGTTAAGCAAGACAAAAATGATTTGGCACCAACCAATACTTTCTATTTCCCAGTCACGTATGGGCCTTGCAATGAGCGCCTTCATCTTCAGAGCTAATTGCAGGCTCGTCAAGCCTGTCACGTACGGCTTGCAGCCCCTGTCAAACTTGTAACTTTCGGGCCTTGCGATGAGTGCTTTTGGTGCTCATTGACCATGCACAAGACGGAACTTTTAACATTGCGTACAGGCTGGTAATGCAGGAGCCTGCTTCAATCCGAAGCCGATATATAGCCCGTATGTCTGCAACCCTGTTGCGGGCTCGCAGTCTGCTACAATTCCGGTGCTATTCAACTAAACCAGCTCACAAGTTATGGGCTAAATGCTAAAGGTAGCAGTTCAGGGCGGGAACATGATCGATTATCAAGACAGTAACCACACATTTCGAAACAGCCAATAGAAAATGAGACCGTCATCATGATGCCAGTAAAACATGGAGGTTACATATCAATCAGTTAGCGTTGCAAAACCGCAAAATACAAAATAATAAAAGTTAATTCCGATACTGTTCTAGTCCATGTGGGTTGCCTGATATGTATTAATTCATTGATTCCCAAGATCGATATAACCCCAAAATGACACATAAAAAAATATGTTTTATTGCCGATTTGCGAGCTTGAGATTGATGTGCAATTAATTCTAATGTATTTAATTGCTTTCCCCGTCATTTACAGTGCAGTATTGATCTTTTATTTGCATTTACAGTGCTACGGACAGGGGTTAAACCCCCTTGTGGGTCCTCTCTAGTACTCGTAGGATTTTTTCCTACATTTGCCGTTTACAGATCTGAAAAAAATTGCAGGCTTGGGGAATTGTAGCAATTGAATAGTGATTTGTAACTGTTGCAGACAGGAAATATCAAAGGCTTCGAGCGGCTGTAAGTTCCGGGTTTAACAACCTCAAAGTTTTCAAGCCTGTAACACGTAAACTGTTTGGAGCCTGCAAAAGGACGCAAATTGAATAGCAAATTAACCTATGGCATCACTTACGGGTTCCAGTAACTTATGATTGCTCGGGCTCTAGGTGTTTAGGATTCATGTGAATTTGGCCCACCTGACTATATTAGGGCACTCCTGAAAAATCAAATCTCAGAAAAAGATATTGAACTAAATGTTAAAACTTAACTTTTAATCATGTAGGTTAAAATCCACTTAAAATACATAAACGTAGGTAGCAGAGAGATATCTAATATATAAAGTTTACTGGAATAATAGTATTATACTATAATACTTTCACTGTTGTGGAAAGTTGCCACTATGAGGTAGACCATATAAAGTGCAACGTGCTGGTATAGTCACTGGTAAAGTGACTAGTGTATGAAATAAGGTGCTAAATAGTGCTTATAGTGATAAAGTGCCAAGTGCTATGACACATGAAAAAAGTATATGAGAGTGAAGCATGAAAAATAATGATATATGGTTGCCTATAAGTTGCAATACAAGAAAATATTAGCAGCTAATTGCTGATCAAAAACCAGTGAACGATATAATAGTATATAGCAAGGGGTTATGGATAGGGATAAAAGATATTGACAGATAAATGCCCCCAGAGTACTAATATCCAGTTAGGTAATGTTCCCAATATCAATATATCCAAATACCCAAGCTCCCAAATAGCAGCGTTTCCTTCAGGATATACCCATATTAAGTTAAGTTTAAAAAGGCCTGCAGGGAAGGCAGGCGTAACCCTTGATGAAATTCAAGAAACGTGCGTCGGGTGCACGTAGGAACGCAGTCGCAAGTCTATGACATCATCACTTTGCGTCTAGACCGCGGCGTGACTAGCAGAGAGCTAGCGTTTTCAGTCTCAGGCCCATAGCTTAAAGCCCCTTCACTGCTGCAATATTCTGGCTATTTTAGTCAAGTTTAGGAGATATGGGAAGGCATTAGCAACTTAATATGGGTATATCCTGAAGGAAACGCTGATCATTTAATATATAGATTTATTTCTAATTAAAAAGGGAATTCAGGGTTATCATGGATAATCAGAGAGACAGTATTGATCCAAATGTTTTACATTTCCCTTTGAGACAATTGGCTAAGTCTCGCTTGTGGTTTTTTTTTTTTTTCTATTTGCCTTCCTCTGGACTAATTAATAATAATAATAAAAAAAGAAAAATTAAATAATTGATTAATAATTAATTAACAATTAATGAATGAATAGTTAATCCGCATATTGCAGATCAGAGGAGATCTTAAAAGGTTGAACTTTTTCAACCTTAAATACAATGTAACTATGTAACTATGTAACTATGTAATATAGAATATACAAATTCTCCTGATGATCCAAATTAAATATTAATGACAATTATATTTCAAATCTCAAAACCAAGCAGCATGTTTGTGTAGGAGTCACTGCATGGGTGTCAGTTCCTAAACACATTGAGCATAGTGAGAAATAATTAATCTATCTAAATGAGTGATAGTGTTGTAATTATTTAGGGAGTATAATTTACTCAAAACTAAATTAATTAAATAATTAATAAAGTGAAAATCTATATAGTGATTAAAGATGCTCTATGTGTTGGTTGTGACACTCAGGCAATCACGCCGCACAGCTACAAGTAGATCAGTTTATTGGACTTGAAATAATATATATGAATAATCTATATTATTAATCTTCTATAATTAATGTAGCAAAAGCCACTATAATATTGCAATAACCCTATTTCTATATTATATAGTGCTTATGGAGGGCTTTGCGAGGGCCGCAGTTGCAGCGAGCTCGCTTCACAATGTTGCGTTACCAACGGATTTTGGCAAGCCTGCTCTGCTGAGAACTATATATGTGATTTACATTGTTATTGCTGCCCCATATATCTGTAGTCAGAACCAGAAATCTTACAGTGCTATTGTATGTCAGTTATCTATGTGTGTGGGGTTCATGTGTGTGCATATGAGGGTGTGATGGTGCATATGATACTCACTTTGCAGGGTTTCCTGATAGCCAGTGTCCAAATGTCCTGGAAGACCCACTACTGCTGCTGGCTCCAAAGACTCCTCGATAATCCGCTCCCATCCACAGTACGCAATGTTGAGTGGTGGGCCACCAACAGTCCGACAAGCTGCTCTGGCCTCCACTGCTTCTTCTTCACCTTCATCCGGCAGTCATCATATCGGTGTTTAACCGACCGGACACTCCTGTTTGCAACCCCTAATGAAGCCACAGCTGCAGTCACCTCATTCCACCTCCTTATCGCCAGGCCTCACATCCCTACCACCATGGGTGATGCTACTGCAGGCTTGGACTTCCCTGAGGAGGGTTTCTGTCTCGTCTTCGCTATAATTGTGGGCCCTCTGCTTTGACACAACCTGTTGCCCTGCCAACTGTGCCTGGGGTTCCTGGCCTCTCTTTTCTCTCCCTGGGGCCGGACCCTCATCCCCACTACCCCCCCCTCCTGAGCTCAGGCCCCTGACCCTCTGCTCCTACACCTTGTGTGCCTCTATCTGGGGGCACATCCCTCCCCCTCCTGCTCTCCTCCACCTGTTCCTCCCCTCCCTGACCTGCTGCCTCCTCTCCCTTCCTCTCACACTCAACCTCTCCTCACTCTCTTCCTCTCCTCACTCCGTATCTCTCTCTCTATCACTCTATTTCTCTCTCTGACACTCTCACTTGCTCTCTCTAACACTCTCTATTTCTCTCTCTGGCACTCTCACTCACTCTCTCTAACACTCTCTATTTCTCTCTCTGGGACTCTCTATCTCTCTCTCAGTCTCTGTTTATCTCTCTCTCTCTCTCTCTTTATCTCTCTAAAAAACCCACCAACGCCTAGACCTGTGTGTTGACTTTCTCAGCTACAGCACAGTCAAAGAATTACGATTTTCACAGTCTTTTAAACCGGTTCCCATGGCGTTGATTGGCATCCTCCACTTCCTATTGGTTAATTGACTTGGGATCGCAACTTACGGCCTTGAATGATTTGGGCGCTCTTCATCTTAACGGATACCCGGAAGCGTTACTGGTGAAAACAGGCTTTACACGCTTGAGGCTTTGGCCCATAAGTCGCGCCCTTGCTCAGTTGAATAGCATCACAATCGGAGACAAACAGGAGCCTGCAACACACCCACAGACATACGGCCGTCTGCGCTTAAGTTGCAGGCTTGGAATTGAATGTGGCTCATATTCTTTATGGAAGATGAATAATCAAACAGACATATAAGGTATAATTAAAAATATATATTGCACATAAATCAAAAGACTGTTACAAGATGGATTTTATGCAAACACATAACAGACAAAAAGTATAAAAATCATATTTAAAAGAAGGAAACATGTGAATTTTACACTATGTTATATAAAATACATTATACTAAGCATCAGGTCTCCTCCACTCACTGGACTCCTTCACACTATTGCTCACACTGCTCTGCTGGACTCCTCTCCTCTTGCATCTTCTCTTAGACGGAGACTACACTTCCCAAATTGACTTCAATTATACGTATATAATCTCCGCAAATATCTCCACAAAGACAGTCTAGCTTCTTGCAGTTGATGATAAATATCCCCAGCACACACAGCTGTCCTGCAAGTTGCTTGTTTACTCCTCCTGAGAGTGTTTATAGAGTTCCATTGTCTCATGCCTTTTGTTATCTAGTGTCAAAACTTCACAGAAAGGATATTTTTCAGAACTTTGATGTTTGACTTGGAAATGAAAGACATTTTGGAGACTAGAGATTTATATAATTACGTTTATTTATAAAGTACATTCATTAAGGTCATACAGCCTTATTAAATTGCGATTCGGCAAATTGAATAGGGCTCTATTTAAGCACATAGCATATTTTTTTACAGACTTTTTAGTTAGTGAGGACCTTGCTTTTGGATAGAAGTTCACTAACTAAATACTTCTGTAAAAAAAAATGCTATGTGCTTTGTAACGGAGTTGGAACACGAATCCAATATCTCTGCTACTATACGGTAAAATATCCAAGAAGCACTACAGTCTCACCATCCCCAACCTCCCATATTGGACGACACTCAATTTGGGAGTCAAAGAAATACTGACTTTATTTTGTTATATGCAGAAATATATATACACATCTCTTTGGCCACAGGTAATACACATGCCCATATTTGGCCACACAATACACATAGAGGGACAATAGGTGGGTCACACCTCCCTGAGGCTACCTGGCTACTTTGATACAATCAGACATTGATTAGATCATCCTTCCCTTTGTTCTTATCTCTCATACTGAAAACACTTTATACAATAGACTTCCTTATCTTATGAGGAGTCTCTCTAATAGGATTATCTATTATGCCAAGGTCTGCAATAGTCTGGGCTAATATTCTGCAGAGCATAAACCAACATACATACAGTATAATAGGAGGATCATATTTTAACCATAACCATAAAACAGGGTAAAACAGTGATGGGTTCCGTTACATGCTTAAATAGAGCCCTTTACAATTTGCCAAATTGCAATTTAATAAGGCTGAATATGTTAAAAAATGATCTCTATATAAGCCATATTTTAGACAAAAGAGCTGGCCAATTCAGCAAAGGATAACTGAAGTCTCATACACACCTGCAGCTCCCTGGGGCAAAAATAAGGAAACTGAATGTTTCAAAAAAATGATAGAGATGGAGTTACCCATAGGTAAGCAAAGGTTGACATATATGAACCCATCAAAATGACAGCCCAGTATCCTTTGGCTATGTTTTGTATTGAAAATAGTCTGAAAGTTGATTTAATGTCAGCTTTTACTGTTAAGGCACTCTTACCTTACACCACGTTAACGGCATAGTCAAAAGTCACATAGGAAACAGACGTTAAGGACTTCTCTGTAGCATCATAGACAAGTCAGGAATAGAAGACAAATTGGGGTCAGCCATCCTTCCCAAGGATACCTCTTTAGTTAGCTTATTCCTAACTACTTCAGGTAGTCTCAATACGTTTTTTAGGATGGATCCCCCTTTGACCTCTATAGCAGAAATGAGGAAACCTAAAAAAAAAAAACAGAACACCTGCAGCTTCCACACTTTTGGAATCCCTACTGTACTTGCTTATCCACAGAAGCAGAGAGCACATATGTACTGGTGTCTGTGGCTTTGATAGCAGCCACATCCCCTGCATCTGTATCAGTCTTCTCAATGCACCTGTAATAGTCTTCTAAAAAATGTGATGCCTGAGTGATGTGCAGGATGTACAAACATACTTGAACTTGCACGCCCACTTGCAATGACCATTGTTAAAGGAGTAACAGATCTTCCAAATAGTCAATGTACCTGTAGGCAGGTGGCCCTTTTCTGGAAGGGCTGAGTATGGCCCTGCATAGGCATCATGATATTCAACCAGGTTTTAACATCTTTAACCCTCCAAGTCATGGCAGGCTTACCACGTATGCTCTGGTGGAAGTTCTCAACATATTTCCACCAGGCCACCTAAAAGTACAGTGGGCCTCTGAAATCTCATAGACATAAGCAAATCAATCTGTATATAACTCTGAGTGTTATTCCCCAGTAAAACTTGCCATCATGGTGAATGCCTGTAGTCAGTTCTCTAAAGTACAAGGGGGTTTTCTATAAAATAAATTTGATATGACCTTCAAACATTTTAGAGTCACCCACTTTAGGATTCTGTTTGTTCTCGGAAAAGCGAGCAGTGGGTGATAAAGAAAATATCTCTAGGAACTCTCTATTCCAAATACTCCCCTTCAAGAATCAAATTATTTCCCAAACCTTCAGTGGATCACAGATAAGTAGACTCATATGCCTTATCCGCTACCTTAATCATGGCACCTCTAAGGTGCTCAACTCCAATTGCAGCCTAACCATGACCGTCACTACTAACCTAGGAAGATGATGGAATAGTGCCAATAACGAACCAGATAGTGGAATCCTACTACCAAGAGTCTGGACCCATGCATCCACAGGAGAGGCATAACTAGTGACCACTGAACCCTGCGACACAAGAATTTCCACTAGACAACAACTTTTTCAATTGACCTATCCCAATAGCCTAAACCAGTAACATTAATCTTCACCCTCTCAACAGATGACTCCCCAGTCACTGGTTGGAAGCTATAGTGATGTACTAGACATTGCAGGCAATTGATGCTATGCCATGGCTGTCCCACACGCAGATGGTGCAGTCGAAGATGGCAAAACTTGAGGCACAATAGAAACTGGTCTGGTTTCTGCATTCTTGTGTGAAAGAGAGCAGCATCAAGTACCATGGCGAGAGTAACATGATCCACACCTACTACCAAAAGAGGACATGCTAGTTCCGGACATCTCTCTTTGACATGAAGATCTAGAAACTGAGTTGCTTACTGTAGATCTAGAATGTCTACTGCACCAACAATGGCACCGCCATTTTGGCATTGGGCATACTGGAAGCTGTAGTTCCCATTAGAGCACCATGTTGTGAAGACAGAATGACGTCACTGTAGTTGGAGCTTGAGTTGCTTTGCAATATCCCAGAATCCTTTAGGGACCCCTCTGCAGAGCCATCTGAAAGGAGGTTGGCCCCACCTCCCACACATCTACCACTGCTATCAATAGGGTCTGTCAACAGGCTCAGCTTTTGAAGAGGTCTTGAAGGCTTATATCTGTAGAGAAGGGAAGGGGGGGGGGGGGAGAGGGAGACTCTAACAACCCCATTCTCACCAGCTTGCATTGGAAAAATTCCAACAATTCCTTCATCATAAAAGGAGGGATGAAGGAAAGAAGGGAAAGAAACTAAGGATGCAAATATATAGAAAATCAATAAAAAGTGGGAAAAACTAAATGGTGCTGTACAAAAGAAGAGGGGGAGGGCTGACCTGCCTCTACTGGGTGCTAAGTTGGTCTGATAGAGTAGAGTCACCTATCCCATGGCTTTAAATAACCCAGGGGAGCTCCAAGCATAGGCATCTTTCACTCCCTCCTACTCCAGGGGCAGGTCATGCCCCGTTATGTCTACACAATCACCATGGATCTCTGTCTGAAAGTGTATCTGATACATGCCTTATATAAACTGAAACACACATGTTGTGAGGAATTGACTCTGCTGGGTTTTGAACCCTGGTCCCTAGGCTGCTGAACCTCTTCCCTACCACTGTGCCAGCCTGCCTTTCTGAATTTCATTGAGATCTGATAAACCTTGACTCTGCTAGCAATAGTATCAGTGACTAGTCTCTTCAGCTGTGTCTGGTCAGGTGTCTGGTCCTTGGCCTATATAAGGTACTTCCTGTCTATGTACCTTGCCAGATTATTGTGGTTCCTGTTCCCTTCAATAAAGCTTGTTCCTGTTTCACCTACAAGTTGCTGAATTGGATCATTGCTGACCTAGGCTGCTTGTCTCCAAAACCTTGTGATTCCTATATCATTACACATGTACATATGTATAGTATGGGTCAAGGGCGTAGGAACAGAAAACAATCAGAGGGGGATAGATCCATATGTGACAGAATGCACGAGGAACACACGTGGAGTGCTAAACTGGGTACAATAGTACCTACCTCCCCTACCTCTCTCCTACCACTATACACCAGGGATAAGGTACACCCATGATATGAATGTATGTTTGTTTCAGATACGCTTACAGACGGAAATGCCGCAACATGTATACATATTGAGCATATTCATGCACTATTCCATACATTTCTATCTATTATTATTATTATTGGACAGGGTTGAGTCACATTGTTATGACCACCATCTACTTTTGACGACTGCAGCTTGTAGCGTTGTGAGCTGTCTTGGTGGAATGTAGGCACTCTCAACAGATTGGGTTATCTATCCATCCTTGCAGATCAAGTACACCCATCCATGTTAACTGTATTCCCTGGAGAGAATGGGATCTTCCAGGAGGACAGTGCAACATGTCATATGGCCAGAAGAGGTTGGAGAAGCACGACAAAGTCTTTCAAGTACTTCCCTGGCCTCCCTGCACTTCAACCCCAACAATCACCCGTGGGACCACCTCGATCGTCATGTTGACCATTTGGATTCCCCACTATGAACTTTTAAGCAGCTGTAGGATGCATTGCAGTCTGTATTTCCCCAGATACCCATGCCTACCTTTAAGCATCTTATTGACTCCCTACTATTAGTTGGTGGTCATAATAGTGTGACTGGACCATGGCCAAACTTCAATATGTTCAAATCAGAAGCAAAAATATTATACTCTATAGTGATTTGAACCTTACACTAAAGTCTATCTATCTCTATATATATATTTAGATAAATAATTGAAGAGTGAAGCAGCCGTGAATGTCCAGTAATTTAGTAATTTAGTAATTATTAATCCATATATATATATATATATATATATACATAGATTAATAATGAGTATTGCAATATAATTTGATACCTTTTGTATTGGACAAACGTCTTATTTATAATGACGAGCTTTCGAGAGGCTTAACCTACCTTTATCAAGTCTCAAGCAATACTAACATGAGATGGAACCCTCCGTTTGAATAATAACAGCAGATGCAGATAGAGTGGAAACAGCATCTGACATCAGGTAAACACATATATGGGGAATAAACACAACATAGCAAAGGAAACATATATACACATATTATATACACATATACATCAATATATACATGAAAAAGCAGAGCACTGTAGTCCACAGTGATATCTTTCCTGTTGGACAAACAACTCACTAAGGGCCTCATTCAATTGCGATTTGGCCAATTGAATAGGGGTCTAAATAAGCACATAACATATTTTTTTAAATACGTTTTTAGTTAGTGAAAACCTTGCTTTTGGATACATTTTTACTAACTAAAAACTTCTTTAAAAAAATTATGTTATGTGCTTATTTAGACCCCTATTCAATTGGCCAAATTGCAATTGAATGAGGGCCTAAGAGAGCTAAGTCTGTTATAGTATAAGAAGAAAAAAAAATCACATGAAGTTCTGATAATGTGTTAGAAAGCCCAAGTCTATATTAAGTCCTGTGTTTTTAGAGTTGAAGAATGTGATCATCTTTATTTTGAATGCTTTTCTCTCTTGGATGCTTTTAAATTTTCCTCTGAGTATTTTGACTTTTAAGTTTTGGATGGCAAATAAATATATATATAGTATATATACTGCAATACTCTGATTATTTATATATATATATATATATATATATATATATATATACAAATAAGATAATCAGGAACATTACAAGCGGACAGGAAGAGTAGAGTATTACATGCGTCATTGGAGGTACATGAATGTCAAAACGTAGTATGAAGCCAAAATGTATCCCTGTCATAAAGATAAAAAGTGCCTTTTTCCACTCACTTGTCTTATAAGCAAGGATAAATTTGATCTCAAGTAAAGAGATTATCGATTGGTTTAGTGTTCATAGCAGGTGGAAAAGAGTTGAGAGCGTCTTGTGCATGACTTTTTAATTCAGGAATGGTGTGTTTATAAATGCAACAATAAAGCCACTGGAAAAAAATAATAATATTATGAGGTGCTGGCACTTTCTCTACATCCGCACCGGCAGATGTTACATGTCGCTGTTCTAAAATCAATAGGATAATGTTAATTATTCCCTTACACCTGTTTTATGTGCATGTGTGATTACACCCCACATAGTGATGTCAATGTTTTTTTATGTCTGATTTTCTAAACAGTGAGTAATGAACACACCTACCAGTTCAAAGGACCTCCTATCAATATGACTTCCCTACAAACAATTTGAGTCATGTGGAGGGAAGTGAAGATATCCCCAGTACCTTGTGAAGATAACATTAATTTTAAAACTATATTTTAGTACAGATATCTTTTGTGGGCTTATAATTGTTTTGAACTAAAAGTTGAGAAATAAAATGCTCAGATGCATTTATCTGGTACTTACACTGATGCTTGAAAGGCATATTTAAGTTTCCTGCATTATGAGTGCATCTGATAGAGGATAATTATTAGAGTATGAAAAAAATGTTAGCATGAAAAAATACCAAAATAAACATTTAAACACTTACCTTGAAGTTAGCAAAATGTTGACAGTTGAAAATTAGGATTAACACCTCCTCCAAACCCAGGCTAAATTAGCATTAATTTTATAGTTTGTTTTGGCCAATCAGGTTAGCTTAAATATTTGATTTAAACTCTGGGGTTCCTTTTTATGCTGCAATGCAGCCTGGGATATATAGTGTGGCACTACAGTATGTTAGGTGCTATGGGAGCAGCACAGCACATACAGGAAGCAGCAGGGAGTCATATCCCAGCAGTGACTTAGGGGCTGACATCACTGCTCTCCTATTGCATAAAGAAGACTCAGCAGGTAAATAATGTGTTAAAATTGTTCCCCTAATGCTGCATGCTGATAGGGTGGGGATCAGGGGCCTGTGTAGACACCCCTCTGGCAGTGTCAACCTAATCATTAGAGGGATTTTTAGACATTACTAAAAATAAAATGTTTTATGAGACGTGCTCTAGAGTACAGAAATGTATTAATCCATGAAACTTGGATATACCTTTAAGTATTTACAATGTCTTATATGTATGCTGATGTTAATATACATTCATTTAACAAAGGAATTTAGTAAATCAAATCAGTAAGAGCATAACTATCGTTATACTACCAGCATAATTAATTTGCATGGGAATCTGAATTTTAAACCTTAACAGTCAGGGTAAATTAAAGTGTATTGTTTTTAACAACTTAGAGGAAGTGAAGAGGTTACTTGAATGTATAGTTAATTGTATACAGTTGTGTTTGTCACTCTTCTCCCTGTGGATAATTACATTCCGGTAGAGTCTTGCAGTAATTCTGTACAAGACAGAAGCGCAGGTAGCACACCTGCAGTGTCCATAGTCTGTCAGCGGGATGTGGTAGTCCCGGGCAGAATAGAAGAGATTAAGAGATGTATCTATCCTCTCAGCTTCAGTTAGACACAGTAAATCCTAGGGATCTCTGGAGAATAAGAGAGACAGAAAACAATTATTATTCCCACTATTTTAATAAGCTTCTGTAAACTTCCGACCCTCTGAAATTATACAGATGAACTAACACACGTATGTATGATTATATCTGCAAGATTTAACTTGCGTGGCTGAGACAGTAGGTTTATACTACTGAGTTTTGTGTGTGAAAGAGTCAGCTCTGTGTCTGCATTTTGTTTGCAACCTGGAAATCTTGTATGTCTTCAGGTGGAAGTGCACTTTGAGGTTGCCCCTTTTTAAACAAAATCAGTAAAGACCACAGACTTCATGGCATCAACCATACACAAAAATGGTAAAAGTGTGAGTTATTATAACTGAGTTTCACTTTAAATGGCATTTTAAATAACTGATGAAATCAATATTTAATGACAATGGCCCCCATTTAATTGCAAGCCCGTGATTACTTTCAAGCTGAACTTTTGGTTGCGGGTTCCAAATTTGTTACATATATAGATGTATTTAATTGTCTCTAACCCGCAATTACATGCTCACTGCCCCAACACGCAAAACATGAACCCGGGCATGATCATGATCAATTAAGCAAGTCCGTAAATTACATTTTAGACCGAGCCAATAGTAAATGAGACTGTCAACATGACGTCAGTAAAAAATGGAGTCCAAACTACAATCAATTAGTGTTTAGAAGTCTGATTCACAATAATTGCAGCTAAGTCCTGTGAGCCTCCACCCACTCAACTGTTGACTTCACTTTGCGAGGGCCGCAGTCGTGGGACACAACTGCGTCCCTCGCTTCGTGAGGGCCGCAGTTGCAGGGCTCGTAATGCAAGCCCAGCAAGCGTGACGACAACTCGCAGATTGACCATTATTATAGTCGAATAGATACAAAATCCCACATAGCCAGAAACTGGAAAAAGAACCTCCTAGACATAGGGGCAATCAAAGCAAAAATACATTTCATTGCGACAAATGAAATAATTTTGCACTCCCATGCAGATACTTTACCCAAATGGACCTGGTGGGGGACCAAATATATTAATTTGCCTTAAATTACAAAATAATAAAACTGACCAAGGTGACATATGAGATAAGTTATATGTTGATTTGTTTGATTTAAGTTTCTTCTTATTACTAACCGTACTCACTCCTACCTTGCAGGGAATATTCTCTATACCATAATACCAGATATTAAAATCCCAGCCTAAATAAAATTATTTCATTATGGGATAAATGTAATTAATAAAATTGGCATGAGAGAAATTTCCAGGTAAACCTATTAATGAAAATTAGTAAAGATAAAATAAGCAAACCTGATATTGTTCTGCAACTAACTTACTCATTATGACAATAATGAGGAAAATTTTGAAAATGGGAGGAGGCGGATTTCATGATCAATACAGTAGTTATATTCTTCATATATGCAAATGATACACGTAATATGTCAACTTAAGAATATAGTAAATAATTAATAATTTATATAACAGAGTCATCACATATAATAGTTGTCAAACTACGAATCATCGTCACGCTTTGCGAGCTCGCAAAGCGAGCTCGCAAGAACTGCATCCCTCCCGAAGCAGACCACCATAACGGCCGAACCGCGCGCACCTAAAAACAGTCAAAACACAATAAATACCCACAAAAAATAAATAGGAAGCTTACCCATAGCAAGGTGGGGCACCCAGGACCTCTGAAAGTGAAGTTACACCTCCATTTAAGTCCAAATTCCAGAGTCCGGAAAATCGAGAAAAATCGACAAAAAAATAGCCGCCGAAAAAACGAAAATGAGGCTCAAAGTCCAGGACTGCCCAGCCACGTACAACTTAGCCAAGAAGGGATCCGAGATAAGCTCGGAAACCTACATTAACCCCACGGGATAAGAGATAAGCTCAGAGACCTGCATTAACCCTACATTAACCATTGCAGTGGGGATCCCGTCCCGATCACACACGATCGGGGACCCACGCTGCAATGAAAATTCTAAATTCCCGCGTTACGGGTCCTTAAAGGATTGTAAAGGTCCTTAAAGGGCCCGTTATAAAAAATATATATATACACTATCACGCATGGGGCTCTATACAGAGCCCCATCAACCATTAATTAACCCTGTCACTCATGGGGGTCAATATAGACCCCCATAAGTCCTTCATTAACCCTGTCACTCATGGGGGTCAATACAGCCCCCCATAAGAGCTTAATTAACCCCCTCACTCATGGGGGTCAATACAGACCCCCATAAAACCCTAATTAACCCTGTCACTCATGGGGGTTAATATAGACCCCCATAAGCCCTTCATTAACCCTGTCACTCATGGGGGTCAATACAGACCCCCATAAGCCCTTCATTAACCCTGTCACTCATGGGGGTCAATACAGGCTCCCATAAGCACTTCATTAACCCCCTCACTCATGGGGGTCAATATAGACCCCCATAAGCCCTTTATTAACCCTGTCACTCATGGGGATCAATACAGACCCCCATAAACCCCTAATTAACCCTGTCATTCATGGGGGTCAATACAGGCCCCCATAAGCACTTCATTAACCCCTTCACTCATGGGGGTCAATATAGACCCCCATAAGCCCTTCATTAATCCTGTCACTCATGGGGGTCAATACAGACCCCCATAAGCACTTAATTAACCCCCTCTCTCATGGGGTCAATACAGACCCCCATAAACCCATAATTAACCCTGTCATTCATGGGGGTCAATATAGACCCCCATAAGCCCTTCATTAACCCTGTCACTTGTGGGGGTCATTACAGACTCCCACAAGCCCTTCATTAACTGTGTCACTCACGGGGGTCAATACAGACCCCCAAAAGCACTTCATTAACCCCCTCACTCATGAGGGTCAATATAGACCCACATAAGCCCTTCATTAACCCTGTCACTCATGGGGGTCAATACAGACCCCCCATAAGCACTTAATTAACTCCCTCACTCATGGGGGTCAATACAGACCCCCATAAGCCCTTCATTAACCCTGGCACTCATGGGGGTCTAACAGACCCCCATAAGCCCTTCATTAACCCTGTCACTCATGGGGGTCAGTACAGACCCCCATAAGCCCTTCATTAACCCTGGCACTCATGGGGGTCAATACAGACCCACATAAGCACTTAATTAAACCGCTCACTCATGGGGGTCAATAAAGACCCCCATAAACCCTTAATTAACCCCGTCACTCAGGAGGGTCAATACAGCCCCCAAAAGCCCTTAATTAACCCTGTCATTCATGGGGGTCAATATAGACCCCCATAAGCACTTCATAAACCCCCTCACTCATGAGGGTCAATATAGACCCCCATAAGCCCTTCATTAAGCCTGTTACTCATGTGGGTCAATACAGACCCCCCATAAGCACTTAATTAACCCCCTCACTCATGGGGTCAATATGGACCCCCATAAGCCCTTCATTAACCCTGGCACTCATGGGGGTCTAACAGACCCCCATAAGCCCTTTATTAACCCTGTCACTCATGGGGGTCAATACAGACCCACATAAGCTCTTAATTAAACCCCTCACTCATGGGGGTCAATACAGACCCCCATAAAGCCCTAATTAACCCTGTCACTTTTGGGGGTCAATAAAGACCCACATAAGCCCATAAATAACCCTGGCACTCATGGGGGTCAATACAGACCCCCATAAACCCTTAATTAACCCCGTCACTCAGGTGGGTCAATACAGCCCCCCATAAGCCCTTAATTAACCCCCTCACTCATGGGGGTCAATAAAGACCCCCATAAACCACTAATTAACCCTGTCACTCATGGGGGTCCATACAGACCCCCCTAAGCCTCTATTTAACCCCATCAGTCCCATAAGGGTATATTAAGACCATTATGGGCCTGTTACAACCCAAAATTAACCACATAAGTGCCATGACGGTCCTCAAGGACCATCATGACACTAAGTATAAACACTACACTGCACTATACCCCCCAATAAAACATTAAATATCAACTAAACAGCCTCTACACTAACCTATTAACACCTACACTACCTACCTACCCCATAATAACCCCACCACTCTAATTACAGAAAATAAAAAAGCCTAAAGTCACACAAAAAAAAATCTACATTACATAAAATAAAAAACCTAAATCACAAAAAAGAAAAAATCTACATTACAGAAAATAAAAAAACATAAGTCACAAAAAAGAAAAAAAGGAACATTACAGAAAATAACCCCCCCCCCCTCCCTACAGAAAATTTAAAAAAAAAATACACACTTGAAAAGGAAATACATACAATACAAATGCATACAATACAAATACATACAATACAAATAAAATGAAATACAATACAATACACCCCTATCTAATATACAATACATCCTATCTATCTAATATACATCCCCCAATCTATCTAAATAAATACCATAATCTAATATACATCCTATCTATATAATATACATCACACAATCTATGTAATATACAATAAATACTATGGGCCTCATTCTATTATCGGCCGTAGGAGATGCGGGCCGCAAGAACCGGCCGCAAGCTATTTGCCTATTCTATTCCCTTCCGGCCGGGGATTCCGGCAGGCTTGCGGCCGGCGCCTTGTTATCCATTGCGGCCGCAGGCGCTGGAGGAAAGCCTTTGATCTTAAAAGGCTAAAAGAGTTTCGGACGTAAGAAAATCCTGGTTGCTATTTAATTGCTCCAGGAACCCTCTCTGCAAGGCTAAAACCAAGCCGCAGCCTACTTGCAGCAAAAAGGTCCCGCAGGCACACAATTAAGCACATTATAAAGCCATAATAAAGCCATCCTGCACTCTGAGGAGACTATAAAGTGATTGTAGGTGTTAGTATTAATAGCACAACATTCCCCTACACTAAAATCCGTAAATAATAAATTTTATTTTAATTTATGTCACATATCCATGTAAAAAGTCCAGAGGGCTTAGAGCACCTCAGACCCGCCCATGCTGCGGCCGGAAAATAAACAGTTGATAGACAGCGTTTTTAGCCAATTAGAAGCTGCCATTGCCAATTTTATTCTGGAAAACTCCGTAGGAAGCTCATTAGCGTCGGGGACATCCGCGAGGGCGGATGTGTGTTGTTTTTTTGGTTTTTTTAATGAGCGCGGATGCTTCCGGGGCAGAAGACGAGGAGGCCGGAGACATTGCGGGGAGGTAAGTACAATGTAGATTGTGTTGATTTTACTTGGTTTTATGTTTATGTATGTGAGCTAATGTAATGTTTACTTTTAACAAGGGCCGCGCCGGAGAAGCAAAGATGAAGGACGGGACATGCTGGAAAGGTCAGTAGAATATTTAGAATGTTTAGAATTTTTAATTATTTTATGTAAACGTGTTGTAGTAATTTTTTAAATCTTTTTTACCATAGGTTGGTGATCTGAAGAAACATCTCAAAGGTAAGTGGTCTTAATTATTTTATTTTAGCTTAGAATTAGGGTTGCTATATAGAGATAGCATGTATTGTATATTAGATAGAAAGGGGGATGTATATTAGATATATAGTATTGTATATTAGATAGGGGGATGTATATTAGACAGGGGGATGTATATTAGATAGGGGGATGTATACTAGATATGGGTGTATTGTATTGTATTTAATTGTATTGTATTGTATGTATTGTATGTATTATATGTATTTCCTTTTCAGGTGTGTAATTTTTTTTCTGTAGTGGGGGGGGGGGGGGGGGTTGTAACGTATTTTTTTTCTGTAATGTTCCTTTTTTTATTTTTTGGGACTTGTTTTTTTTTTTCTGTAATGTACATTTTTTATTTTTGGTGATTTAGTTTTTTTTATTTTATATAATGTAGATTTTTGATTTTTAATGACTTTAGTTTTTTTGATTTCTGTAATTACAGTGGTGGGGAGGGGGTTATTAGGGGATAGGTAGGTAGGTAGTGTAGGTGTTAATAGGTTAGTGTAGAGGGTGTTTAGTTGATATTTAATGTTTTATTGGGGGGTATAGTGCAGTGTAATGTTTATACTTAGTGTCATGATGGTCCTTGAGGACCGTCATGGCACTTATGTGGTTAATGTTGGGTTGTAACAGGCCCATAATGGTCATAATATACCCTTATGGGACTGATGGGGTTAAATAGAGGCTTATCAGGGTCTGGATAGACCCCCATGAGTGACCCGGTTAAAATGGTGTAGTGCTTACACTTTGGGTCATGAGGGTCCTGGATGACCCTCATGGCATTTATAGTGTTATTACATGCATTCATTACTGTGTTAGAGGGGTCTATATAGTTGAGGCACACAGTACACTCACATTGTGTGACAAACAGCATATCAACACTTTCTTTTATTGACCGTCATTTTTTGACGGGCAGGTCGCTAGTTGTTAAATATTTATAAAACATGTAACTCTTGTAGGTCATATATATGCTGACAATAAAAAAAAATGAAAAAAGATCCTCTCCTCAATATCTGAAAGATTGTGGATAGAAACTGAAGCCTGAAACAGTGAAATTCAAATAAAAAGTTTAATTGGAATTTTTCTTTTCAAATACTGATTTTATTACTAGAGTGGTACAATGCTTTCCTAACAGAAAGTACATGAGACACGGGCTTGAGACGCAAACTGTAAACCATTTCTTGAACGTTGGATGTGCGGCCGTGAACATGATCAATTAGTCAAACCCGTAGTTACAGGTTTAGATGGAGCCAATGGCAACAGACATCGTCATCATTAGGTCACAGAAAAATGGAGGTTAGATTTCAAAGTCTTACGGGCTTCAATTTATGAGTTGCGATTGGACCTACATTCCAGAAATAATGCAACATTGATAAAGCCATAAATATGATATTCTAGTCCATGCAAGTTCCATTATATATAATAACACATTGATTGCCAGAATTTGAACATAATACAAATTGTTTTATATTGCTGATTTGCAAGCTTGAGAACGGTGTGCTATTTATTTCAATACCTAACATAAATTGCCAATGGTCATTGTTTTTGTACAGTTGATCAAAAAAGATCTATGAAAAAACAACTGAAATTCAGTGGTAGAAGAAGAGGGGACATAGAGATCCCACACAGAGAGGTTCTGAGGTGTTTTATGTTAATATGTTCCACTTCTGTAGTGCAGTGGGCCCCGGCAACCCCCTAGCACCTTTCAGCCCACAAACCCCCAGTAGCACCATCCCCCCCCCCAGCAGCACCATTTAGCCCCACAATTCCCCCAGCAACACCATTCACACCCCAGCAGCCCCAACCCCCCCCCCCCCCAGCAACACCATTCACCCCCAGCAGCTTCATTCACCCCCAGCAATACCATTCACCCCCAGCAGCACAATTCACCCCTAGCAGCACCATTCAGCCCCAACAGCACCTTTTACCCCCAGCAATACCAACATTTACCCTCAGCAGCAACATTTATTCAGCCACCATTCTCTTCCAGCAACACCATTCAACCCCCAGCAGCACTATTCAACCCCCTAACCCCCAGCAGCCCCAACCCCCTCAGCAGCCCCATTCCGCCCCCAGCAGCACCACAATCCCCAGCAGCTGCATTGCATACACCCCCAGGGGCACCATTCAGTCCCATGTTCTTACTTGTGTACTGAGCTCTGTGATCTGGTTCCCATTAGTCAGAGGCTGTATATCCTTCCCCTACTGGTGCTTCATATTGCAGGGGAGGGGAATTCCCTTCATTATGAAGCCCCGGCAGGGGAAGGATATCCAGCCTCTGACTAATGGGAACCGGCCCACAGTGCACAAGTAAGAGCATGGGGCTGAATGGAGCTGCTGGGGGGGCCATGGGGGAGACAGCCCTGGGCTCCTCACAGAGCAAGGGCCTCGGTGCAATGCAGCGGTTGCACCATTGATAGATTCTCCCATGCCTATGTTATTTCTGATTCTCCTGCAGTCTACGCCATTAAGAAACCAGAAAGACTTGCATTAACTACAAATATAAACCCCAGAGTGTCAAAAATAATACAGGATCATGATTTTGCATTTGCCAAACATAAACATGATTGTGGTAGAATGGAGGGAGAGGAAGTAATTCCTGGTAGTGCTCACAGTGCGCAAAAATAATATTCCCTTCCTAGAGGTTGTGTATTGAGAGAGTGTGAAACAATAACAAATTTACCAATTTGGCCAATACAAAAAACAGATTTATCATGGCGCTTATGTGTTGATTATAGAAAATTAAATTCCGAGGGTGTGGCTAGCAGCAAACAGAGAGGAAGCAAAACAACATAGCTCCCAGCAATGAGGCTTTAAAAAGCATGAAAATTATATATAAAGTAACTTCTCTATCACCAAATCAACAAATTTGCACACAGGAGGACCCAGCTGGCTTTAAAAATCAACAGCCTTATTAAATTGCGATTCAGTAAATTTAAAAGGGCTCTTTTTAAGCACACAATATATATTTTTTACAGAAGTTTTTAATTAGTGAACTTCTATCCAAAAGCAAGGTCTTCACTAACTAAAAATTTCTGTAAATAAAATATGCTATGTGCTTAAATAGAGCCCTTTTAAATTTACTAAATTGCAATTTAATAAGGCTGCAAGTTTGGCAACTTTTTTCCTGAGATTTGCAGCTGAACCAGAACAAAGGAGTCTCTGAAACACTGATAAACAACATGCCTACTTAAGGTTGGTAATGACTCATATTGCCTGTCTGTTTCAAACCTATACAATTCTTTGCCTTATACTACTGGAGATCTAGTCTGTGTAATAATCTAAAGATATGGTACACAACAAACTGTATTACTTTTTAAGAGAAGAAGACCCAGCAGCTTATCTCTCAAAGCTATAATATATGAAAGACGATGTGTGTTTCTGCTGAAAAAAACATTTAAGACCATATATAAAGTGACTTATTTATCACCAAATTGATATATATGACCAGGATTGTGCACAGGAGGACCCAGCTGGTTTTAAAAATCAAGTTTTGGGATACAGAAGCTGCAAGTTGCACCCTAACAAGAAGAGACTGTGTGAGAGGCCCAGAAAAGATTAGGTTTGTAGTGTTTTTAGTAGCAGCAAGGCTGTAGAGGCACTAAAGGGAGGCTTTAATACTCTTGGCTCCCAAAAGCTCAGGGACCTGTACAGTTAAAAACACTCCAAAGGGACACTAAAGCATGACCTCACTGCTCCCTGACTCAAGTAATATAAGGGCTTGCTCAGGACTTTAAGATTCTAAGGCCTGGATACTGACCCTAAGGGGACAAAGACTTTGCACTGCTTATAAGACTGTAGAAGGGGGCATACAACCTCTTTATTTTCATCTTCATTACTACTGCCTCATTACTAACGGTAACAAGATTTACCTTTCCTTATATAACTGCTTCAGCCGTGGCCTGTGCTCAGTATTGGTACAACATCAAACCAAACATCCTATTATCACTGGAGGGAGCAGCACTGCCACCTACTGGTGCTCAGAAAATAGTGCAGTCCAGCACTCAACAAGATACATCACCCGCACCAGACAGAGCATTGACGCCATCTAGTGGGACATTGATGAAAGCAGCTTGTGCCTACTGAGAGCACATGATTGACAGAGCTCAACAATACATTGAAATGTAACTACAGCGGCCCTACATGGTTCTAGCCGGCAAGGACAAAAACAAAAAACACAGAGACAACATTACAGGAACTGGGTGTATCCCGACAGCACCAAACACAGCAGATCTAATTACCTGAGAGGATATAGCGGAAGCGGAGGGTTCTCATCAGAGCAACTGGCTAAATGCCTAGGCATCCAACAGCCAACCCGGAGACAATCAGCGGCGCAGAAATGGGGAAAAATAAAAAATCTTTACCGTCAAAAAAAATTGACGAGCATTTTAAAACTCTGGAAGCATTGGAAACACCGGCACAAGACCTCGCCTCAGAGCAATCGGACATCTCAGATTTAGACTTTCAGGAGGTAACCTTACAGCCGGAGGTATCCATCAATAGTGCCTCAATGGCAAGAATTGAAGCGCTCCTGGCCTCCCATATCAACGGAGCAGTCACGGCACTGCAAAAAGACATACAAGAGATCGGACAGAGGACCCATCAACTTGAGGAAACCATGGACCAAGTGGTAGAGGCGCAGGAGAAGGACAGGGCCAACATTGCTGGCAATTCCTCCCGTATCTCGGATATAGAAGATAAGTTGGAGGACTTGGAGAATAGATCCAGAAGATTTAATTTGAGGATTAGAGGCGTCCCCACGGCTATAGTCGATCTACCACGCTACCTTAAGGGCACGATACATGAGATCCTCTCAGGACACCTGGACCACGAGTGGGAGGTAGAGCGAGCGCACAGAGCCCTTGGGGGGAGCCGCAATCAAGACCTCCCTAAAGACATCATTGTCAGGCTTCTGCTCCAACAATACAGAGACCTGATCCTCGCAGCTACCCGCAACAAGACCTCGATCAGTGGTCCTGACGGGGCTAAGCTCCAGTTTTTTGCGGATCTTTCTCCAACTACGCTACAAAGACGGAGGCTGATGAAGCCGGCCCTGGAAGTGCTACTACGCCATGGCATCAGATATCGCTGGGGATTCCCCTTTGCCCTGATCATTTCTGTGGGAGGTATCCAATATACAACACGCTCCCTAGATGACTGCCAAGAGCTTCTTAAGCGTCTAGAACTAAATGGGGGGGACCCAGCCCCTATGGCATCTGCTTCAGCAACTTTGCCTCTTCCAAAGAGACAATGGTCTGAAGTGACCAGACATAAGAGGCCTGCTGATCACGTCTCAAAAACTGCCAACAGACGCCCCAGCCAAAACATGGACACGCTGACACACTAGCACAATTGTCTTTATCCTCAGGACTGTTCAAAACGAGGGTTCGACTAAAGAGGCATCATGCTATCAAAAAGTCCTGTTTCCTTTTTGCTTTTTTTTGTTTGCTTTTTTGCTGCTACCTAGGGGAGACTCTCAGGAAGGTTGCTCAGAACTGAGCTAACTGTTCTGTACTACCTTTCCCCCCTACTTCTTGCCTTTTGGGCTAGCTCCCGGAGGAACTCAGGACTTTTGCTACGAGTTGTACCCAGTTGACAAAAGACTTTTGAACTGTTATTAACTCATGCTTTGCTTTTCCTTCCTACCTAGCAGGTTGTAGTAGATTGTTAAAGAAACACCTACTGTTGCTAATTGAGGGAATAATACTGAGCCTGGCGAGACCCCTCTGGCTGGTCTAGGTTTAGCTGTTTCTACTGTTTATAATTTATGTAAAGAGTTTTGTTATTAATGTTAGCACAAATTATTTAAAGATCTGGCTACTCTATTACGGTAACACTCCTTTTTATCTTATTTATAATTGTCCTTGCCGGCAGGACCTGAAGCGGAACCTGCTAGTACTTTAACGGATTGACAGGAATAGGTTAGGGCTAGAGGTCCTAAGAATGCTTGATTTTTCAATAACCACTCTATTTGTTCTTCTCACAACTTTCTGTATTTGTGCTCACCTACCATTTACTTACCAACCGGTGCTCAACCACCCTCTACTGGGTTCGGAACTAAGCAATTCACTCTCTGATTACTGTGTCCCTGCCAAAGCATACATTTTTAGAGTATATCTAAGCTGGGATCAGCTAATTACGCTGCTTACCCGACCTCCTAATGTCAATCACCATCCAAATAATTTAAACTACCCCCCTTCTTTTGCCTACTCGCCCCCTGCGCCCCTTTAGCATTCCCGGGGTCTCAGGGCATAAGCGTAATGATCCTTATTTGGTGGAGGCTCTAGTGGCTGCCTGTTTGCAGGTCAACGGGCACAATCTAATCCCATTCATAATTACATTATCCGAGCCAAAATTAAGCCAACTGTTTTTCATGATAAGGCACCAGGGGGTGGCATCTAAACTCACGCACTTTTGCTTTTATATTCTAACTAGAATCAAGCCTGCTAGAACTCGCTCACCCAGGGCTCAGCCACTTCCACACCTCCAGAAGGAGGAGCCGCTCCTCACTCCCTCCTCGACAGCTCGCCGGAAAGGTAAAGCTAATTCAGCATATCTGACAGACACCTTATTAATTTACCCATGCCCATAACAGTACTCACTCACAACGTGAAGGGCTTTAACTCTCATTCCAAGCGGAGGAAGGCCTTTTTATACTATAAGACTTACAAACCATCTGTAATATTCCTACAGGAGACCCACTTCGCTAGGCATAAGACCCCTACATATCTTAATAAAGATCACCCTCAATTCTTCCATTCCACCCACACTTCAAAAAAAGAGGGAGTAGCAATATTGCTACATAGGAACCTCCAATTCCAGTTAACATCCAAACTGGTAGACCGTGAAGGGTACTTTATCATTATAAAAGGTACAATCTTGGGAAACACGATTTCTCTGGCTTCCTTTTATGCCCCCACAACGGCACCACATAAGGCCCTAATAAGATTTTTAAGGGCACTGAAAGGGGGGGACTGGGGGAACTTAGTGGTAGGAGGGGATTTCAATTTAGTCTTAGACCCAAAGGCGGACAAATCTAGGGCTCCAGTGAGTGACCGATTCTCCAACAAAATTAGACAAATTAAGAAACTCCTGCACTCTGTTAGCCTGGTAGATGCCTGGAGGGGACTTCACCCGAGAGGGAAAGAGTTTACTTTTTATTCACCCACACATGGCTCCTACTCGCGCATTGACACTATTTACATTAGCAGCTCACTTCTTGACAGCTCACACAGAGCGACTATAGTGCCTTGAACTTGGTCCGACCATTCAGCAGTTTTATTGGAAGTGGACCTGGGAAGTCAATTCAGCATGCCTTACACCTGGAGGCTGAATGAATACCAAATCTCACTGCCTTCAACTCAGGAGCAGATAGAGAGAGAGTTGCTAGACTTCTTTGGGTCCAATGCGGGCAGGGAGACGGGAGCGGGATGGGTTTGGATGGCACATAAAGCCTTTATAAGAGGAGTGTGCATCAAATTGGCTTCTCAGTTCAAAAAACAGAATCTACAAAGGGAGAGAGATCTTGCGAGCAAATTGGCACGACTGGAGCTTCGAAATCAGCTCTCCCCCTCCTCCTCCCTGAGAACAGAGATAGACAAGACGAGGCTGGAGCAAGATAGCGTATTGTCCATAAAAACGGACAAGGCACTGAGACGGACGCAGCATTTGTTTTACAATAAAGTGAATAAACCGGATAAATTGTTAGCCAGAAGCCTGAGAGCAAAGTACGCCCAATCCAGGATTTCCCAAATCAGGAATAAAGAGGGCGACCTCATATATAGCCAAAATGAAATACAAAAAGTTTTTAGGGAATATTACCAAAATATATACTCCACTAAACAGGTGGCCATGGAAAATAACATTGCTTCTTACTTAAACTCACTGGACCTTCCTCAGATTTCGCCCGCTGACTTACACTCTCTAAATAAGGAAGTTACTATCAAGGAAGTTCTAGAAGCTATTAAGGAACTAAAACTAGGAAAATCCCCGGGCCCGGATGGGTTCACCAATATCTACTATAAGAAACTCTCAACACTTCTGGCTCCTCATCTATGTAATCTCTTTAACTCGATACTGAGAGGGGAGATTACCCCCCCAGAACTAAACCATGCTGACTTAACAATATTCCCTAAAGAGGGTAGAGATCAGAGAGATGCCAAGAACTATAGACCTATCTCACTGCTTAATGGGGATGTCAAGTTGCTTGCCAAGATCTTCTCTCAAAGGATCTCAATATTCCTTCCCTCCTTGATTCACAAAGACCAGTCAGGGTTCATCCCGCATAGACAAACTGGTGACAACATCAGGAGAACTCTAAATGTCATCCATTTGGCTAGGTCTAGGGGGTCCCCGGTCTGCCTGCTTGCATTGGACATAGAGAAAGCGTTTGACACCTTAGAGTGGCCCTTTCTATTTGCCACGTTAGCAAAGTTTGGGTTTGAAGGCAACTTCTTAAACTTATTACACACTTACTACACGCTACCCAAGGCCACTTTAAAATTACCAGGCTCCCAGACGGCTAGTATTAATATAGAGAGAGGCACGAGACAGGGGTGCCTTCTGTCCCCGCTGCTCTTTGCTTTGGCCATAGAGCCCTTGGCCCAGGTGATAAGAGCAAACTCCTCTATAGAGGGGGTGCGGGTGGGACATCAGCATCTAAAATGTTCTTTGTTTGCTGATGACCTACTGTGCACCCTCTCGAATCCTGGCTCCTCCATAGACGCCCTACTGGGCACAATCAATGAATATAGCACTCTCTCTGGACTGAGATTGAATCATAGCAAGACAGAAGCCTTAAGTGTGGGCATTCCTGGGGACATCTTGGACCAACTGAAAAGGGTACACAACTTTCTATGGCCTGCCTCTTACATTAACTATTTATGGATAAAGTTGACTAACTCACTAGCGAATATTTATAAAACCAATTACCCACCCCTATTTAAGACTCTTCGAAGGCACTTAGACAGCTGGACAAAAAGGCAGATTTCGTGGACAGGCCGAATAGCCACGGTCAAGATGAACATCTTGCCGAGGCTGCTTTATCTGGCCAGGACTCTGCCGATCCAAATTAATAATAGGGAATTGGCACAGTTTCAAGCCCAGGTCTTTAGATTTGTTTGGAGGAATAGACCTCCTAGGATCGCCAGACATACTATGTATAAACATAAGTCTAGAGGAGGATTATCCTGCCCTAATTTCAGTACCTACTTTAAGGCAGCTCAAATTGCCTCTATACCGTTAATACATTCTACCACCCTACAGCCCAATTGCGTTTTTATTGAAGAGCTACAAATGGCCCCATTAAAATGGGAAATCATTTTATGGGCTCCGAGTTCCCACACGTTTGACTCCCTAATCCATAACCCTATAACTAAATTTACGCTGAAAATATGGAGATGGGCTAGGAAGGAACATAAACTGATTCACCCCGTATCACCTCTTACTTCAATCTTTACATCAACCTCTCTAGCGACCACCCTTACAGCTGACTCCAAAGCATTCTGGACCACACACAATTTAGACAAACTTGAGGCATGGTTTGAGGGCGACAGAATTATTTCTTGGGCAGAAATGAACAGGAAAATAGGGATACCACACCAAGAAATGTTTAACTACATCAAAATTAGACATTGGGTTGAGGAGATACATAGGATTCATGGCCCGCCCAAAGAATCGTGGATGTCAATAATATGTAAAAACACAAACTTAACTAGAGGAACCTTAGGCTCACTGTACACTATGTTTAATGCCCCAAAGGCTTTGTGGAAGCCTGCTTACACATTGAAATGGGAGATAGACATGCAACAAAACTGGGAGGGGGACAAATGGGCGGAATCCTTTCTGAGCCTATCTAAAGGCTCATATAACTATAGCTTGCTAGAAACCTCGTTGAAAATCTTACACCGGGCATACATGACTCCTGCCAGGCTAAATACGCTATCTCCAACAACTTCAGATAGGTGCTTTAGAGGATGCCAGGGAAGGGGAGACTTTATTCATACGTGGTGGAAATGTCCTAGAGTGGCTAATATTTGGATTGAAGCTACCAAATTAGCTTCACGGATTCTTAAATCTCCCCTAGAACCATCAATCTCGACTTGTCTGTTGGGAATTCATTACCAGGGGCTGGGTAATAAGGGGAACAAATTGGCCCAAATGATTTTTTTAGCCGCCAAAAATATAATTGCTAGAAGATGGAAAAGTAGTCATATCCAATTTCAGGAAGTCATAAACAAAATAAATTATCTTTGCATTAACGAAAGAATGACTCACACTTTGTTGGACACTCACCAAATTTACCTAGAAATTTGGGGACCTTGGATTCAGTCTCCAGATAGCACATTGTAAGGTCTGGACAGGAAAGAGCATTACACTTTGGCTAACAGCGGTGGCTTGTCCGGGGAGCGGAGTGTGGAGCAGACTGGAACGGGTAGAGCTGGGAAGCGGAGAGGCAACTCATCTAGACGACAAAAGGTACTGAGGGTGGCACTGGAGATCATAGGAATGGATGTAGTGAGGAACATTTAGGAGTGGAACTTTAATTGTGTATTTACTTAAAACCATCACCAAAAAAGGAAAAAAATGTGAGATATCTGGCTGAATGATTGTTTATTGATATGAATATTATATTTTAATAACAATAGACACAATTATCTCAATAATTTCAGTTAACAGATGCTTGCAATGTAATTGTTTGTTATGTAACATAAAAGCTGTTGAATAAAAAATCTTTGAAACAAAAAAAAGAAAATTAAATTCCATAGCCCCAGCCTGTGCATGGGTTGTCAGAGAAACCACTATCCTTCTTTCCCTTATCCCTTCTTCTGACAAGATATTCTCCACACTGGACATCTCGAACGGCTTTTGGAGCATAAAACTAGAGAGAGATTTGCAGTACAAGTTTGCCTTCACCTGAAAAGACTGACAGAAAACGTGGACATGTCTGCCACAAGGATTTCATAATTTGTCCACAAAAGTCCATAAAAAAAGTCAGCATTACTAAAATGCTTCTCCAAGCCATCAGCCGTACTCCAGTATGTTGCTGACCTACTACTTGCCACAGAGACAGAAGAAGAACATCTTACCCTCCTGAAAGAGTAGCTTGAATTGCTTGGTGCTGCTGGTTTAAAAGTAAATCTTAAAATGTGCCAACTTATGCAGACTTCAGTCAAGTTTTTGGGGATGTCAATACCACCTGAGGGAAAACTTCCTGACCAGAACAAAGTGGACGTTATCCAGAGACTAAATCTGCTTGTGTCTAAGACATCACTGAGGTCTTTTCTAGGTCTTGTCCAGTACCAAAGAGACTTTATACCACAGTTTGCTGACATGGCTAAACCTCTGTATAACCTGCTAAAGAAGGATGTATCAGTTGACACCATCAGAACAGAATGGAAAGAGACTCATATAAAAGCTGTCAACGACCTGAAAAGAGCTGTCATGAAAGCCACCGCACTGATATCACCAGACAATACTAAGACTTTTCATCTTGAAGTAGCAGCAACAGACATTACGTTAGCTGCTGTTTTATGTCAAGAAAAGTATAGTACGCTGTGAGAGACACCTTCTGACTACTTTCTGGGCTGTGCAACACTTCACATATATCACTGGACTGCAAAGCCTAATGATACATAGCCCTCACAGTCCGCTGAACTTATTGTTAAAACCAGGGGATACTACCATTTCTTCTGCCCGACTCTCCATATGGACATTGATGTTAATGCAGAGAGACCTGGACATCACGCCAAAGCAAACAACCCTTCTACCAGCTCTGCTTCTTTACAAAGGAGAACCACACAAATGTCCCCTTCCCTCTGTCCTTACCCTTCCACCAAACCCAATCTCAGATACACCAGTGCAAGGTTTGAATGTGTATTGTGATGGGTCTTCTTATCATGCCAGGGCAAAGCATACACAGGGTTTTCTATTGTATTAACTGGTAGTGTAATCATGCATTCTTGTTTACCTCACTCCTCCCAGTATGCAGAACTGGCGGCGATTGCTTGCACCTTGGAGGAGTGCAGTGAGACAACAATATATATAGTGACAGCGCAGTAAACACTCACACCATGCTACCTTTGTATGTTCATAATGGGTTTAGATCCTCAGATGGAAAATTGTTAGTGCACGCTAATTTGTTGAGATATATTTGGAAATTATTGCAACATAGATCACTCCCATGTGCACTCATAAAGGTTAAAGGGCATTTAAAAGGTACAGAGCACTCAGAAAGAAACAGTTTGGCAGACCAAGCTGCAAAGATAGCGGCAAAGCAGGCTGGATTTGTGAAATACTCCCACACCACCTGACTTGCTTTCCTTGCAGAAATCGTATTCTCCTTATGAGGTTGTTAGGGAATGGCATATTGAAGTACAGCCTGCACCAATGCCAACTGAATGGGCAGATAGTACCACATTAATGCCAGATATGTGTCAAAATGCCATACTCATGTACACAATGAATGTAGGTTCTCCTGTGGTGTGTGTTCCTCCGGATTGTGCTGATTAATTTTTCCAAATTTTTTATTCTCACCCTATTGGTAGCCATTACTCTGCAGATAGAACACTAGCAAAAATAATGAATTCTGTTTGGTGGCCTTCAATTAAAGAGGATATTAACCGTAAATGCTCCACATGCCTCCCTTGTTTGCAAGTAAATCCTTCCCCTTGCACAAACAAGTCATTTTTAAGATCAGCACCCCCTCCAGATGGGCCACGGACCCATATTTAAATTGATTTCATTGGGCCCCTCCCAAAAAACGCAGGTGGATATACATATTGCTTGGTGGGGATTGATGTATTTACCAAATGGATTGAAGCATTCCCTACTAAAAATCAGACAGCTGCCAAAACTTTACTCTTTGAATTGTTTTCAAGGTGGGGACTTCCAAAAGTAGTGGCCAGTGACAGATGCACATCATTTACGGGATAAATCGTTACACAGCTAAAGAAATTGCTGGACATTAAGCATGAACTTCATATTGCTTATCATCCACAATCATCTGGAGCTGTGGAAAGGGGAAATCGGACCATTAAAACAATCCTCACAAAGTTTTGTTCAGGAAAACCTACAACCTGGAAAGATGTTTTACCATTTTGTTTAATGGCCATAATATCTACTCCTCATTCTACCACAGGGATCCACCCTTATGAAGGAATGACTGGTAGACTTATGCGTACTCCTGGGCATTCACTACTCCCCACTGCAACACCTTTTTTACATGGGGCAATTACTGAAAATTGGGTTCAAAAAGTAGCTGACTTTATAAGGGAAATTAATATCTTTATAGCACAGAACTCAGGGCGGTCCAAGAAACAAATTAAAAAGTATTTTGACAAAAAGGTGAGACCCTTTGAATACAATGTTGGTGATTTGGTAATGGTACGAGATTTTCACATTCCTTTGTTCCTTCTTGGAAAGGGCCTTTCGACATTATAGACAAAGCCAGTCCATTTGTTTTACTGCTTAAAATGACAGGGAGTAAGGGAAAACCATTACTCAAGTGGTATCACATCAATCAATTAAAACATACATAAATAACACTCATAACGTCATGCTTCATCTTTTACAGAAATGGAACTCCACATTTCTGGGAAAATATGCAGCATGCAGGCCGGGGAAAATAGAATAGGAAAAGCCATTACGTGTGTAGGTTATGGGGACTGCCTACTCAGCAAACTTACTGATGTCCTCAGAAATATTGAACTTGAATGTATTTTTGATTTTATTACAGACAACCAGATTTAGGAATGATATGGGAAATCTGAGACTGGTGTGACTATGTATATTATTAGTAATTTAGGTAAAATCACAAAACACATAGTAGATAATGATAACTCTTTTAGCTTAAAATACCCCTTACCATTTTGTAATCTATTGTGTCCACAGAGCAAATATCCAGATTGGTACAGATATATTTCCTTGGCAATCTTGATGGACATGTGTTAAAGTAATTCCATGATCCACCCAAACTGATGTTCAAACAGTTGCATGGTGAATGGAAGACACCAGATATGTCTTGCTGTACTAAGCAAAATTAATAACATGTATGTAGGTGTAACGTCATGGACACTGCAGAACCTCCATGTTGATTTGCATCAAAGGAATAAGAGTTAAATGAAGAAGATTCCTCCAAAAGTGGCATGAGGGGATGACCAGGGTAACATACGTTGGAGAGGGCAAATTTTGTATTGTGTCTACTGGATCCAAAGTGCAATATGTGAAACGAGAGTGTCAATTTCAAAATCCAAATTTTTGTCTCATAATCAACAAAAAATTTAAAATCAATGGTTGCACAGTTTTCCCAGTCCCAGTTTACCATGACATTTCCCAAATCGAGGTAAGATTGAGGTATGAAGAGGAAATCAGTTGTTCTGCACCAGAATTCCAAATTCCTATACCACCATTATCAACAGACTTACACATGTTAATGGAGAGAACACCAAAACATCTGTTGCAGGTCAAACAGCATACAAAGATGGTGGAGATTGCTGTGGATGAACTGTGCTAAACAACCTGGGATTCTATTTATAATTCATCTCAAAATCCGATTTTACGTTTAACCTTTAAAATACTCATTCTTATTCAGGCTGTAATTTTACTATTTGGACTTATTTTATTCTGCCGAATCAATCAGGTTAAAACTATGGGAAAACTATTGTACAGGAGAATATAATCAAGAGAGCTCATTATTTGAAAATTAATTTGCTCTCTAGGTGGGGATATTATAAGAAATATGTCATACATATTGGCCCACAATTCATTATGTTTATGTTATTATTTTTCTCTCTCTCTTCTTTCACATATATATTCATGTGTATATGTATGTGTGTATATGTATATGTATATACAGTGGATATAAAAAGTCTACACACCCCTGTTAAAATTGTCAGGTTTCTGTGCTGCAAAAAAATGAGACAAAGATAAATCATTTCAGAACTTTTTCCACCTTTAATGTGACCTATAAACTGTACAACTCAATTGAACAACAAACTGAAATCTTTTAGGTGAAGGGAAGAAAAAAAAAAGAAAAAGAATGTGATTGCATAAGTCTGCACACGCTCTTATTACTGGGGAAGTAGCTGTGTTCAGAATTAAGCAATCACATTACAAATTGTGTTAAATAGGAGTCAGCATACACCTGTCATCATTTAACGTGCCTCTGATTAACCCCAAATAAAGTTCAGCTGCTCTAGTTGGTCTTTCCTGAAATTTTCTTAGTCGCATCCCACAGCAAAAACCATGGTCCACAGAGAGCTTCCAAAGCATCAGAGTGATCTCATTGTTAAAAGGTATAAGTCAGGAGAAGGGTCCAAAATAATTTCCAAGGCATTAGATATACCATGAAGTCATCATCAAGTGGAGAAGATATGGCACAACAGTGACATTACCAAGAACTGGAGCTCCCTCCAAAATTGATGAAAAGACGAGAAGAAAACTGGTCTGGGAGGCTACCAAGAGGCCTACAGCAACATTAAAGGAGCTGCAGGAATATCTGGCAAGTACTGGCTGTGTGGTACATGTAACAACAATCTCCTGTATTCTTCATATGTCTGGGCTATGGGGTAGAGTGGCAAGACTAAATACTTTTTTTACAAAGAAAAACATCCAAGCCAGGCTACATTTTGCAAAAGCACATCTGAAGTCTCCCAAAAGCATGTGGGAAAAGGTGTTATGGTCTCATGAAACCAAGGTTGAACTTTTTGGCCATACCGTATTTTTCGCCGTATAAGACGCACTTTTTCTTCCCCAAAACTGAGGGAGGAAAGTTGGTGCGTCTTATACGGCGAATATACCTTTTCAAACTGCCTCTCTGTCCTCTTGATCTCACCCCAGCGCTTCCTACCAGCATCGCGTCGGCCGGTGCGTCCTAGTGACGTCACACACGCAACGCTGCAGTACACGAGGAGTGCTGGTAGGAAGCGCTGGGGTGAGATCAAGATGGCAGAGATCAGAAGAAAGGTGAGGATCAGGGAGGGTCAAGGGCTCCCAAATGCTGCAGTATATGTATGTATGTGTATGTGTGCATGTATGTGTGTGTGTGTGTATGTGTGCATGTATGTGTGTGTGTGTATGTGTGTATGTGTGTATGTATGTGTATGTATGTGTATGTGTGCATGTATGTGTATGTGTGTGCATGTATGTATATGTATGTATGTATGTGTATGTATATTTATGTGTGTATGTATATGTATGTATGTGTATCTATATATATATATATATATATATATATATATGTATATTTATGTGTGTATATATATGTATGTATGTGTATATATATATATATATATATATATATATATTTGTGTGTAATGTAGGTGTGTATCTGTGTGTAAAGTGTATTTGTGTTTGATTCAGATTTTTTTTTTTCTTGTTTTCCTCCTCTAAAAACTAGGTGCGTCTTATCTGCCGGTGCGTCTTATAGGGCGAAAAATACGGTAATTCCAAAAGATATGTTTGGATCAAAAACAACACTGCACATCACCAAAAGAACACCATACCCACAGTGAAGCATGGTGGTGGCAGCATCATGCTTTGGGGCTGTTTTTCTTCAGCTGGAACTGGGGCCTTAGTTAAGATAGAGGGAATTATGAACAGTAACAAATACCAGTCAATATTGGCACAAAACCTTCAGGCTTCTGCTGAACATGAAGAGGAACTTCATCTTTCAGCATGACAACGACCTAAAGCATACATCTAAATCAACAAAGGAATGGCTTCACCAGAAGAAGATTAAAGTTTTGGAATGGCCCAGCCAGAGCCAAGACCTGAATCCGATTGAAAATCTGTGGGGTGATCTGAAGAGGGCTGAGCACAGGAGATGCCCTCGCAATCTGACAGATTTGGAGTGTTTTTGCAAACACCCCCCTACAATTTCTTTTGGCTCCTACATCTATGACAGGGAGAGATGCATTGGTAAAAAGGATATTAGTTATTTCTGCATATAGAGAGAGTAAAAACATATGATGTACATGAGTCTGAGGAGTACTTTGTCTGAATTATAGCAATACAATATAAATAAAATAAAAAGCAATCCAAGAACAAACTTTTCTAAGTAGGTTATATCTATGGACATGATAACCCACTCAAAAGGCACCCTCTTTTAGCTCACTTGTGCCCTTCATAAGAAAAAATATCCTGTAGTATATCAGTCTGGTCTCAATCAACAGAGCGATCTAGCCCCTAAATACAAGGCAATTCAGCCCTGAACAGGAGAAACAGCAAACCCTCAACATACATTTTGGCCTTTATTGGGTTTCATCAATAGGATCTCAGCGAACTCCCTAAGTCACAGTGAGGAAAGAGTCCACGTCTGGAGCCCCCTATCACCATTAGGGAGACTAAGCCCCAACTGTGACTTGCCTTAGCAAAAATAGAGGCACTTAATCCGAGATTAAACTTAACTAATTAAGTTAGTTCTACGGGCATAGTAACTCACTCAGAGGGCAGCCTCTTTTAGTTCACTTGTGCCTTTAGTACATCAGTCTTGTCTCATTCAATAGAATGATCCAGCCCTAAAATACCAAACAAGTCTAAACTGATATCAAGTTAAACCTGGTCTAGGCAGTGTTTTCACCAAAAGGTGATACTATACGCTTAGCAGATATGAGATGTAATTAAGAGACACTAGTCAACCAAGAAAACTATAGCAGAGTTCAGAGATTACTGATTGGCCTCTCAGGATGTATACATCTCATGAGCAAAATGGTGAATGTAGCCAAAGATGAAGTCAGTAAGAGCACTGCCATGATACAGAGCCTTAGTAGAAAGTGTTTGGTTTTTGAGTCATTGATGTGTTATCAGTGCACCAGTCTGATCATTCTGCACTTTATAAATTTAAGATAGCTGGGTCAGGTGATCAATGAGGTCTCCCAGTGCCATTGGGGACAAAAGGAAACAGTAAATTGTTATACTGATGGGGTCTGCAACTTATGTGGTCCAGTAAAGACCAGTACAGTAAATGCCTCTTTTCCCAAAACCATATGTGTCACCAGGAGAGAGCAAAGGGGGGCTGGTTTCGACCCTCTGCACCTCAAGTAAAAACATTGCAAGGTCTCCTCTGCCTAATTGGCAATAAAATTAAAGGGACATTGAAAGTATTGTTTCTTTGTTGTACCTAATAGAGGGTACAAGTACACCACACTTCCTTTTAGAGATGATTCGCTGTAGCAATGTTTTACAAATAATTCACCGTTTAATGCTCTGCCTCGCTAAAAACATTGGCTCCTATTCAATTGAGCAATTGTTAGTAACTGGAACCCATAATGTAGCCCGTAAACTAATTTGCTATTCAACTGGCGTCTTTTAGCTACCCGCAAACGATTTGCGAGTTACTTGCTGAAGATCCCTGCATTTGTCAAAATCGTAACTCAGACCCATCTAAGCCTTTAATCTTTCAAGCCCGTATATGTTACAATCGCAAATTGCTATTCAATTGCTATAATTCCTTAAGCCCTCAATTTTTTCACACCCATAAATGGCAAATGTAGAAGAAAATCCTACGAGTACCAGATAGGACTCGCAAGGGGATTATTAAACATCTGATTGTAGAACTGTAAATGCAAATAAGAAATCAATACTGCACTTTCAAAGACAGGGAAATCGATTAAAGACAATAGAATTAATTGCACAACAGTCTCAAGCTCGCAAATATGCAATAAAAATGTATTATGTTTCATTTCCATGTTATATCAATCTTGTTAATCAAGGAGTTAATACATATCAGGCCACCCACATGGACTAGAACAGTACCGTCATTCATTTTTATTATTTTGTCCATTGTCGGTTTGCAAATCCGATCGCATATAGGACTTCTAAGCACTAATTGATTGACGTTTAACCTCCATCGTTTACTAACATCATTTACTATTGTCTGTTTCTAAATCGGTAGTTACGGTCTTGCTTAATTGACCATGATCATGCCCGGAAATGCTACTTATGGGTGCAGGATTTACGGTTTAGGCTTTCGGTCAGGTAGCTGCAGGCTTGATCAATTGAATTGCTCTATAACTGTTGCAAATTTTAAGACTTACGGCCATATAAAGTCAACTACGGGCTTGTAATTGAATAGGGGCCATTGTTTTTTCTCTATTTAACGCTCCGATCTGCACAACCACATTTAAAGTGACACAGCAGCAGACAGGAGAAAGGATGAGAATAATAACACCAAGATCCATGAAGGGGATCTCAAAATCCACTTTACCGGTCATTTCTCAATTTAACGGTAAAGCTTGGATCACCATGGACATTTTTGAAAACTGGTTTACCGAACATTTTTGTCCATCCGTGCAACGTTACTGCAGGCATAAACAAATTGAACCAAAAGTGCTTCTTTTGATAGATAACGCTCCAAGCCACACTAATAACTTATTTGCGTTATACAGGGAGTGCAGAATTATTAGGCAAATGAGTATTTTGACCACATCATCCTCTTTATGCATGTTGTCTTACTCCAAGCTGTATAGGCTCGAAAGCCTACTACCAATTAAGCATATTAGGTGATGTGCATCTCTGTAATGAGAAGGGGTGTGGTCTAATGACATCAACACCCTATATCAGGTGTGCATAATTATTAGGCAACTTCCTTTCCTTTGGCAAAATGGGTCAAAAGAAGGACTTGACAGGCTCAGAAAAGTAAAAAAATAGTGAGATATCTTGCAGAGGGATGCAGCACTCTTAAAATTGCAAAGCTTCTGAAGCGTGATCATCGAACAATCAAGCGTTTCATTCAAAATAGTCAACAGGGTCGCAAGAAGCGTGTGGAAAAACCAAGGCGCAAAATAACTGCCCATGAACTGAGAAAAGTCAAGCGTGCAGCTGCCACGATGCCACTTGCCACCAGTTTGGCCATATTTCAGAGCTGCAACATCACTGGAGTGCCTAAAAGCACAAGGTGTGCAATACTCAGAGACATGGCCAAGGTAAGAAAGGCTGAAAGACGACCACCACTGAACAAGACACACAAGCTGAAACGTCAAGACTGGGCCAAGAAATATCTCAAGACTGATTTTTCTAAGGTTTTATGGACTGATGAAATGAGAGTGAGTCTTGATGGGCCAGATGGATGGGCCCGTGGCTGGATTGGTAAAGGGCAGAGAGCTCCAGTCCGACTCAGACGCCAGCAAGGTGGAGGTGGAGTACTGGTTTGGGCTGGTATCATCAAAGATGAGCTTGTGGGGCCTTTTCGGGTTGAGGATGGAGTCAAGCTCAACTCCCAGTCCTACTGCCAGTTCCTGGAAGACACCTTCTTCAAGCAGTGGTACAGGAAGAAGTCTGCATCCTTCAAGAAAAACATGATTTTCATGCAGGACAATGCTCCATCACACGCGTCCAAGTACTCCACAGCATGGCTGGCAAGAAAGGGTATAAAAGAAGAAAATCTAATGACATGGCCTCCTTGTTCACCTGATCTGAACCCCATTGAGAACCTGTGGTCCATCATCAAATGTGAGATTTACAAGGATGGAAAACAGTACACCTCTCTGAACAGTGTCTGTGAGGCTGTGGTTGCTGCTGCACGCAATGTTGATGGTGAACAGATCAAAACACTGACAGAATCCATGGATGGCAGGCTTTTGAGTGTCCTTGCAAAGAAAGGTGGCTATATTGGTCACTGATTTGTTTTTGTTTTGTTTTTGAATGTCAGAAATGTATATTTGTGAATGTTGAGATGTTATATTGGTTTCACTGGTAAAAATAAATATTTGAAATGGGTATATATTTGTTTTTTGTTAAGTTGCCTAATAATTATGCACAGTAATAGTCACCTGCACACACAGATATCCCCCTAAAATAGCTAAAACTAAAAACAAACTAAAAACTACTTCCAAAAATATTCAGCTTTGATATTAATGAGTTTTTTGGGTTCATTGAGAACATGGTTGTTGTTCAATAATAAAATGAATCCTCAAAAATACAACTTGCCTAATAATTCTGCACTCCCTGTATTGTTGCATACCAGTAGAAATAGTTTTCCTGGCACCCAAACCTAGTTCACTAATCCAGCCAATGGATCAGGCGGTTATTGCAAAGTTGAAGGCCTTTTATCTTCACCGCACATTCCGACCGCTCATTGACTAAACAGACAGCCAAAATAAAGAATCCATGATGGTGTTTTGTAAAAAGTATACCATCATGTAATTTAGTAACATTGATCTGTCGTGGAAGGAAGTGATAGAACAATGTATGATAGGAGTGTGTAGGAATGTATAGCCAGAGCTTTCTGCGGATGTGGAACCCGAACAGGCCATCACTGAGGAGATTGTAGACCTGGTCAATACGGCTGATCTGGGAGATGCCAACACACAGGATATCAAGGAGTTGCTGAAAGCAATCGATACAAACGAGAACTTCCAAAAACTGGCAGAACAAGGCATAGAGCAAACTAGGAAAGCAGCAACTCAGACAACTTTCAACTGATTTCCTCACTAAAAATGTGAAATCCAACAATTACATTTTGGATCAATTTGTGGCCAATGATCCAGAGAGTGATAGGAGCAGAAATGTAAGACGAGGCATTTTGGGTTCAGTGTCTTGCTACCAACATCTGCTTGACAGACAAAAAATAAGTTCCCCTTATCCCTATCAATGCTATGTTAAAATTACCCCGTTTAGCTCTGTTTCATTTGGCACTCCAATTGCAAGGGACAAATCTACAGTGTTAAATGGGGTATAGTTCTAATAGGTAATGTAACACAATGGCCCCCATTCAATTAAGGTTTTGGGAGCTCCGGCAGCCGTGAGTGAGGTTGCAAGTAAATTTGCTATTCTATTGGCGTCTTTTTGCGGTCTCAAAACAGGTTATGAGTTATGGGCTAGAAAAAAATTGTGATGGTTAAACCCGTAACTTACAGCCTCCAGAAGCCTTTGATTTTTTACGATGGCTTAAATTGAAAATCACTATTCAATTGATCAATTTCCCCAAGCCCGCAAATGTTTTCACACCGGTAAATGGTAAAAGAAGGAGAAAATCCTACGAGTGCAAGAGGGTTAAACATCTATTGGTAGCACTACAAATACAAATAAAACATCAATACTGCACTGTAAATGACGGGGAAAAAGATTAAATACATTAGAATTTATTGCACAACAGTCTCAAGCATGCAAATCGGCAGGAAATTACATTTATTTTATTTTCCATTTCGGGGCTAAATGGATTTCGGCTATCAATGAGTTAATACATATCAGGTCACCCATATGGACTAGAATAGTATTGGCATTAATTTTCATAATTCTGTATTTTGCGGTTTTGCAAGTCTGATCGCATATCGGACCCCCAAACCTAATTGATCAACATGTAACCTTCATGTTTTACTGCCGTAATAATGACAGTCTAATTTTCTATCAGCTGATTTGAATTGGGAGGTTATGGGCTTGCTTAATTGATCATGTTCCCGCCCTGAACCGCTATGAACCAGTGCATGGCTTACGGTTTTGGATTTGGGACAGTAACTTGCGGGCTTGAACAATTGAATAGCATTGTAATCAGAAATAAAAAGGGAGCCCGCAACAAACCCGCAGATATACAGCCTACAGCAATCGAGTTGTTGGCTTGGAATTGAATGTGGCTCTATGTTTCTTGTTTTTCAAATTAAGCTCTCCAAGCAAAAAACAACTGGCTCAAATGGTTATCTGATCTGGATACTCGGCCCTGTCAGCTAGTGAGCAGAAAAATAGCTGTATGACTCATACTTGTCAGCCAATTAAATCTACAGACACATATATGCTCTGTGAATTTCCTGTTAATAGAGGTGCTAAATCAGAGAACGAACTAACCATAGTAGGTTAGTTCTGTGGACATGATAACCCACTCTGAGATCAACCTCTTTTAGCTCACTTGTGCCCTTCACAGGGAGAAATATCCTGTAGTATATCAATCTGGTCCCACTCACTAGAGTGGTCCAGCTCTGAAATACCAGGCAATTCTACCTTGAACAGGAGAAACAGCAAACCCCAGACGTACGTTTTGGTCTTCATTGGGCCTCGTTAGTGAGGTATAGCTGATAACTCCCTAAGGCACATTGAGCAAGGCGTCCACATCTGGATTCCCCTATCACCCCTAGGGAGACTAATCCCTAAGGGTCATTTGAATAAACAAAAAAACAAAATAGAGGTGCTCAATCAGAGAATGAACTAACCTTAATAGGTTAGTTCTGTGGACATGATAACCCACTCTGAGAGCAACCTCTTTTAGCTCACTTGTGCCCTTACATGGAGAAATATCCTGTAGTATATCAGTCTGGTCCCACTCACTAGAGTGGTCCAGACCCGAAATACCAGGCAATTCCACCCGTTTCGGCCTTCATTGGGCCTCGTCAGTGAGGTGTAGCTGAGCTCCTTAAGGCACAGTGAGCAAGGGGGTGGTAAAAATACAACCGCTACATTAGACTGAAGGTCATCTAATGATGCTGGATGTCCAGGAGCATTGTCAAGCAAAACCAGAATTTTAAAGCAAAGTTTATTTTTAAAACAATAATGTTCCAAAGCAGGAATAAAATACTTCAAAAAACAATCTTCAAACACAGCATGTGTGACACAGGCCCTTCAATTTGACTTCCAAATAACGGAAAGAGATGCTTTCATAATGCAGCAAAGTGCTCTTGGATTTTCTAAGTGGTAAACAAGCAAAGGCTTAAACTTAAAATCTCTGGATGCATTACACTCAACCAATAAAGTTAGTCTGTCCTTTATGCCCTGGTGCATTTATTTTTCTTCCTTGGAGATGTAAGTTCTTTCAGGCATCTTTTTCCAGAACAATCCACTTTCATCTATGTTAAATATTTGTTCTGGCAAATTACCTTCCTCCTCAATAATTTTCTTCAACATTTCAAGAAATTCAGTTGCTGAAGCTACATCGGCACTGCCTCCCCTTGCACTTTAATAATGACTGATGCTTTCATTGGAGCACTGCTTCCAAATATTCCATTATTCTCACTTTATTCTTTAGAATTGTTCTGATAGTCTAATGATTTTCCAGTGAATGTTGGTGTCTGGCCTTTCTCCAAACACTTAATTATATATTTTGTTTCCTGTAATAGCTTTTCTCTTTGCAGGCTCACCTGTACTTGAAGTGGACATTCATTTTCAAGGCCATATGGTCATAAGCAGCTGTGCTGTTGTGCTGCTGTTGTATATAGCAGGGATGCAGAGAGTTCTGGAAGAATAATTGAGGAAGTTGGTCATTTGTCAGAACAAATATTTAACATCTTTTATGCAGCTGTTGTGCTGCTGCGCTGCTGCTGTTGTTGCACTGCTGCATTGTTGTGCTGCTGCTGTGCTGTTGCTGTGCTGTTGTGTTGCTGCTGCTGCACTCCTGTAAAATAGTAAACATTTAAATAAAAATGTCCCTGGAAGTTGTACAGTATTTAAATAGATATAAGTACACCTTTACATCACTAAATGAATATGTATTGTATCAGTATTTGTACTGTCAAATATTTATAGGTTTTTTCATTGTATTGTGATGATCTGCAGCACAGACATTGAGATGTATGCATGGGTGCCTATGGCTGATATGAAAATGAAAGCAAGGATCTGGTACTGGTACTGGTACTAGCGGGGCTTTCATTGAGATGCAATGCCAAATGACAAATAAGCTCACTCTTATTAATGAAATTACAGCAATAACATAAGTAAAGAACAATCACACTGAATGTCTTTTTTATCTGCTGTTTAGTATAAGAAATTGTATACACTATAGTATACACTAGTACATTTTTTTACTTTTTTTTAACTTTGTAAAATATGTGTTTTTTAACTTTGTAAAATAAGATTTATAAGGTATTCTAGTCATTCTAGTGTACTTTCTAGTATATTCTCATTATATTTCCCCTTCAGTGCTGCAACATTTTTTTGTAGCTAGAGCTGGAACTTAGTAATAAATAAGTACTGTTCTGTAATTACTTTTTTAATACAGGTACTGTACTGTATATACAGTGCTTTGCAAAAGTATTCACCCCCCCTTGGCATTTTTCGTGTTTTGTTGCCTCACAACCTGGAATTAACATGGATTTTTTGAGGATTTGCATCATTTAATTTACAGAACATGCCCACAACTTTGAAGATGTTTTTTTTTATTGTGAAGCAGACAACAAATAGGACAAAATAACAGAAAAAGTCAATGTGCATAACTATTCATCCCCCTAAAGTCAATACTTTGTAGAGCCACTTTTTGCGGCAATCACAGCTTCAAGTCGCTTTGGATCAGTCTCTATGAGCTTGCCATATCTTACCACTGGGATTTTTGCTCATTCCTCCTTGCAAAACTGCTCCAGCTCCTTCAAGTTGGATGGTTTGCACTTGTGAACAGCAATTCTTAAGTCTGACCACAGATTTTCTTTTAGATTGAGGTCTGGGCTTTGACTAGGCCATTCCAACACATGTACATGTTTCCCCTTAAACCACTAAAGTGTTGCTTTAGCAGTGTGTTTGGGGTCATTGTCCTGGTGGAAGGTGAACCTCCGTCCTAGCCACAAATCACGCACAGAGTGGTACAGGTTTTGCTCAAGAACATCCCTGTATTTAGCACCATCCATCTTTCCCTCAACTCCGGCTGGTTTCCCAGTCCCGGCTACCGAAAAACAGCTGGTGTTCTTTGGGTGATGTGATGTGTTGGGTTTGCGCCAGACATAGCTTTTTCTTTGATGGCCGAAAAGTTCAATTTTAGTATCATCAGACCAGAGCACCTTCCTCCATACATTTTGGGAGTTTCCCACATGCTTTTTTGCAAACTCAAAATGTGCCATTTTGTTTTTTGCTGAAAGTAATGGCTTTCTTCTGGCCACTCTGCCATAAAGCCCAACTCTATGGAGCGTACGGCTTATTGTCATCCTATGTACAGATACTCCAGTCTCTGCTGTGGAACTCTGCAGTTCCTCCAGGGTTACCTTAGGTCCCTGTGCTGCCTCTCTGATTAATGCCCTCCTTGGCCGGTCCGTGAGTTTTGTTGGGCGGTTAGTGGTGCCTCTTGTTTATGTGTTGCAGCCTCTGAGGCCTTTCAAAAAAAGTGTGACACTTAGATTGTACACAGGTGGACATCATTTCACTAATTATGTGACTTCTGAAGGTAATTGGTTGCACCAGGGTGAATCAATACGGACATGCCAATTTTCTGTTTTATGTCTCTAAAAAAATAGTTTTATGTATATATTTTTCTTATTTCACTTCACCAACTTAGACTATTGTGTTCTGATCCATCACATAAAATTCAGATTAACAAAACATTGAACTTAAGGCTGTAATGTAAAAAAATAGGTAAAAAGTCAAGGGGGGAATACTTTTGCAAGTCACTGTGTATATATATATATATATATATATATATATATATATATATATATATATATATATATATATGTATATATATATAACTATATTTTAGATGACTTATTCACATAATTAATTATTGTTTTAAAATTTTATTTTTTTCAAATCAACACAAAATTAACACAGTTGCCTCATATTATCATATTCTTTATTACATAACTGGGGATTTTAACGTAGGACCTTCAGCTCCATAGAACATAATCAGGTACTTACAAATCACTTAGCTACTGCCTGATTCAAAGCCCACATAACTGATTTTAATAAATCTTCATTAGATACCCCGTAGCACAGAGCACAACACACTGAAATAGTCTGACTTCTATTGATCAATTTTAAAAAGGAAAATATTTTTTCCCTTAAGTTTTTTGTTCCTTCCAGCAAAACAATATGAGAGAGTGACTATCCTATAATGCAGCAGGAAAAACAAAGCCTGAGTAAGGAGAGATTTTCTCCCTAGGTAGGCAATAACAAACCACAAAACAGAATACAGATGAGAATTCAAATCTGCTGTTTGATTATGTTTTTCTTTTTAAGGGACACAAAAGTGACAAATGTGCATTGTATTCATTTAACCATTCCATTACAAAAGTATTTGCATGAAAAATAATTGTTTTGAAGGTTAAAGAGTTACTTTAGTTTTTCCATAAAGCACTTTCTAAAGAATAGTTAGGTAGGACCTGATAAGAAAACAAACTTTATTAAAAAAATACTATTTTTAATCATGCCCCTAAGAAGTATGAGCTCTATTATGGACTCCTTTTACTGTCCCTAGTTCTTAGCCCATTGAGCCACCATAAAGGACAGACTGCTTGGCTCAAAACACCTCCATTGTATTGTAATTTGTTTTGTCCCATTGTTTGCCAGATAAAGTTAATGTACTCTATTCGAGGTCTGGACCACTAGACATGGAGACAGCATTATGTGTATTTGAAGGCTGACCTATTGTTCACAGGTGCCAGACAGGATGCCAGACTATTAGACCCCATGTGGAGTCAATCTCCTGTGTTTGTATTCCACTCCCTGTCATTGTTGCGTTGTAAACACTCCCCTCTGTATCTAACCCATATAAATATTGTTTGACTTTCTAAAAATAAAACAGTTCACTGCTGAGACGTGTAGAAATTATATGTTTTTTTTTATTTGCTCTTGGTGGCTGCTATACTGATCCCATCTCCACCCTGCAAATAACTTGTCCTGGTCACTGCCATAGGAAGGTTACTGAGACTCCTGAAAGTGCTGATTCCTGATGAAGAGACCCTGACGGATACAGAAGCAGATATAAGGGTGCTGGTGCCGAGATTTCAAAGAACCCAAACGGTCCTTGTGGGTAGATAACAGGTAGTCTATAGTTGGTGGCCCAGGGCAGTAATAGCCCCTACCCATGGATCATCACAAGCTCATTATCTCGCCACCACCTGAATGGCATATTGTTTCTGGAGTAGGAGCTGCCAGAGGAGAATGCAGTATGATGTAGTATAATACTGGGAGATGACTAGAAAGTGTATGTGTGTACATTGCTAGCAGCTCATGTTACACTACTAACTGCTATTAATGTGTATTTTACAGTGTGGTTTTCAATAAGGTAGTTCCCCTTAGGCAGATTCACTGCAAAGACAATACATCTTTCAGAGAGTATAGATCTGGAGCTTATACAGTCTGGACCATGATCTTAAACAAAGTAAGTAATTGTTTAAATGCACAGTAAATGTTTAATGAAAGTTTTTTTCTTACCAAACCCTACATAACTATTAGTTAAAGATCCCTTTATAAGATCACTAGAGTGATGTTCTTTTAACGTACAGATGCTTTTGGTTCTAGGGTCACGCTCTATTGTATTATGTATTGTATAGGTATAGCCTCTAGAGAGAGTAATTGTATTTTTTTCCCCAAATAGAGCAGTTCCCTGACATAAACTTGTAAGAGTTGGTCAGAAGAAGATCCTGACAAAGAAAGTTTATGCAGGTATTAAACTTTTTACTTTTTTTATTTGCAGCGCTATAGATGGTGGGTAAAACTGCTACTGTCATGGTAAGTTTTTTTCCCAAAACAATTTACTTTTTTAATGATAAATTGAAATGTTATTTATATTGATCTTTCTATTTATAAAAGCTGGACTATTACCATGGCCCTTTAAGCTCTCTAGTACAAAGATATAATTTATATTTAGGAGCAGCATTACTCATATGGAGCACAGGCTGCTCCCAGCTCTGTAGTGACTCACGCTACTCCCTGCTGTGCCAGAGACAGTTTAAACATATAACTGATTGCTGAAGCTTCAGTCACTACAAGCTGGTGACAGGCGAATGACAGGCGGATGCTCTTACAATATGCTGCGTGTCAGAACAAATAACACAAATGGAAGATGCTTGATAAATAAACGATGAGGAAAATGCTGAGAGATCAGCAAGTCCCACATCTGTATGGGAGCTAGTTTAATGAACAGACTGGCTGAGAGACTCTGGAGAAAAGTACTACCAGATAAAACCTGAACCAGCCAAAGAGGCCTACAGATAATCAGTGCCCATTGCTGACATACACACTTTTATTTGAGATTTAGGTAAATGCTCCTTAGAAATCCTTTACACCTCTCACCTTTCCTTATTCCACTTTAAAAGGGCATAGAGATCACATATTTGTCTATCGTGCCTTTAAAACAGATGGTTACTCATTACAAAAATGTTTTCTGCGTGAAAATAAAATATTCAAAGCAAAAAAAAAAAAACACAACAAAAACATTTAAGAGCTCATCTTTTGTCACAACGTAAAGTGATACAGCGGAGGTTCCAAAGATGGCATCATTTAAAACAATAGTTAAAGGTATATGTAAGTTAGGTGGTTTATGAATGCATCCAGTAGAATGCATCATAACCCACCTAGCAAAAAATGTTTGCATGAAAACATGCAAACAATTTTTGCAATATAATAAAATATGTGCTGGGGGTGATTTAGACACCCCCAGCAACTGTGATATACATAAAAGATAACTCAATTTAAATGAGATATCCATTATGCAGCACATGCGCATGCTGGTTGGCTTTTCAGTTAATCAGCAAACAGCAGTGACAGTGGATGGCAAAATCTCTAAACAAGATTATGCTTAGACAAAACAATGATAAAGCAAGAAAAGTTAAACACAAAAAATATATTTTTATTTGATGTGACAGTCAAAGTATATAACAAACCTTTGTTTAAGCTGAGATGGTCACAGACTCTAAAAATATAAATAATACAATAGTCTCACAGACAGAACACAAGAAATAACACAGCATTACACAATACTCACAGACAGAACTATAGAAAGGCTATCATAGGATTACACAGAGCTCACAGACAGAACACAAGAAATAACACTGGATTAGACAGTGCTCACTGCAGAGCTCAATAAATGGTATCACAGCTTTACATATTCAGTAAAGGAAGGAAAGGAAAGTGTCTGAGATCATGTGACTTCCCACAGTAGGGCAGACTTCAGGTGATAACTAACAATGTCTCCAAAATACCCAGGCAAAAAAAGATAGAATGTATAAAATATGCTAATAATCCCTGGGAATTTCTGGGGGTGTCAAATCAGCAAACTTCAGGCTAACGGTTTAACTGTTTACTTTGGAATTTTTTAATGCAATTTTTTTTTCCAGACACTATAAATTCTCCTCTATCAGATTCATTCATAACCTAACTTACATATACCTTTAATACTTATAGGAAATTAAATAAAATTATGTCTGCAAATAGTTAAAACTTTAGAACCTTATTAGTTCTAATTACTTTATTTCAGTCTAAAGCAGAGAGAACGTTACAATATGTACCTTGGTTAAGTTTGCAACTGTGTAACTTTATATTCTGATATACAGAATGGCAAATAGCCGAGAAAAGATAATGAGCCCGATACAATTGCAAGGCCGCAACTTATGGTGCTATTCAATTGGCTCGCATGTCCCGACCCAATAGCGCACATCGTAAACCATGCTATCGAAAGTGGAATGTGGGTCCAATCGTGACTAGCGGTTCAAGCCCGTATATGACCTCCATTTTTCATTGAAGTCCTACAGGCTTGAATCACGAATTAAGATTGGACCCACAAAAAAAACAAGAAGAGGGGTGGGAGGGACAAGCGCAAAGCCAAACCAATCGTGAAGTATGTACATCAAGGTTTATTATAGGAAATAATTAAAACCATTACACTCACATTCAATATAATCTCAATTCACATTACATATGAGATGTCACAGATATTGTCCTGTCGTCCTTATGTCGCTTGGTGTTTTTAATCCAGACGGCCCGATGTTTAGTGTCTCAATAGTCCAATATCCAATATATCAATTGTTACAGGGATACTTTTACAATTAAAGATAGAAAACAAATAATAGAAACTGTCTTAGTGCTTTAGTGTACACACACTGACCCAGACCTCACTCCCCAGACTGAGACATCTATTGTTGAGGTTAGCAAGTCTCGCATAAGATGCTCCAATATCAGTGAGTTTAGGGTCAGCACAAATGACAATTCATATAATGTTTGCTCTAATCTTATAATGGTGGATCTAATTGAGACCCATCTATGGAGCCTCTCACATCAGGAAAAAAAGGACCAATATGGTGAAAATAGGTAAAATAGCAGCAACAATAAAATAAATAATGTAATTATAATAAAAGATACAAAGATCAAATTGGATACTACCAGATGCTTTTCGGCCAAGTCTTTGCCTTTCTCAATGGTGATCTTAAATAAAAAATCGATCGGACCTACATTCCAGATATAATGCAATATTGATAAAGCCATAAATATGATATTCTATTACATGCGAGTTCAATTATATGCATTAACACATTGATTGCTGATATCGATATAACATGGAAATTAAACATGAAATAAAGTATTTTGTTGGGTCGATTTGCGAGCTTGAGAATGTTGTGGTATTAATTCTAAGACCTATCATAAGTTTCACTTTTAATAAAAGTACAGTATTGATTTTTTATTTGCTTTTAAACTGCTCCAAACATGTCATTAAGCCCTTTGTGAGACCTCCTTGGTACCAGTAACTTGTGGTTCGACTTTTGCGATTTGCGGGCTTGGCGCAGTGATTAGCGAGGGCGAATCGCAGTAATTGAATAGCGATTTGCGTTTTTAGCATTGGCAACTCTTGCAGCCGTGAAAGATCAAAAGCTTGGAGGGACATTAACTTGTGATATGAACTATAGCAGTGAATCTCAGCCTCAAGCCCGTAACTCGATTGTTACATTTCCAAGCCCGGATCTCCCGAAAGTCGCAATTCAATGAGGCTCAATGTTTTTAGCAAGAACACAAGTATTAATTTTAGAATAAGGCAGATTAAAATGTTAACACCCAGATGGTCAAATATACACGCTATTGCAGGGGTGACCTAGCCAATTAATGTTAAGCATATGTATCAATAATTTACAGTCTCTGTATAAAACCCATTGGTTTCTAACAAAGAATTGCTCAGAATTTGGATGTTGTTTTCCTCTGTGCCTTCTAACTGAGTAGTTTTGAATAAATCTTTTTCCATCCACTCCTGGTTGTGACTAATTGAATTAGTCAGCCCGATTCTAAAGGATTTTATGACCCGTAACAGTATTAAGTACTATATCAATTGAACATTATTAAAATAAAATGCCTTTAGTAAACCTACTTTGCAGTTTACCTGTCCAGTAAGCCATTCTGATACACCGACTAAGGACACTATGAGCCTCATTCAATTGAGCAATTGTAGATTACAGTAGCCCGTAATGGAGGCTGTAAGTTAATTTGCTATACAATTGGCGTTTTTTTGCAAGCCGCAAACGGGCTACATGTTACAGGCACGAAATCCTTGCGGTTGTTACAACCGTAACTTACACCCCAGCTAAGCCTGTGATCTTTCACTTCCACAAGAGTTACTATCGCAAATCGCTATTCAATTGCTATAATTCTTCAAGCCCGAAAATATGTTCATACCCGTAAATGGCAAATGTAGAAGAAAATCCTACGTGTACTATCGAGGACCCGCAAATGGGTTAAATGCATATCCATAGCACTGTAAAAGCAAATAAAAAATCAATCCTGCACTGTAAATGACGGGGAAAGCAATGAGACATTATAATTAATTGCACAACAGTCTCAAGCTCGCAAATCGGCAATGAAAAGTAATTACATTTTATGTTTCATTTCAAGGTTATATCAATCTCGGAAATCAATGAGTTAATGCATATCAGGCCACCGATATGGACTAGAGCAGTATCAGCATTCATTTTATTATTTTGCGTTTTTGCAAGTCTGATCGCATATTGGACCTATAAACGCTGATTGATTGACATGTAACCTCCATCTTATACTGCTGTAATTATGACTCATTTTCTATTGGCTGTTTCTAAATGGTAGTTACAGACTTGCTTAATTGCTCATGTTCCCACCCTGAAATACTATGTACAAGTGCATGGTTTATGCATTAACTCATTGATTCCCGAGATTGATATAACCCTGAAATGAAACATAAAAATGAATTATTTTTTTATTGCTGATTTGCGAGCTTGAGACTGTTGTGCAATTAATTCTAATGTCTTTCATCACTTTCCCTGTCATTTACAGTGCAGTATTGATTTTTTATTTGCATTTACAGTGCTACAGACATGTCTTTAACCACTATGTGGGTCCCATCTGGTACCCATAGGATTGTCTTCTACATTTGCCATTTACGGGTGTGAAAACATTTGCAGGCTTGCAGAATTGTAGCAATTGAACAGAGATTCACGATTTTAGCGATCGTAACTCTTGCAAACGTGAAAGATCAAAGGCTTAGATGGGGCATAAGTTACAGTTGTAACAGCTACAGTGATTCTCAGCCCGTCACCATAGCTCGTTTTAATTTGCAAATTAGTTTACAGGCTACATTATTTGCTTCCTTAAGATAGAATTTCTCAATTGAATGAGGCTCCAGGCATGCTCAGAAGACAGAAAGTAACTAGAACGATTTAGTTCCTTAGGATATGAGCATGCCCAGTCTTTTGTTTTTAATATAACTTACTCTGAAGACAAAGGAGGTAATCAACAATTATTGACAATGATTTATCCATTAGCAAGAGACGTAGAGTGTGCTTTGTGCATTGGTCATTAAGGCTGACTGCAAAAGTTTACTGTAGTAAAATTAATTGTTTTCTTAACATTTAATTACTTAAAGTACTTGTTATTACCTATAGTTTTAAACTATAGCATATTTGGAAGGTCGACTGTGTCACTTTAAGAACTGCTCCCTATAAACTCTCATTATGGTGTGATAGGGCTCTGGATTGCGATGCAGGAATCACTTTCTTCTTACAGGGTGACTGCCTACAGCTGAACTATCCTAGTAAGATTTTATGAGGTCCAGTGCTGCAGGACTGCACTTCCACAGTGTTTAAAGAGTTTTTTGTTTTCACAATTCACAGCACTGTTTTTTCCATGCCAAAATATATTGGTATTCAGTAAAGCCTGAGGTTTTAAACATATGTTAGACAACAATGTGGAGTCCATGTCCATCAAAGTCTTTTTTGTATGTATTAGACTGTTTTACTACCTAAAATCATCCAAATATTACCTGCTTGGATCTACGCTCTGCAGTTCACCAAGGCACAGACTCTACTATACTTGATGGACAGTGTCTCATACTAACCATCTTTCAGCAACATTCTGCAACATGCTGCTGAGATGTGGTCCCTGATAAGCTATGACACTACACTGCACATCCAGCCCTACAGAGTCTATTTCTGTATAGTGGGCAGACTTATACAGGGACTACTTGTTTGATTTTAGGCAGTAAAACAGAGCTTATATGCGCTTCTTAATAGAATAAATAACATAAAAGTAAATAAAATTAAATAGATACATGGGTATATTATATGGTGTCCCGAAAAAACGGTGCAAGACAAAATCGCTCCTCTAAAAAGCGCTATGACAAATCTGCAACCAAATTATTGAGCTCAGGACTAAAGCGCACACACAACAAATGCGTGTGCGCACGCGACAAAGGGATGGAAGTAAGTAAGGGGAGTAAGGGGACCCTAAAGCATGGGACATGGTAAATGATGGGCATAAGAGATGGGACACAGTCAGTGAGGGAAAGCCCAGATATTGGGGCATGATGAATGAGGGACATCAAGAGATGAAGTGAGGGAACCCCAAAAGAAGTACACTTGGAGTGAGGGGACACTAAGGGATGTGACACAGTAAGTGAGAGGATCTTAAAGTATGGGAAATGGTGAATGAGGGACCCCAAGACATGGAACACGATGAGTGAGAAGACCTCAAAAGAGGGATACAGGAAGTGAGAGGACACAAAGGGATGGTACACTGTGATAGGGCCCTAAAATATGGAACATGATGAATGAGGATGCCTAGAGATGGGACACAGTGAGTGAGGGGACCTCAAGAGATGGACACAGGGAGTGGGGGGACACATGAAGTGATAGGACATGATGAATGAAGCCCCCCAGAGATGGAACATAATGAGTGAAGGGATCCAAGAGAGGAATACATGAAGTGAGGGTCACCAAGGATTGGGATGCAGTTTGTGAAAGAACTCTACATTATGGGACATGATGAATGAGGGACCCCAAGAGATGGACACAGGGAGTGGGGGGACACCAAGGGATGGGACATGATGAATGAGGGTCCCCAATATATAGAACATGATGAGTGAGGGGATCCAAGAGAGGGATACCGGAAGTGAGGGGACACCAAGGGTTGGGAAGCAGTGTGTGAGAGAACCCCAAAGTATGGGATATGCTGAATGAGGGACCCCAAGAAATGTAACACATCTCCAAGAGATAGACATGGGGAGTGAGGGGACCACAAAGGATTGGAATAAAGTAAAGGACTTCATTGATGGCACACATTGAATGAGGGGTCATAAGAAATAAGATACAATAACTGCCACGGGATGGGACATGGTTTGTGAGGGGACCCCACTGTATGGGACCCTGAGAGTGAGGGACCTTGTGGGTTCAGTTATTTAACTCTTTCTTCTCTGTCTCAGGTCTCCCACATTTTTAAGTCCTACGGGGCCGGTGTTTGGTTCATTCATTTCCTCCATAAGATCAAAGACCTCTCTGTCCTGGGGTATCATCGAACTCGAGTGGCTGATAGCACTCTGTTTGCCCAACTCCGAGGATGAGCATGCACTCACATTATATTTATCAATAAAGAACAAAACTTACACAGTCTAGTGTTGTATTTATGGTGGGATCACGGTTCAATGATGGATACTCAGATTCTTACTCAAATATACTTCTCTGTCCTTCTCTTCTCCTTTAATTTCCTAAACTTTGTCATGCACTTTCCCTCAACCCAATATATTATCTCACTCTCAGTCACTTGACCTAACCTCACACACTCTCTCCTCACATGTCTACTCTTTGCCCCTCATCTGACACACTCTCACCTCACTTGTCAACTCTCTGTCTAGACCACACACTCTGTCCACTGACTTTTTCTCTCCATCTCCATACACACTCAGTTACCTCCAGACACAACTTATATGAGGACCAATTTTATTAACATTTGACCAATTTTTATGTCCAGATGGTAAAGAGGTCCCCAGTGGTCATCTTCTAATCTTCTTGTTTCAGTTTCTTCTTGTTATTGGGTGGACCCTCCATAGAGGCCACCATCTTCCTTCACACTCTCTAGTTGCACTTGCAAGGCTAGGAGACAGAGAACATGAGAAGAGGACACAAGGAGAGGGCTAGAGAGCAAGGACACAAGGAGAGGGCTAGAGAGAGAGGTCATGGGGGAGAGGACATGAGTAGAGAGCTGAATAGAGAGGTCAGGGCGGAGAGGACATGAGGAGAGGGCTAGAGATAGAGGTCAGGAGGGGAGAGGACATGAGGAGAGGGCAAAAGAGAAAGAGGTCAGGAGGACCATCCATCCTGCTATCCACACTTTCTCTCTATTTCTTTATGACTCTTTACCTCTCTGGTCAGTGCCTCTCTAAACTTTATTTCTCTCTGTGGTCCCTCCCTCACTGCACTGTGCTCTTTTGTCGTTGGGCTCATTTGACGGCGCTTTCAATACAGCACGCACTTGTTGGCGCGCTTATGTTGGCATGCTTACGTCAACGAGTATTACCCTTGCGCGTTATAGACGGGGTGCCATATTATATACCTAGTAAACTCCAGGAACCTTCCATATCCTTTTAAGACAGGTATAAGTAGCATAAATTAATGTCCTCTGAAATAACTGATAAGCCTCTGTGTGGTTAGCATTTATATCATCACAATGTTGGGTTTTCACATTATTAATACTTGAACATGTGAAAAAAGGTCAAATTTGAATTTTAGAAACTGTTTTGATTATTTTGCTCATATTTAAAAATCCAAGATTTTTGTTACTTTGGGATTGCTTACTAAAGAATTAAACTTTACCATGAAGAGAATTTCTAAATATGATAACTGATTGATATTTGTGATCTGTAGCTGAGAAGCATAGGGAGCTATATGACAAATGTATAATGTCAGCCTCTTCAAAATGTCAGCCTCTAATATATGAAGCCATGTAAGGAGGTAAGTACAGACACAAAGAGGTTTAGCCACATTGAGGGACAAGAGCGGGATCCAGAAGAGAGAGACATGACAAATGAGGGAAAGGGCAGGGGGCTGGGGGGGGGGGGGGGGCGACAAGTAAGACAGGAAATATAGTCAAGGCATGGAAGAGACAAAGATTACAAGGAGGAGATAGACTGGACACAGCAGAGACCGAATGGAAAAGGGAAAAGGTCATGTTAGTTTGAGGCAGATAAGGACAAAGAGAAGGCAATGACAAGACAGAGAGAGAGAGATTGAACATAACAGAGGCAAATAAATCAAAGCAGAGATAGAACAATGAAAAGACAGTAATAACAAGGGACAGACAGAACAAAAGTGACAGAGACAAAAAAGTGGAAAAAGTTAGTAAAGGGAGAAACAGAAATGTTAGAGACAGACAAAAGGGTATAAAAAGTCAAGGGAGAAAAAGTCAAGGGAGAAACTGACAATGAAGACAAAAGACAAATAGAACAAGGGAATAAATATTAACTGGGCAACTGGGAGACAGACAGGGTAGCACAAGGGAAAACCAAGGGAAATAAAAATAGACAAGGTAAAGGTAGAGAAAGACCAGACAAGGAGCTGATGATGAGATAGAGGAGCAATATAAAATGATCTAAAGAGAAAATAACATAATACTATGCTCAAAGATGAGTGGCCAGACATACTGTAAGACTGATGGTTCTTGGTCTAGCTATTGTCCAAAAAAGGGAAAAGAGAGCACACCCTTAATGGCACTCAGAATCTTAAGTGTGATCATAACAACAGGCATGATAAATGATATAAAAAAGAAACAATGCTTTTCAAGTTATACATTAAAAACAAAAATCCAGTCCTGATGTCAGTAATGGAATCTCAAAGAACCAGCAATACAAAGCACTAGATGTATAGAGGTGGTGTTAGGGAGGCCTTTCACATAATCTACTTCCCCATTCTTCATGTCAAAGCAGAAAGGGGCGTTGGTTGACAATTCACGGTCTGGTGATCCCTCAAGACCGCAAATGCAGTCAAGCGCCCAAATGGCAAATGCCAGCCCAAATCTTACAGGTTCAAAATAGGACCTAAAAAATGGTTTACAGACTAGTTTAAAACAATAAAAACACACCAAGGGACAAAGTATGGCCAATGCAATGGAAGGCATTAGAATTACATGCACAACAACTCCCAACTAAAAAATGGTCATGCATATGCCAATATAAAAAGTCATGCTGCAAGATGCTGAAAGCTATTAAAGACACACTACCTGATTAAATTGCAACACAAATACATGAAAATGACTGCCATATTAACCCTTTCTCACACACAGAGACTCTAATGTGGACCCTAAAAATACAAAGATCATCTTATATACATCTCACTCATCAGGGTCCGGAAAATTTATCTCCCGCAATTTACCGCCAACAATTAAACAATTTATAGCCTACAAATGATTGCTAGCATATTTTACCATCTAGAAGCAATGAGATGTGTTTGGTCAAATCATAAGTTATTTTTTATTTAAGTTTCGGCCTTAAACTATGATTAACATATTTTTGGAATTCTATGAACTATGAGGGAATAGTCCGGAAATAAAAAAAACACATGCATGGAAATATTTAATTTAATAGGTAGATATGTATTTATATACATGTATCACAAAATAGTTAAAAAATCCCAAACTGTGAGCACAGGGAGCTCCTTTTCTGACGAAGAAGATATCCTGACATGCTCAAAAATGAGAGAACTATTTCAAAACTTTCAAACCAGCCTTGTGGCAGACCAGACCAAAAAAATCACAGAAAATACACAACTCATTAAATAAGTTAACAGAAGAGTGGACTCGGTCGAAAAAGTCTGTGACAAATTAATTTCAGATAATAACAGCTTACTAAAAAACACTTCGACTCTGGAAAACAAATTAGAGGACCTGCAGCTAAAAATTACTTCAATTGAAGATCCCAGTAGGATAAATAATCTGCGTTTGAGAGGCGTATCGGAGACGATACCAGAGAACAATTTGAAAACTTATGTGGAGGACTTATTGGGGAAATTGGTCCCAAATACTTCAAAATCAGAAAATACTATTGACAGTATCCATAGGCTGCCTATAGCCAGACACTTAGATAAGTCCTTACCCAGAGACGTTATCCTGAGATTGCACTCTAGATCATACAAAGAAACAATTGTAAGGTCCTCATATGAAAAGAAAGGTCTACCCTCCCCATATGAACATATCAAAATATTTACAGATTTATCAGCTCAGACACTAGCTAGGAGGAGAGAATTCTCAGAAATAACCCAGATATTAAGACAGAGAGAAATTAAGTATAAATGGATCTCTCCAATGGGTATTTCCGTATATATGGGCTTAAATTGGCATAGGATTAAAACAGTCCAGGAAGGTATACAATTGCTGAAAGAATGGCAGATGGATATAGTTAAGGAAGTTAAAGGGGCTGAAAAAGTGATACTGTCTGCCAGTAACTTGACCTACAAGGATAAGCTAAAAAGTGTAAATGTACCCATATACAGAAGGGGACAATGTTTCTAGACTTACTAGGAAATATTGATAGTTCACTAGATAGATTAGAAGAAGATTTTCATAGGGTATAAAGTTGAAAAAGGATCTCCTCCCATATGTAATTTCTCTGTTTCCTGCCTCCTACGCCTTTCCTCTCTTCTCCCCGGATTCTCTCTCACCACTTCACTTCACTATATAATTGAGAATTGCCTTATAGGATTATATGATATAAGGTTTTTTTTTTGTTTGTTTTTTCTCCTTAGCCACTTTGGTTCCCCAATTTAAAGGGGAATACCTCACAATAATTTCTATAGCACATATCTGAATTTAGTATATAATATGTAGTTTCACATTTAGAGGTTAATGCTCATCCACTACCCTCTGGAAGGGGATACTTTCTTAATACAATATCATGGCAGCTAAAGAGGATAGGGAGGTGGTGAGATGGGGAGGGGGGATGGGCAACGGAGGCAGGGCTGGGAAAGGAAGTTATGTATTCTGCCCCCCTTACGGGAGGAGTGTTAAGGGTTAATATATTCTTCTAGAAGTTTATAACCATCTACATTGGTTTTGCAAGGGCATATATGCTTCCTTAACCCATTACTTAACAAGCAATCTCTTTATTGGTATCTTCTCTCCTCTATTTTTTTTTCCTTTCTCGTCTCCTTTCTCTTTTCTTGTTCTTTCCTTTGCTTATCAGCAGATCTCCCTACCAAAGGTGGATAGCCACCCCTGACATTTCCCTATATCAGGCTATGTCCCTGTTAACCTGGGTCCAGGATGTTGGTTGACTTAGGTTCAATATGTATGAATGTTTATGTTGAAAGAATGATGATTGTATTTTGGAATTTTCTGAGGCAATGTAAAGTGGTAATTTTATTACTTATGACATGATAGGAATCTAAAAACCTTGCCAATGGGGAAAGGATTAAAAATCATCTCGCATAATGTAAATGGTCTGAACTCAGCAACAAAGAGGAAAATAGCCTTTTTGAATTATAATAAGATTCAGGCGAATATTCTCTGCCTTCAAGAAACCCACCTAAAGAGGGAGTCAGTGCAATATATGTCCAATAAATCATACCCAACTAGAATTGACTCCACATATAACAACAAATCAAAAGGAGTCTCGATCTTCTTTAACAAAAGGTTAGTGGTGGCTGAAGAATTTTAAAAGATAGATCCCTTGGGGAGATATATATTATGGATTGGCCATATAAACAATAGATTGATAACCTTGGTTAATGTCTATTTGCCAAATAAAAACCAAAATAGATATCTTAAAAATTTACTAAGAGATATTTTTAAATTTAAAAAGGGATTGATTATGTTATGTGGGGACTTTAACCTGGTAACTAATGTGCTAATGGATAAACAGAGGTCCTACAAAGTCAAGTCGGAAACCCATATTAGTAAAACCGCCTCTGAGTTCTCGAGCTTAATTAAGAGCTATGAACTACTAGACTCCTGGAGGGTGTTCCATCCAGACCAAAAATAATTCACCTTTTTCTCTAATCGCTATTAGTCCTATTCTCGTATAGACTATATTTTTGCAGATGCAAGCACAGTGCGAATTATAGAACATTCTGAAATAATTTTGGCACCTTGGTAAGACCATTCTATCAACAGCATTATCTTGGAAGAGACAAATAAGGTGTTGCCTAAGAACAGTTGGAAAATCAACCCATTGCTACTTAAAAAAAAACAAATCTGTTTCCGCTATCAAAAGAGATATACAGGATTTTTTTGAAATAAATAAGGACTCTGTAAAGTCAGCAAAGACATTATGGTGCGCCTTCAAGTCGTTTATCCGAGGGATACTAATCGCGAGAGCAGCCGAAAATAAGAGAAATCAGGGTAAGTCACTAAATCTCCTTTATATAGAATTAGAAAAGCTACATCAGGATAATATGAAGAACTCAAGTAAAGAACTAAGAGGAAAAATCAAATCAAAAAAATTCTCCAGTTACAAGCTGATAATCTCCTTTGGAGATATCTGCAATCCCACTTTCTATACAGTAATGAATCCGGTAAATATCTTGCTAACAGACTAAAGAAGCAACGTAGTCAGAAAAGGATTTTAAAAATCTGAGATAAAGAGGGTAAAATTCATCTACACCCCGATAAAATTAGCGTGATATTCCAGGACTATTATACCGAATTGTACAATCTAGGGAAATGATAAGCGGTTTAAACTTCCTGGCAAAGAAGAAATTGAATCCTTCCTATGTAAGATCAAGTTCCCTAGGGTTTCAGAAAATGATAGTGAATATTTAGACAGTGAGATAACCATCGAGGAAATCACTGAAACAATTAATAGCGGCAAATCCAACAAATCGCAGAGGGTAGATGGATATGTGTTTTACAAATCTTTTGTGTCTGAACTAAAGAGTCATTTATGCAACCTATTTAACGAAATAAAACAAACAGAGCATATCCACCCTGAGATGTCAGAGACTAAAATAATCAACATTTTGAAAGAAGGTAAAAATCTGGAGCAGTGCAGGAGTTACCGACCAATATCTCTGATTAATTTAGATATACAAATCTATGCCAAAATATTGGCTAATAGACTGAAAACTATAATTAATCAGTTGATTCATAGAGACCAAACAGGCTTCATTCCTGGTCGCCAAGCATCTGATAATTCTAGACGAATGATTGATATTTTAAACTATGTGGTAGAACAGGATATACCCTTATTGGCCCTGTCTTTGGATACCGAAAAGGCATTCGACAGGGTCAACTGGGAATTTCTTCAGGCGGTACTGAGTAAATTCGGATTTATCGATTTTGCCTCGAGATCCGTTTAAGCCCTGTATGCCAATCCTATGGCATATATTGCAAACCCTGACTTTGAGTCAAAAAAGTTTAAAATTGGAAATGGCACTCGGCAGGGATGTCCCCGATCCCCTCTATTGTTCATCCTCTTTATAGAACCTTTAGCTATCTATAATATTCGAGAGTGTAAAGAGGGTGTAATTATTAATAAGGAGGAATTTAAATTTATGGGTTTCGCAGACGATATTGTCATTACCATGACCAACACGGAGGAGGCATGCCCAAAATTACAAGACATTCTGGAAGAATTCGGAAGACTACCATATTTTAAGATAAATAATTTAAAATCTAATACCTTAATGAGAGGTTTTAAACCGGAAGTTAAAAATAGATTGGAAAAATTATCTTTGTATAATTGGAAATCCGAATATATCGTCCATTTGGGCATAAAAATGTCATTTGGAGTTAAGGATATCCTTAAATCTAACTTGGAGGATGTGATGAAACAAATTAGACCTATTCTATGTAATTGGAGATCTCTTAACCTGCCCTGGTCGGCGAGAATCGCTGCAACAACATGAGTATTGTCCCAAAAATTACCTATTGCTTAAGATCTATACCTGAACCATCCAGGATATTTTGGATAAATACATATATGGTGGGAAAAAAAGTAAAATCATGAAAAGCGTGGTCAGTAAGAAATATGAAAAAGGAGGCTTAAATGCCACTAGTATAAAAAACATATATCATAAAATTATCATCGCGCAACTTATAAATTGGAACACCCTCCAAGAGAAACCCAGATGGCTTGCCCTTGAAGAGGCTATTCTTTGTGACTTTTCTCTAAAGAACCTATTATGGCTACCGTACTACAATAAGAATTAAACTACCTGGGTAAACTACCAAAAAATATACAATTTCTAGTAAAATTTTGGTATAAGAATAAAGAGAGAATGCAAATAACACATTATCCATCTTTAGCCACCCCTATTGAATTGGTCTACTCCAGAGACCCCTGCGTAAACCGTTATCTTTTGTATAGAGGAGGCATTTCCTTGGTATCAGAATTATATTACAATAACAATCATCTGACATATTCAGAGTTAATGAAAAAATATAACCTGGAAAAACTCTCATGGCTAAATTACGAAAGCTTAAAACAAGCTTTAATATCTTGGGGATTTAAAACACTAGAAATAAATTCACCTACTAAAGTAGAAGAACTAATTATAAAGAGAAGGAATCATCATATTATTTCAAACTGCAATAAGATTATAAGCAAGATTACTCCGTTTATTAAAAGTAAGGGATTCATAGGCTGGGAAATAGATTTTAATATGGCTCTTGATGAAGACAATTGGAGGGATATTATAATGTTGATTAAGAAATCCGCCATAAATCCAGCTTATCTGGAACTCTTTTTTAAAATCTTACACAGATGGCATCTAACCCCGGTTAGAATGTCAAAATTTAATACAAAAGGGGACGCCCTTTGCTGGAAACAGTGCGGTTTTCTAGGAGATGACTCCCATGTCTGGTGGAAGTGTAAAAAGATCTCAGATATGTGGTTAGAAATTTGTCAACTTCTAGCTAGAGTTTTAGATAAACATATTCCTTGTACCCCTCAAGTGGCCATCCTCCATAGAGGGTTGGAGTTTCTCTCCCCAGTGGAAAGGAACTTGGTTTCGCATGTCCTCTTGGGGGCCAAATGGTTGTTAGTAAAATACTGGAAAACCCCAGATATCCCTACAATTAATGAGTTAATCAACACTATTTGTTATAACAGAGACCTATCGCTTATAGTTTGGCTAATGCAAAAAATGTAAATATGATAAATTGGTCTAAATGGGACAACTACATCGTTGGTACAATGTTTTGTTTGTTATCTCTATGTTTGTTTTTGTGTACTGTATGTTTATTATTCTTTTTCTGTTGATGTAATATATTTGTTAAAATAAAATAAAAAAATAGTTAAAAAATTATTTAAACAATATAACCATTGGTTAATTTTAAACTAAACTAATTATAATATTAGGTATGTCATAGTACACTGCAAAAATTCAACATTAATGTTTAAGCAATCTTCAGAATCAGTCACGTTGGGATAATTAATTACTAAGAAACTGTAATATTTACAACACAGTATGTACATTGAGCCACATTGAATTCCAAGCCAGTAACTCCAACTTGAAGCTCATAAATGCTGCTTGCTTGAAATTTGTTACAGTCCTATTTAATTAGAAAAGCTACGAGCTGGAGACATAAAACCGTAAAACCATGTGTCGGCTGCCAGATTTGCGGGCTAGAACGTAATCAATTAAGCAAGCCCATAGTTACAGGTTTAGATGGAGCCAATGAAAACAGAGATCATCAGAAAATGGAGGATGGATTTCAAATTCTTACGGGGTTCAATTAAACTCCATTGAAAATACATCATAAAGCCATAATCTCATAAACACAAGAAACTTTTGACACAGTGATCATAGATCTATGTAGCATAAATCCCAGAGAAAGAGAATACAGGTGGGCCTCTGTTTACGAATATCCAGACTTTGTTCCATGTTCCACAGTTATGAACTTGCTGGTTTATTTCCTACACATACGCATTGAAAACAAGCTAGTTAATTTCCTGCATGGGTGGATGCAGAGGAAGTGCCTAAATGTCCCTGGAGGTGCAAAATCAAGCTGTTCTCATGCTCTTCACAATTAGTTAGACTGAGTATTCTTCATAGTATTGTTGTTATTAATGTTATTCATCATGGACAGGGGTTGCTATGAGTCTGCCTTCAGACTGCAGAGTATCTGTCTCTCTCTGTCATCTCCCAGCCCAGCGTAAACTGCCTCTATCTGTTGCTTAGCAACCCTTAAAGGCCAAGCCCAGCTTGGTTGCTTAGAGGAAATAGGGCTTTATAGAGTCTACTACACACATATTACCCTGAATAACCCTGTTACAATATCTATTTATGCAGGCCCAGACCATAAGTGTTGCCAGCACTGAGGAGCTACAGTTCGTTGAGGGAACCATGAATGCCAACATGTACTGTGGCATACATCAGAGACTGGCCACAGGGCAGTATTCCAACATGTTAACAACCGCAAACACACCTCCAAGATGACCACTGCCTTGCTAAAGAAGCTGAAGGTGATGGACTGTCATCCTCAAACGGAAGGTGGGGGAGTGCAAGGTCTCTAACATCCACCAGCTCCGGGATGCCATCATGGAGGAGTGGAAGAGGACTCCAGTGGCAACCTGTGAAGCTCTGGTGAACTCCATACCCATGAGGGTTAAGGCAGTGATGGAAAATAATGGTGACAGCACAAAATATTGACACTTTAGGCCCAATTTGGACATTTCCACTTAGGGGTGTACTTACTTTTGTTGCCAATGGTTTAGACATTAAAGGCTGTGTGTTGAGTTATTTTGAGGGTACAGCTAATTTACACTGTTATACAGGCTGTACACTTACTACTTTACATTGTAGCAGAGTGTCATTTCTTCAGTGTTGTCACATGAAAAAATATAATAAAACATTTACAAAAATGTTAGGGGTGTGCTCACATTTGTGAGATACTATATATATATATGTATCACATATAATACTTGTCATATTGCGAGTTGTCATCACGCAAAGTTAAATGTTACGGGCCTCGACTTTGCTGCAATGAGCGATGATGGTACTCATTGCAGGGCTCACTAAGAGCGCCGTAAGCACTCATCGCAAGGCACGCACTACTTTGCTGCAATGAGCGCTGAAGGTAAATTGCAAGCTAATTTGACCCAAAATGAGGCTGAAGACAGTAACACTTAGCTGAACAACGCGAGACACGCAGGACTTTGAAAATACACGAGGCCGAAGCCAGTAACACTTACCCGAACAACGCGAGACACGCGGGACTTTGAAAATAAAAGCAACGGCACGAGCCATGCAAAACTTGACCAGAGACACAGAGGAGAAAGACAAAGGGGAGGAAGAGAGGGGAGTGGGTGGAAAGAGACACAGGGCTGAAAGACGGAGGAAAACAGACACAGGGGAGGGAAATAAGGAGAAACAAAATACACAGGGCAGGGAGAGGAGGGTGAGGGAGAAAGGGGGAAACAGACACATGGAAGGGAGAGGGGGCGCTCGCAATGAGCGCCAAAGGTGAACATTGCCAAGCACAAAAGTTGTGGATTGCCAAGGCCTGCAATGAGCAGCATTGAAAAGGCGTTCAGCGCGGGGCTTGCAATGAGTGCCAAAGGTGTTCAGAGGGGACAGAGCCTTGCATTGTGTGGCAAACAGCATTGCAAGGCTTAACATTCACAAGGGATATTATTTATTTTGTATCTACTTAGTCTGATGGTTTTCCCTCTTTTCTTCAGTTTAATTTTCAACTTTGCAATAAGAATCTCATGGTCTGAGACAGCTCCAGGTCTTGTTTTTGCTGACTATATAGAGCTCCTCCATCTTTGACTGCAAAGTATATCGTCAATCTGATTTCTATGTTGTCCATCTGGTGATGTCCATGTGTAGAGTCGTCTCAGAGGCTGTTGGAAGAGGGTGTTTGCTACGACCAGAGTATTATCTTGACAGAATTCTACTAATTTCTGACCCGTTTCATTTTGTACTCCAAGGCCAAATTTGCTAGTTATTCCAGGTATCTTTTGGTTCCCTACTTTAGCATTCCAATCTCCTATGATGATAGTAACATCTTTTCTTGGTGTTATATCTATGACATGTTAAATGTCTTTGTAGAATTGGACAACTTCAGCCTTTTCAGCATCCGTGGTTGGAGCATTTTTCGTGTTATGTTGCCTCACAACCTGGAGTTAACACGGATTGTTTGAGGATTTGCATCATTTAATTTACAGAACATGCCCACAACCTTGAAGATGTTTTTTTTTTTATTGTGAAGCAAACAACAAATAGGACAAAATAACAGAAAAAGTCAATGTGCATAACTATTCACCCCCTAAAGTCAATACTTTGTAGAGCCACCTTTTGCGGCAATCACAGCTCCAAGTCGCTTTGGATCAGTCTCTTTGAGCTTGCCACATCTTACCATTGGGATTTTTGCCCATTCCTCCTTGCAAAACTGCTCCAGCTCCTTCAAGTTGGATGGTTTGCGCTTGTGAACAACAATCTTTAAGTCTGACCACAGATTTTTGTATTGAGATCTGTGCTTTGACTAGGCCATTTCAACACATTTACATGTTTCCCCTTAAACCACTCAAGTGTTGCTTTAGCAGTGTGTTTGGGGTCATTGTCCTGCTGGAAGGCGAACCTCCGTCCTAGCCTCAAATCACGCACAGAGTAGTACAGGTTTTGCTCAATAATTTCCATGTATTTAGCAGCATCCAGCTTTCCCTCAACTCTGACCAGTTTCCCAGTCCCGGCTGCTGAAAAACATTCCCACAGCATGATGCTGCCACCACCATGTTTCACTGTGGGGATGGTGTTCTTTAGGAGATGTGATGTGTTGGGTTTGCGCCAGACATAGCGTTTTCTTTGATTGCTGAAAAGTTAAATTTTAGTCTCATCAGACCAGACCACCTTCCGTCATACAGTTTGGGAGTCTCCCACATGCCTTTTCACAAACTCAGAACGTGCCATTTTGTTTTTTGCTGAAAGTAATGGCTTTATTCAGGCCACTGCCATAAAGCCCAACTCTATGGAGCGTACTGCTTATTGTCGTCCTATGTACAGATACTCCAGTCTCTGCTGTGGAACTCTGCAGCTCCTCCAGGGTTACCTGAGGTCTCTCAGCTGCCTCTCTGATTAATGTCCTCTTTGCCCGGTCCATGAGTTTTGGTGGGCGGCCGTCTCTTGGAAGGTTTGCTGTTGTGCCATGTTCTTTCCATTTGGTTATGATAGATTTGATGGTGCTCCTGGGGATCATCAAAGATTTGGATATTTTTTTATAACTTAACCCTGACTTGTACTTCTCAACAACATTGTCCCTTACTTGTTTGGAGAGTTCCTTGGTCTTCATGGCAATGTTTGGTTAGTGGTGCCTCTTGCTTTGGTGTTGCAGCCTCGGGGGCCTTTCAAAAAAGGTGTGTCTATGTAATGACAGATCATGTGACACTTAGATTGCACACAGATGGACATCATTTCACTAATTATGTGACTTCTGAAGGTAATTGGTTGCACCAGAGCTTTTTATGGGCTTCATAACAAAGAGGGAGAATACATACGCACATGACAATTTTCTATTTTCTATTTCTAAAAAATAGTTTATGTACATATTTTTCTCATTTCACTTCACCAACTTAGACTATTGTGTTCAGATCCATCACATAAAATTCAGATTAACAAAACATTGAACTTAAGGCTGTAATGTAACAAAAAAGGTAAAAAGTCAAAGGGGGGTAAATACATTTGCAAGGTACTGTACGTTCACCAATTCCCAGGATATCAATGTTTAACCTTGTCATTTCATTATTGACCACATCTAGTTTATCTTGGTTCATAGTTCTAACATTCCAGGTTCCTATGCTAAATTGATCTTTGCAGCATCGGACTTTCCTTTCCCCTCCAAACACAAGCTGGCAGCTGGGTGTCCTTTGGGCTTTGGCCCAACCACTTCATTAGATCTGGTGGTACTTGTACTTGCCCTCTGCTCTTCCTCAGTAATGTGGTAGGCACCTTTTGACCTGAGGGGCTCATCTATCGGTGCCATATTGTTATGTCTCTGGTTGTCCCTGTCCATCAAGTTTTCCTAGCAAAGATACTGGAGTGGGTTGCCAGTTCCTTCTCCTGACCCAACATAGTATAGCTCACAGCTTCATTGAAGTACACAAGCCCTTCATCACAACAACAAGGTAGCGATCCAGAAGGGGTATTGGTTCATACCTGTTGGTAAATATATGTTTATTTATTTTTTTAAATGTAACTTTTATTATGCACAAATAATTAAAAAAATGACTGAATAAAAACAGTTATAAAACTCACATTTGATATTCCACCACTTGATATTTACATTTACATTGACTTATTTACAACAGTTTTTCACTTAACGTGTAGTGTATACTAAAATGCTTTCCACCGGTAATTATTAACTTGGGTGGTAAAAAAAACTCTCACTCTAAAATGATCTGTTAATCATCTGTAACATTTTCTTGTTACCTTATTGTTACTTTTTAATTGTTACATAGGTTGTTCCATAGGTTGTCTTCACTTCATTACTGCCTCATACACTTTCATGTTTACTTTTCCACTGGCAACATTGCATTTCTTTTCCAATATTGTCTGTCTACAAATCTTGCATTTTATTTCAGAAATGTCTAATTTCTATTTCCACACTAAATTTCAATTGTGTTTTCGGCTTAATGTTCATTTACAGCTTTATTTTGTTTATAACAACTTATTACTATCTAATTATTATTCAAATAAAGGTTATTTCAAAGACGTATTTTTTATTCCTTTGTTTGCAACCTTTATTTATCTCATAACTGACTTTTCTTTTTTATTTTGTAGCTATTTGTGCACTTTTCTTTTCTGTTGCCCCCGTGTTATATTCGGGTGCTTTCAAACTTGTATTGTTTATTTTTAGCCGACTCTATCACAGTGTGTTATAAAGTGGAAGTTCTGTGTACTATAACATATGGACCATTGCTTCTAAACAGAGCTGTATTTATCTCATTGCCAGATATACTGATCACTACATACCCTTAGTGGTTAACGGCTGCTGTTTTTTGTTGTATTTTTTTTTGCCGCTACATTACCACTGAAGCATTTCCTTATTTAGACATATGGACCATTGTATTTAGACCTCATGACCAGATATTCTAATCACTACGTACCCTTTTTGGTTAGAGCTGTTTTTTATAAACAATTCTCATTCAATAGGGCAAATCTCCATTATTATCAAGGTACTTGGTATATGGTTGCTGCATACACGATGTATGCTTTTAATAGGCACACTGTAATAGCTTTCATTCAATTCTGACATTCTCATCTTACTGCTGCTTAGCAGCTATTCTTAGAGCCTCTTTGTTAGTCTCTCTGGAAATCATTTTTTAGCATCGCTGAATACTGCTAGCTATTTTTCTCATGGAGACGCTTGAATTTGTCTCCTAGTCTAACCACTACACATTAGATGGATTGCGTAATCAGTCTGCGACCCGACGACCATTTCATCTGAGCGTGCTACTCGGACTCATCGGGAGGGGGGGGGGGGGGTTGTATCCTTTGAAGGTGCATGCTTTATAGATTCTCTTAATGGATGAGGGGAAAATGTAACCCCTAATTGCCTTACAAGATTCTAATTCTCAGTGTTAAACTATTAGTTCCAAGGATTGTACTGTGAGTTTCCAATCAAATTGAATAGGTATCTCACATCATTTTTTTATTATTCTTTAAGATTTTGTTTATTATTGATTTTGTATTGGTTATTATATCTGAAAATGCATTTAAATGCAATATATTATAAAGCCCTCTTTAATGTTATCACCGATAATAGTTGTTAAAGTGTGTAACGCTCCAGCCATGCATGCGCTTTGGCGCTCAGAGGTTACACACTTTGACAACAGCACATGCGCAATACGTGGTGTGAGCCGCTCATGCGCATAGCATGCCACACATAGCGCATGCTATATTATCCTGTTATTTTTGATGGCCAAGTTACTAGTTATATATAAACAATAAATTGTAACTTTAAATACATTTACTTCCATTGGTTTATTTTCCAATGTTAATACATTTTATCCATAATGTTTTTAACTTGCTATTTCCATGCTTCATGATGTGACTAAACCATTGTTTGAGTTCCATCTCACACTCACATACCCTTAAATAGTACTGTATATTCAGCAAGACTACATCAAATTCAGAACCACAAAAAAAACGTAGTCACAATCCATACGATGCAATTCATCAATATGTGATCTCATACTTTCATTATTTAAATTATTACTTTGTATTTTCCATTTGTCAAATAAAAGATGAAAAAGTAAAACATTCATTTAATCCCAATGGGAATTTTGTTTGAAGTTCAAAAATCCACCTTGCCTCCAGACATAGGAGTTTTTTCTAACAATCTCCCTGTTAAATACTCTGTTTGACGTAATGTATTCCTATAAATGTCAAACATCTTGGGTCATTTCCATGCGCCTGTTTCACATGTCTTGCCATTGATGTATCTTCCTCTATGAGCCCGATTCAACTGAGCAATTGTAAGTTACCAGAGCCCGCAATGGAGCCCGAAAACTAATTTATTATTCAAATTTTTTTTTTGCGAGCCAAAAACAGCTTACATGTTATAGGCTTGAAAACATTGTGGTTGTTAAACCTGGAACTTACAGCCCATCGAAGCCTTTGATCTTTCACGCCTGCAAGAGTTCCGATCTCTAAAATCGCAAATCGCTATTCATTTGCTACAATTCCCCAAGCACGCAAATGTTTTCATACAGTTGCACTGTAAATGCAAATAGAATATCAATACTGCACTGTAAATGACGGGGAAAGTGATGAAAAACATTAGAATGAATTGCACAACACTCTCAAGCTCACAAATCCGCAATAAACATTTTTTTTTTTATGTTTCATTTCAGGGTTATATCGATCTCAGGAATCAATGAGTTAATACATATCAGGCCATCCATATGGACCAGAACAGTATTGGCATCCATTTTTATTATTTTGTATTTTGCAGTTTTGCGAGTCCGATGGCATATTGGATCTCTAAACTCTAATTCATTGACATGTAACCTCCATCGTATCCTGCTGTAATGGTGACGGTCTCATTTTCTATTGGCTGTTTCTAAATGGGTAGTTAAGGTCTTACTTAATTGATCATGTTCATGCTCTGAAATGCTATGTACGATTGCATATCTGACTGTTTCGGCTTTCGGACCGTAACTTGCGGGCTCATTCAACTGAATCGCTCCGTAATTGTAGCAGAGTTCAAGCCCGCCCGCCGCAAGCTCGCAGACATACAGCCTGTACACCGCGAGATGTGGGCTTCAAATTTAATCTGGCTCTATATCGTTGTATCTTCCTATAAATGTTATAGGTTGTTGGCATTCATATGATCTTTTGGTGCTAATAATTTAGAGCGATCATATTCTAAAACCTTTTAATAAAATATTTTCTGAATCTTTTTTTGAGTATCCTCTATTTAAAAATCTCTGTTGAAGATCCTTGGCCTGTCTTTTCAATTCCTGGAATGTACTGCAATTACATTGAAGTCTAATAGACTGCCAATTTGGGATAGCTTTAATTCCGCTATCTCAATGATGACTTAAGCAATGAAGTAAACTATTTCTTGTAGTACTTTTTCTATATACAGTAGTATCTATTTCATTATTCACATATTTGCTGAGTTAAATCTAGGAATGCTACCTTATCTTTACTGTATTCATACGTTAGCCTGTGATTACTTTTTTATTGATGTTTAACACTTTTATAAAAAAATTCCAAATCTTCCAAAGAATCAGACCAAATGAAAAACACGTCATCTATTAACCTAAGCTATAAACCTAAGCCATAGGTCTACACATTGAGTAAAGTGTAGATTTTCTTTTGAGTATACTACAGGATCTTCCCAGTGTCCCAAGTACAGATTGGCATAGTTAGGGGCACACAGAGTTCCAATAGCTGTGCCCTTAACTTGCCTGTCCATCTGTTGATTGAATACAAAATAATTTTCTATTGGCTAATACAAATTTATTATATCCCTTAATTGTGTCCCTCTCATACCTCTCATACCAACTTCATGCCTTATGCTGGTATAAAGGTACCTAGTACCCATTGTTAGTATACTATTACTTAATAAAGTAATGCCTTCCAGATATCTCAATGTATCTTTCGCACCCTGTACATGTGATGGTAGTGATGTTACAAATTGTTTCATCCACATATTTGCTCGCCTTTTGTGTAACATTATTCACACCAGATATTATAGGTCTACTAGGTGGCTTTACAGGATTTTTTTTGTGGATTTTTGGAATGGTATAAGGTTGATATTGTAGGTGTTTTGTTTTCTAGAAATGTTGCCTCTGAGTTGTCTGTGGCTTTATTTTGTAGAGCTTCATCAACCAATTCTTTTAAAATCTAAGATACATTTTTCAGTGGGGTCAGCTGACAATCTTTCATAACATTGTTTATCATTTAAGAGTTCAAGATTTGTTTAAACATAGCCCTTTGTGTTTAATATGACTATATAGTAATTGTTTCATTTTTTGTAACTCTTTTAAATGCTTTATTTTTCTCTTTAGTCAGATTTTGTTTAGACTCAAATGTTGGTGTATTTTTAACTATCTTGTTACTAAGTCAACAAATATTTCCAAGGGATGTGAGACATTAAACAATGGCGTGAATTTTGATTTAGATTTTAAATTTGTGAATGGTGGAGTTTCTTTGTCTTGACTTAGATCTCTTTCGTAATTTGATGTGAGATAAAAACATTTTGTCTCATTTTCTGTTGAACCTCACTTATCTAATTCTGTATTCTTTTATGCTGTGAATTTTTTTTATTGAATGCTAATTTGCATGCAAACATATTAAGGTCTTTAACTCATTCAAAAAGGTTAAAACTTGCTGTGGGTGAAAACGTGAGTCCATAACTTATAACTTTTGCATGTATTTGACTTAGTTCAAAATCTGACAAATTAAACACCTGTAATTAATTATTTATTGTATTTGATGTCTATTTTTCTGATAACCCCAGACTCCTGAGATCTCTGTTTTGTTGGTAATTCCTTTGTCTTAATTGGCCTCTTGATAAAATATCTGCCTTTCTTTGTTGCTGTGTTAAATGTAAGTCAGACTCCTGACTTTCACCATTTACAGTGTCATTATCTTAAGTTTCTACATCCGTAGAACTATTTTATATTGGTCTCAATCTTCCTACAGTTTTTTTTCTTGATGCCAAATTAAAGACCGTTCCCACTTCATAATTTGATGTGTCTCTTTGAAATTCTTTTCTCTTTCTCTCTTTTAGTTCTGTTTTAAATTTATCAATCTCTTTTTTGAATTTCTCATCAAAATCACTAAAGTCTCTTGTTCCTATAAATTCATGACATTTTTTAATTTAACTCTTTTGTTTGTTGAGTTATTTGATCTAAAACTATTTTTCTTTTAGAAGTATTAATTAAATTTAGTCTATAGAACAGGTAGCTACAATATTTTCCCATCTCATATTAAATTCAGTATCTAAAAGATGTGGGGATGGTATCAATTTTATTCTCAGGCTAGCGGTATTCAGCGATACTAACTAATGATTTCCAGAGAGACTAACAAAGAGTCTCTTTGAAAAATAGCAGCTAAGCAGCAGTAACCTAAGAATGTCAGAATTGAATGAAAGCTATTACAGTGTGGCTATTAAAAGCAGACATTGTGTATGCAGCAACCATATACATAGACCGGGTTAAGGTCTTCATTACACCAATCACTGTAATATAAATAAAAAGCTATTAGTGCATGTTACAAGCACCTTGATAATAATGGAGATTTGCCCTATTCAATAAGAATTGTTTATAAAAACAGCTCTGACCAAAAAGGGTAGTGATAAGAATATCTGGTCATGAGGAAAATTCTGTCTAAATACAATGGTCCATATGTTTAAATAACGAAATGCTCCAGTGGTAATGTAGCAGTCAAAATTAATGCTCACAAGGTAAGAAAGTCTGCTGTGCTAATCATGGGTGTAGGAGCCCAAAAAAAACTGGGGGGGATAATTCAACTCCAGGGGCGGCCCGTCCATTGGGACGTCAGGGCAAACGCCCCCCCAAATATTTTCTTCACCCTGCAATAAAAAAACACAACAATGTATTAGTAATAACCCAAAAACAATTAAATATAAGGTGTACATCATCATTCAAGTCTTAATACAGTATTAAAATGAAGTAAAGTTAGTAAAATATTCCCAGGGACACTGTCACTTTAAGATAACCCTTGCGCTACATTAACTAATGCTGTGTATCTATATTGTAGCCCCCTGCACCCTGTGTGATCATATTACACTAGTACACTAACCTTTAGATTTTTCTCTTCTCTTCAATGAGTCCTGGCCTGGCCCCCTGACCGTTAATGCATGCCGCCCACCATCACAGTGACGATATGCATGGGCGGTCATAAATGTATCAATTAATGACTGACAGTCTTCCATCATTGACCAATCAATGATGGAAGGTTGTACAGTTACTAAGAGAACAATCTAAACCCACCCAGACCGTTAGCCCTGAGCGCCCGCCAGCTAATAGGGCCTCGAGTTTACATTTTGATTGACTGATACAGTGAATAAAACCACCAGTTGCCTGTCCCTTCCTCCTTTCTGTTTCCTGACCCTGCTCACGCTGAGACTGAGAGACCTCCCTGGCTGAATCTACTCACATCTGCTCTGCTGCCTGCCTAACACAGTAAGTCTACCTGGCACCTGCCCTGCCCCTGGCCAAACCAAACCCCTACTAGCCCCTATTAAAAGTTAGTGGTGACCAGTTACCCCACTATGCCTGCCTGGCCTGCCACCTACCCAGCCACCCACCAACTACCACCGACGACCCTAGGCCTGCAATGCCTGGTGCCACCCCCAGCCATCAACCCCATGTGGCCTGTGCCACCCCCGATCAGGCCTGCCCTATGCGATGCTATCATGCCACCGCCCGAATACCCCGATCACGGGATCGGGGTAGTCGGGTGGTGAGCGGGGTGGCACAGGCCCACATGGGGGTGATCGGATAACCCCCTTGATGAGGCCTGTGCCACCCCTGATCACCTCCATGTCGCCGCCCTATGCCACCCCCAAGGCCCGATCACCACCACCCCGATGCGGCCTATGCTATGACACCGCCCGATTACCCCGATCACGGTGATCGGGGTATTCGGGCGGTAAGAGGGGTTGCACAGGCCACATGGGGGTGGATGTTCACCCCCATGAGGCCTGTGCCACCTCTGATCGTGGCCGACCGATGGGCGCCTGAGCGTGACCGACCCCACCCTGATCCAACTACCTACCTAGCACCCCCCCCCCCCTATTTTTATTCCATTTTTAGAAGTAACAGGCATGTACATGTTCCTGTCACTTTTAAAGATAAAATAAAAATAAGGTAAGGGAAAAACAATACAGTAAACAGTAACACATTATTATTACAAGTAAACAGCTTTAAACAAACATTAATAAAAATAAAATAAACAACAGCACATACTTACCTGTCAAATTGATCCCTCCAGCGTTGGCCTTCTATCCTCTGGATATAGTCATGAAAATAATCCAATGTTGATTGAAGCCCATGTCAAATAATCCAATGTTTATTGAAGCCCATGTCAAATAATCCAATGTTGATTGAAGCCACTGGTCAAATAAATAATCCAATGTTGATTGAAGCCACTGGTCAAATAAATAATCCAATGTTGATTGAAGCCACTGGTCAAATAATCCAATGTTGATTGAAGCCACTGGTCAAATAATCCAATGTTGATCGAAGCCACTGGTCAAATAATCCAATCTTGATTGAAGCCACTGGTCAAATAATCCAATCTTGATTGAAGCCATTGTCCATCCATCCATTCTGGCCCATTGAAAGAGGCCTCCACCCAAAAAAAAAACGACGCTCTAAAAAAAAACAACAACAAACTAACAGAGCTCCTCCTACAAGGAGCCCCTCCCGCGATTAATTGATTTTTTCCCACGGTCTGCTTTATATACTAATTTTTGAAGGACTCTGATTGGCTGAAATTTTTGATTGACATCGATTTCAACCAATGAGAGTCTTTAAAAAATTAGCAAATCAGCAAGCAGGTATGGAAGCCTGTAAGGGTAAAAAAGGTTAGTGTGAACTTGTTTGACCCTGTATGTATTATACATATTACAGGGCTATTTTATGTGATATACATGTTACAGGATAATATCCTGTAACATGTATAGCCAAAAAATAGCACTGTAATATGTATAAAAAATAATGTGTAATAGAAATGCATGAACAATATAATATAATAAGTAATAAAGAACATAAATTAATCAAATAATAAATATCAATTAATATATATTGTTTTATGTATATGTTTATGTATATTTATGTGTATTTTTTATGCGTATATATATATTTGTATATATTTATATATATATATATATATATAATATATATATATATATATATATAATATATATATATATATATATATATATTGATTGATAGATATATTGATTGATATATATATATATATATATTTATATATATATATATATATATATATATATATATTTATATATATAATATATATATACTAGCTACTTGCCCCACAAAAATGACGGCAAGATGACCACCATCGCCCTGCTGTGTCTCTCTCCCCCCTCTTCCCCTGCTGTGTCTCTCTCCCCCCTTTTTCCCTGCTGTCACTCTCTCCCCCCTCTTTCCCTGCTGTCTCTCTCTCCCCCTCTTTCCCTGCTGTCACTCTCTCCCCCCTCTTTCCCTGCTGTGTCTCTCTCCCCCCTCTTTCCCTGCTGTCTCTCTCTCTCCCACCTCTTTCCCTGCTGTCTCTCTCTCCCTGCTGTCTCTCTACCCCCCCTTTCCCTGCCGTCTCTCTACCCCTCCCCCCGTCACTCTCTTTCTCCCCCCCCCCCTCCACTGCTGTGACTCTCTCCCCCTCTTCCGCTGCTGTCACTCTCTCCCCACTGTTCCCCTGCTCTCACTCTCTTCCCACTGTTCCCCTGCTCTCACTCTCCCCCCTGCCTGTGCTCTCACTCTCTCCCCTGCCTGTGCTCTCACTCTCTCCCCACTCTTCCCCTGCTGTCACTCTCTCCCCCCTCTTTCCCTGCTGTCACTCTCTCCCCCCCTCTTTCCCTGCTGTCACTCTCTCCCCCCTCTTCCCCTGCTCTCACTCTCTCCCCCCTCTTCCCCTGCTCTCACTCTCTCTCCCCCTCTTCCCCTGCTGTCACTCTCTCCCACCTCTTTCCCTGCTGTCACTCTCTCCCCCCTCTTCCCCTGCTATCACTCTCTCACCCTCTTTCCCTGCTGTCAATCTCTTTCTTCCCCCCTCTTCCTCTGCTGTCACTCTCTCCCCCCTCTTCCCCTGCTGTCACTCTCTCCCCCTCTTTCCCTGCTGTCTCTCTCTTTCATCCCCCCTCCTCCCCTGCTGTCACTCTCTCACCCCTCTTCCCCTGCTGTCACTCTCTCACCCCTCTTCCCCTGCTGTCACTCTCACCCCTCTTCCCCGCTGTCACTCTCACCCCCTCTTTCGCTGCTGTCTCTCTCTTTCATCCCCCCTCTTCCCTTCTGTCACTCTCTCCCCCTCTTCCCCTGCTGTCACTCTCTCCCACCTCTTTCCCTGCTGTCACTCTCTCCCCCCTCTTCCCCTGCTGTCACTCCCTCACCCTCTTTCCCTGCTGTCAATCTCTTTCTTCCCCCCTCTTCCCCTGCTCTCACTCTCCCCCCCTGCCCGTGCTCTCACTCTCTCCCCACTCTTCCCCTGCTGTCACTCTCTCCCCCCTCTTTCCCTGCTGTCACTCTCTCCCCCCTCTTTCCCTGCTGTCACTCTCTCCCCCCTCTACCTGCTGTCACTCTCTCCCCCCTCTTCCCCTGCTCTCACTCTCTCCCCCCTCTTCCCCTGCTCTCACTCTCTCTCCCCCTCTTCCCCTGCTGTCACTCTCTCCCACCTCTTTCCCTGCTGTCACTCTCTCCCCCCTCTTCCCCTGCTGTCACTCTCTCCCCCCTCTTCCGCTGCTGTCTCTCTCTCCCCCCTCTTCCCCTGCTGTCACTCTCTCACCCTCTTTCCCTGCTGTCTCTCTCTTTTATCCCCCCTCTTCCCCTGCTGTCAATCTCTCCCCTTTCTTTCCCTGCTGTCTCTCTCTCCCCCTCTTTCCCTGCTGTCTCTCTCTTTCACTCTCTCCCCCTCTTCCCTGCTGTCACTCTCTCCCCCTCTTTCCCTGCTGTCTCTCTCTTTCTTCCCCCCTCTTCCCCTGCTGTCACTCTCTCCCCTCTTTCCCTGCTGTCTCTCTCTTTTTTCTCCCCTCTTCCCCTGCTGTCACTCTCCCCTCTTTCCCTGCTGTCTCTCTCGTAGTACTGTGTGCACTTTTGTAAATGTCGCCAATTTGCTGCTAGATGTTGCTTGTGGCCTCCATGCTCAGTCCCTGGTATGTTCCTGCTCTGTGACAGCGCCCCCTAGTGGTGGGAGGAGGGAGCATACTGAGGGAGAGGAGTCCTGTGCCTAATGCGAGCCTCGCGATGAGGATGTGGTGCGCAGCCTGCGTGGATGGTGATCAATGTGGTATGTTTTGCGAGGCTCGCATTGCGTGGATGGGGGTCAATGTGGTGCGAGCATGTGGCTTAAGTCCATCCATCCTAAATGCCCCTCAACTGTTCGCCTTGCATCCCGGGGGTGAGGGACAACAACTGACCGCCTGCTGCTCATCTCTCCCCAGCAGTCGGTCATCCGACACTGGAGGTTAGTGGAGAGGGGGAACGGGGAGGAGGAGGAAAAGGGGGAAGGATGAGGGGCAGGAGGGAAGATGAGGGGGGAGGAGGGAGGATGAGAAGAAGGAAGGAGAATGAGGGGCAGGAGGGAGGATGAGGGGGAGGAAGTTGTCAAACTGCCAGTTGTCCTTCCACAACTGCGGGCCTAATTGCGAGCTCGGAAGGCTTTCATGCCTCAACGGCTCGCCTTGCTTCGCAAGGCCCGCAAGCGTGACGACAACTCGCAGTTTGACAATTATAATAGGGATATATATATATATATATATATATTGATTGATAGATATATTGATTGATATATATATATATATATATATATATATTTATTGTAATATATTGATATCAATTGATATATATATATATATATATATATATATATATATATATATTTTTTTTACAATTTGGGCCTATATGGTCCCACTTTGTTATTTAGGGTTTTTAAGGTGCGGTTGGGGTCTATATGGTCCCACTTTGTTATTTAGGGTTTTTAAGGTGCGGTTGGGGCCTATATGGTCCCAATTTGTTATTTAGGGTTTTTAAGGTGCGGTTGGGGCCTATATGGTCCCAATTTGTTATTTAGGGTTTTTAAGGTGCGGTTGGGGCCTATATGGTCCCACTTTGTTATTTAGGGTTTTTAAGGTGCGGTTGGGACCTACATGGTCCCACTTTGTTATTTAGGGTTTTTAAGGTGTGGTTGGGGCCTATTTGGTCCCAATTTGTTATTTTGGGTTTTTAAGGTGCGGTTGGGGCCTATATGGTCCCAATTTGTTATTTAGGGTTTTTAAGGTGCGGTTGGGGCCTATATGGTCCCAATTTGTTATTTAGGGTTTTTAAGGTGCGGTTGGGGCCTATATGGTCCCACTTTGTTATTTAGGGTTTTTAAGGTGCGGTTGGGGCCTATATGGTCCCAATTTGTTATTTAGGGTTTTTAAGGTGCGGTTGGTGCCTATATGGTCCTACTTTGTTATTTAGGGTTTTTAAGGTACGGTTGGGGCCTATATGGTCCCAATTTGTTATTTAGGGTTTTTAAGGTGCGGTTGGGGCCTATATGGTCACACTTGGTCTTTCAAGGTTTTAAAAGTTAAGGTTTGGGTCTTGAACGTTCTAATGTTTTTTTTGTTGTTTTCTATCACTTCCCAGGTGCAAACTCTCTGTGGAAGCAGATTTGTTTGGACTCGTTGGTTGACTTACTGGACGTGAATACCCCGAGAAGGAGAGTCAACTGTAGGTGAGTATATGGTCACACTTGGAATTTGAAGGTTTTTAAGGTGCGTTTGGGGCCTATATGGTCACACTTGCTCTTTTAAGGTTTTAAAAGTTACGGTTTGGGTCTTAAACGCTCTAATGTTTTTTTTGTTGTTTTCTATCACCCCCCAGGTGCAAACTATCTGTGGAAGCAGATTTGTTTGGACTCGTTGGTTGACTTACTGGACGTGAATACCCCGAGAAGGAGAGTCAACTGTAGGTGAGTATCATTGCCTTTAATTTTCTGTCCATGCGTATAGGTGCAAATTTGATGTTGATGTAGTCTTGTCACATGAGGGTTTGCAATCTGTAATGTATACCAATGAAATCAACACACTGTTATTTTAAAGTAATTTTGTGACATAATATAAATTAATATACCGTGATCTCTTTCTTCTATTGGTATCAGAAATGAATACTATTGACTCTCTACTTGTGAAGCCTTTCGGCACCCTAACCTATGAGGAGAAGGTGGAAGTAAAACGGTTAGGAGCTGACCAACCAGAGATAAATCTGCAGCAAATCGCAAGAGATAGAGGGAAGCAATATATTCGTAATTTCAATACTGAATGGTACAAGAAGAACGACTGGCTTTCTGGAAGCGTTTCTAGGAAGTCCTTATATTGTTTCCCATGCATCCTATTTGGTGGTGACACTGCTTGGACCAAAACTGGAGTGACTGACGTCAAACATCTAGCTGATAAATTGGCGAAACACAAAAGTTCTAAAGCTCACTTGGATAACAGGATCAAGTTTGAGATGCTTGGACAAGCGAACATTGCTCTTCAACTGGACCAAGGATACCAAGTCAGCGTTCAAAAACACAACGAAGAAGTGGCTAAGAACCGGTACATCCTTTCCAAGATAATTGATTGTGTTTGCTTTTGTGGCGCTTTTGAACTAGCATTAAGAGGACACGACGAGAGTGAAACATCGCTAAATCCAGGAGTGTTTAGAGGCCTGGTGGATTTGGTTGGCAGTATCGATAGTGCAATGCAACAGCATTTGAAAACTGCAACTGTATTTAAGGGCACGTCCAAAACCGTGCAGAATGAGCTACTGGACTGCATGCATGAAGTTATTAAGGAAGTGATTCACCAAGAGCTTAAGGAAGCCCAGTTTGTGGCAATCCAAGCGGATGAAACAACCGATATTTCCGCTAGGACACAGTGCGTTGTAGTCTATCGCTACATTGACAAGAAGCATCAAGTGGTGGAAAGATTTGATGGCTTCACGGAAATGAAATCAACGGATGCAGACTCGATTGCTGCTGTTGTGCTGGAAACACTGAATACTGTTCTCCCAGAGCCAGAAGACAAGAAGAAACTCATAGCTCAAAGCTACGATGGTGCCAGTGTGATGCGTGGAGATCAAGGAGGAGTTCAAAGAAAAATAAAATACGTGTACCCGAACGCACACTACGTCCATTGCTATGCTCACCAACTGAACCTAATAATGGAGAAAGCAGTTTCAAGGATTGGAAGAGTTCGAGTTTTTTTTTCCAACATAGGCGGCATACCATCTTTTTTTTCACGCTCTCCAAAAAGGACTGGAGTTCTGGATGAGGTAGTTGGTAGAAGACTTCCAAGAGGTGCACCGTCACGATGGAACTTCAACGTTAGGACCGTGAACGTGATCTACGAGAACAGAGATGCTCTACTTGAGTGTTTCCAGACAATTGAAGCATGTCTAAACTTTGATCCAACATCTATACGTGAAGCCGCAGGTTTCATTGGAATGCTGGAAGACAGGGAGTTCCTTTACTTCCTTAAATTATTTCATTTAATAATGCCACATGTTGACATCCTCGATAGTCAGCTTCAGAAGCGAGACACGTATACTGTTTATATCAAAAAAGTCACAGAAGACTTTGTCGCCAGCATCCAGAAAATCCGTAATTCTGTTGAAGAGATAGAAGCAAGTTTGCTGAGCGATGTAACAGTCAACAGACGGAGTGCGGAGATCTCAACCTTGAGACAACTTTCAAGAGAGGTATGTGACTTAGTGGTGGTTCATGCAAAAGAACGTTTTCCATTTTCAAATCACCTAGTCAGTGCCAAACTTGTTCAAAGTGACTTGTATAAAACCCATGACACTTGCTTTCCAACCCAAGCTCTGGAAGACACCGTGCAAGCATATCCAATACTGAAGAAGGAACAATTACGCACTGAGCTGTCACTTCTGTATGGGAAGACAGATTTTCATACTTGTACAAGTGCTGTTGCTCTGCACAAACTTTTCCATCAATTTAATCTGCAGAATGATTTCACAGAGACAGTAAAATTATTAAGAATCCTGATTACAACACCGATGACCACTGCAGAAACAGAAAGATGCTTCTCCACATTGAAGAGGATAAAAACCTTTTTAAGAAGCACCATGTCCCTGGAGCGGCTGAATGCATTGGCGATGCTCTCAATGGAAAAGCAACTGATTTCCGAGATCCCAGACTTCAATGAAAAAAACATTGAGAAGTTTTGTTCTTTGAAAGATCACCGTGCAAAATTAAAATACAAGTGATTGAAGCAAAGAAGAATGCCCCCAAGGTGTGCAAAGATAAACTGCGTTAAGCAGCACCACCTCACACTACCAAACATAACTAGTGGTAAGTAAAGTATGAACAGTGTGTGGGTGTGCATATGGAAGGAGCTATGAAAGGTGTGTGCATGGTCAGTAACAAACCTTGGCGTGGTTTGAAGGAATTGGAGGCACTTCCAAGGGTAGCTGTCACTTGTGTACGGGAAGCAAGAATTCCATGTCTGTACAAGTGCTGTTGCTCTGCAGCAACTTTAGCATCAATTTAATCTACATAATTTAACAGAGTGAGTGAAGCTATAAGGAATCCTGCTTACAACACCGAAGACTACTAAAGAACCAGAAAGATGCTTCTCCACATTGAAGAGGATAAAAAGGTATTTAAAAAGCACCATGGCCCTGTAAGCGGTTGAATGCATTGGTTTGAAGGAATTGGAGGCACCTTCAAGGGTACGTTAAGTTCTCAGAAATGGCACCACCTCACTACCAAAAATAACTAGTGGTAAGTAAAGTATGAATGGTGTGTGGGTGTGCATATTGAAGGAGCTATGAAAGGTGTGTGAATGGTCAGTAACAATTGTTGAAGCCTTGGCGTGGCGTTACTGCTCATATGGTTATCCATATGCTAATTCAATGTGTTTGTTTGACATTGATTATTGTGTTGTCTAAACAGAAGTTAAATGTTGTTGTTTTCTTGAATCCCAAGATCCACTGGTTTGGGCCTATACAGTGCTGATTGGTCTTCTAAGGTATGTTTGGGGCCTATGGTCACACTTGGTCTTCTAAGGTATGTTTGGGGCCTATATAGTTCCACTTGGTCTTCTAATGTATGTTTGGGGCCTATGGTCACACTTGGTCTTCTAAGGTATGTTTGAGGCCTATATGGTCACACTTGGTCTTCTAAGGTATGTTTGGGGCCTATATAGTCACACTTGGTCTTCTAAGGTATGTTTGGGGCCTATATAGTTCCACTTGGTCTTCTAATGTATGTTTGGGGCCTATGGTCACACTTGGTCTTCTAAGGTATGTTTGAGGCCTATATGGTCACACTTGGTCTTCTAAGGTATGTTTGGGGCCTATATAGTCACACTTGGTCTTCTAAGGTATGTTTGGGGCCTATATAGTTCCACTTGGTCTTCTAATGTATGTTTGGGGCCTATGGTCACACTTGGTCTTCTAAGGTATGTTTGAGGCCTATATGGTCACACTTGGTCTTCTAAGGTATGTTTGGGGTTTATATAGTCACACTTGGTCTTCTAAGGTATGTTTGGGGCCTATATAGTTCCACTTAGTCTTCTAATGTATGTTTGGGGCCTATGGTCACACTTGGTCTTCTAGGGTATGTTTGAGGCCTATATGGTCACACTTGGTCTTCTAAGGTATGTTTGAGGCCTATATGGTTCCACTTGGTCGTTTAATGTTTTTTTAAGTATGGTTTTGTTCTTGAATGGTCTGATTGATTTGCTTGTTTTCTTTCAACCACAGGTGCAAGCCCTATGTGGCTGCAGATTTGTTTCTACTCATTGGTCAACTTACTGAACGTGAATACCCTGAGAAAAAGACCCGACTAATGGTAGGTGTCAATCCTTTAATTTTTCTGTTAATACGTATAGGTGCAATTATGATATTGCTGTAGTCTTGTCACATGAGTTTTTTCAATCTATGTTGTATACCAATGAATTTAACACATTGTTACTTTACTTCTTGACATTTCTGCATTGGTGATCATGTATTTCAATGGGCTTCACAAGTATAAGGTCATTGGGCGGGGCTTATAAAGGTCATCATGACGTCAGGGGGGGGGGGGTTATAAAAATGGGTGTGGTTTGAAAAAGGGGGAGTGGCTATGTTTCGCCCTGTCGCCCCTCCAACTTGAAAAGTCACCAGCCGCCACTGTTCAACTCTACTCCCAGGATAGGAAGCAGGGGTGGATCTACCACCGGTGCACCCGGTGCAATGTATGTATATATGCCAACTTATTATGTGTGTGTATATATATATATATATATATATATATATATATATATATATATATATAAAATAGCTATGGATTGAAGAGCGAGGCATTTGTGGGCTCATTTGCATGTCCCAGCTCAGCTTCCCAGAATGTAGTATTATAACTGTTTTTCTCCGAATTCTGAGCTATATGCAGGTTTTTTAACTTGTTTTAGACATTAAAATGTGAACACAGATATAATATTTATTTACTCAAAAAATTACTGTCAATAAAATTGTAAGGCTGGGAATGCTGTTTGATACACAATGTAAACCGTTTTATACTGTGTGGACCTTCGGTGCTCATCGCATTCCTCACAATGAGCTTCTTTGGTGCTCATTGCGAGCCTCTCCTGTGGTGTACTTTTGGTCCTCTGAGCACCTTCATGAGTCATGATAACGAGAGATATATATTTCTATGTATATGCAGTTAAGTAATAATTAATGATGTATTCAATAAATGAATATATACTTTCATTATTTCTCATTGATATGTGCAGCGAGTAATAGGCTGAAGAGCTAACAATCTGTTTGTATTTTGCATCTGTATAGAATATACATTGTGAGTGTTAGTGCCCTGCTGATAAAGTGTAATGAATGTTTGAACTGTGCATTATAAATAGGCTGCGTGCGCGAGGTAAAGCCGTATGTTTATTGTGTAAAGCGCATTGTAAATTTAATAAGGCTGTTAATCATTACTGGTGGAAAGCATTTTAACTGAAGTATACACTACACCTTAAGTAAAAAAACGGTGGTAAGTAAGTCCAATGTAAATAGAAATATCAAATGGTGGAATATCAAAAGTAATTTGGTTTTATAACTGTTTTTATTTGGTCATTTTTTAAAGTTATTTATGCATAATAAAAGTGAAATATTAGAAAGTAATAATCCTTAAGGGTATACCTTTCTTATTTTCCAACTTTGGTGGTCATTTTTCAAATAAATGTATATATTATACATTGGGATACCATTAACTATTTATAAAAGATGGTTAACATATATAACTTTTGATACATATATGTTTCTATGAAAGCATATTTTTACATCTTAATACTAAGACCATCTAGGAAATGCTTGAATAAAAATTAAATCATGTACTTGAATGACTCTGCACCTCAAGGAGTGTGAAAAAGTAACATCAGGCATGGGCCTAGCAAAACAATAGGATGTTTACTGGCATCAAACAGGTTTGGTTTTGCTTGTTTGGCTTCGTACGTTATATGATTACGCCCTTGACCTATTGTTGCTGTGACAAGGACATTTTGTATGGTATTTTTAAGGCGACCCATCCTCCATGCCATTTAAACAATATTTAAAGTAATCTTTAATAAATACGTTTATTTTGTTAAAAAATCTGTTTATGCAATAATGCCACAGGCACTTAACAGCAGTAAGTTATTAAAATATTGTCATTTTATGCAATTTTTTACCGCTATTCATTATTATTTGTTTATATTTATAATCTGTAACATTATAGATATAAAAACATTTATACATTTAAAAACATGTATTTTCCTCTACAAATGTTTTTATTTTCATGGCTTTAACATCTGCCAAAGTTTATTACATACTTCCCAAATTAGTACTGTTTTTTTAACTACAGTGGTCTTTTTCCCCATTTCCTGAGGTATTATTAATACAGATAGTTGTTGTAAAGACAGATATCCTGAACATTATATGATGGTGCTTCATTCAATATTATTGTCTTTAGACTAGGCTGGACATAATAAGCAAAAGATACAAATGATGCTGCAGAATAATACAGTTATCTGGATAAGTACTGGACACATATAATAGCCTTATCACTGTGTAATAGACCGCCCATAGCCTCAGTGCCCCCTTTTCTTGGGAATGGAAGAGTAAAGGCTGTTCTGTGTGGGTAGAATGTAGCTACTTGAACAAATTCAGGTGGCACCTGAAAAATATACTTGTCTGTCTTCTTTCTATATAATTACAAAGGTATAGACCAGGGGTAGGCAACATTTGTCATGGATCTCCTAGATCCAAGTATTTCTCTACTGTGCAAAGCAATGAGAATAAATTCGGCAATCACTGACTCACCTGTGTACATCAGGGACATTCTGAAATCTTTGTATGTGTTTGGCACTCCAGGACCAACACAACTGGGGCGTCGGGGCATTATGTGCAAGAGGATCAACAGGTTTATATATCTTGTCCTGACTACAGGTGATAGGATATTTAAGTGGCTTCAATTTATCCTTATCCAGTATTATTAATAAAAAAAATTAAATGTTGTGAAATTTGTTTGCAACACAAAATGAGTCAGCTACATTTGTCCCTTTTTTTCTAAAAATAAATACGCATTTTTTTTTCACTTTTTATTTTTTTAAATTTCAACTTATATTTCACCAACATATTATTATTTTTTCAATCTTCAGTCTTTTAATTGTGATATATATAATAACAATATAATAATGTCTTACTTTTTAATGCATACATATTGTAAAGTCTAACATGAAACTTTGTAACATGCAAATTGTATATTAAACATTCGTTCAACATATTTTAACAATACTAACACTTTTCCATACATATTTATCACTGAGTAACTGCGGACTATATTAACTTAGAGTAAGTAAATTGTTTTAACAATAACATGCTTTTTATCATTTGTAACTTTTTTGTAAAACTCTTGTTAAAGTAAATTAGCATTGAATCCAGAGGAAGGCAAACAATAAAAAAAAAACTATTGAAATTTGGACAATTGTATCAAAGAGGGAAAAAAATTAATTCCTTCCTGACCCCATTAACTGGCGATCAGATTACTCCCTGAATCAATACTTTGTCTTTAAATAATACATTTCCAATTATGATTAAATGCTTCAACTTTATACTAACAATACATGTTTGACTATACCACATATATATTTAACAAACTTTTTTAAAAATTGAAAATACACATATTTAACATCTGAAATTGTAACATCAAACAATAACATTTAACTCTTGTAAATTATGAAAAAGTCAGTTAATTGTTTTGTGGGGTCAATCATGTTAATATGAAACTTTGAACCCATTCCAATCTGTTTAAGGATATTTTACTGTTTTTTTGTTGTAATTTTTTTTTTCCTGCAAATATCACATCGATTTGAAATAGTGAAATAGTGGTCCCCTATTTAAAGAGTCCCAGAGTACTTTAATTTTGTACTGGAAGTCAAACCACTGTTCTCTATGTTTTTTTGTCCATTCTTTAGATGTTTTACTTGAAATATTGTTTTTGTGCAATCATATTGAGTACCATAAAATGTTGTCATTAAAATGAAAGCATTGTACTCTATCTTTCCAACACCTCATAGTAGACAATGTTTTTGGTGTAAACACATCCATCGTCCAATAAATGACCCTGAGTTTCGTTTTCTTCAACATGCACTTTAATTTCTTTTGGATTAGTGCACCTTGAAAAAGCCACTAAGAGTTGTCCTTGTGCAAAAACAGGTTGCTTTAAAAAAATCCCAATTGACTTAAAAGTTTGTCCTTGGGATTTATTGATGGTCATGGCAAATGCCATGATAACTGGAAATTGTCTCCTTTGAAGGACAAAAGGCAAACCACTCTCACTTGGAGCTAAATCAATTCTTGGTATAAAAACTTGTTCACCTTTATGTGTCCCAGTTATAATTTCTGCATGTATAAAATGATCTATTAACTCATGCACAATTAATCTGGTCCCATTACAAAGTCCTTTTTTTGGATTCATATTTCACAATAACATGACAATTGCGCCTTTTTTCAATTGTAAAATATGTGGTGGCATTCCAGATGGTGTTAACGAATTAATAAATTCGATACTAAAATTCGATTCACTGTCTTTATCAGCAGACAGAATTGAATCTGCACTGTAATAATTATTTTGTGGTGCATTGATGTATTTTAAAATGTCATTATTTACATTCAAGGCATCGATATTTTTTTATGTTAATATCACTTTGTTTGCAATGTCTGAGTAATCCTCATTATTAAGAGTGTTTAGAAATATGGCTGATATGAGTGATTCAATGCAAACCATTTCTGATGGAATTTCAATAGTATCATTTGGTAAATTCTGTATTTCTGGATGTTTTCCTTCTCCGATTTTAATGAGCCAATCACTGAATTCATTTTGGCCTTCAGATCTCATATTTAATTCAAATTTGAGATGTGTAAATATTTGCCACAGTTTACTGGTCTTGATACATGTTTCAATGATCTCCGTTCTATTTCTGTGTGGCACAACAGGTAATGTTTGCCTAAAATCTCCTCCTAACAGCATCACCTTTCCACCAAATGGCAACTTATTATGCATCACTTCTTTTAAAAATCTGTCAATACATTGCAATGCATGACATGACATCATTGTTGCCTCGTCTATGATAATTAGTTTAGTTAGTTTAATGTTTTTTGCTTGTAAGGAATTCAATCGAATATCTGACACTGATGTTTCCAAAATGGGAACTGGCAGCTTAAATCCACTATGCACAGTTCTACCACATCTAACAAAAGTGCAGCAATTCCAGTTGTTGCAAATGGCATAGCTATCTGACCCTGTGATCGAATATAACTCATCAAACAATAGTACAGATAAGTTTTTCCTGATCCACCTGGGCCATCTAGATAGAAATACCGGTCTTTGACCATTTCATCATCTGTAGCATTTGTGATGGCATGAAATGTTTGTAACTGTAAAGTATTTAAAGTTGCCAGTTTTTCTTGGGTTTTTTGTTTTTGTAGCTCAGTATCATAATCATCAAAATTGATGTCATCTATAAGTCCTGGATCTGGTAAATTAAAACTTGCACAATTTAATCCATGAGCCAACAATATTTCTTGTATTTCCATCAATGTTTTTAACAGAGCTATTGGTTCTCTGTAACGTTTCAAGAAATCTTCTGACATGTTTAATTTAAATGTTTCCCACAAAGTGAAAGCATCAGGTACATTGCAAAATATGCAAATGAATGCAAATTGTTGTCTCATTTGCTTAGGCATTTGACATAGTGCTGCTTCTTCCAGACACCTCTCCCATTCTGTATCATCAGCTATGAAATTTTGATGTCTTGCAGCTAAAAGGAATGTATCATAAACTATGTCATTCACTGTACGTAAATGCTCAAAACTCTGTGCACCGGGAACATGTAGCAGAAGTAATCTTAAGCTGAAACGTTCAATGTCCCTTGGACTGACGGTATAAATGCGTGGTATAATTTTATGTGCATCTCTTCTTCGTTGTCGCCATAGACCATTTACAAATACATAGTGATATGGTATCTCTATGTATAAAAATTGTCTGGCCTGCGTATCCTGACAGTTTAATTTAAACCATGCAGTAAGTATGGTATCTCTGTTTTCACTTTGATATAATGCAGTTCTTTCATTTCCTGCAGTAAAGCAAACCAACTGACTTTGAGGCAAATGTACAGCTAAATGATAGATAGCATGTGACCGATCATGCATCTCAAATTTCAAAAGGCGCCACATTGCTTCAGGAGCACTCACATACAGAGCATCTAAATAATTTGATAGTTCATCATGTAAAATTGGATTTTCGTTTTCATTTGCAGCACCTTGTACAACAACAGTAGCTGCGTCATATCCTTTGTATATATATTTATACACATACTTAATTGATTTAATCGAAGTGCAAGCTTCCACATTGATGTGTGCATTGTACTTGATGAGCAAATGTGGATTGTATGGAACGACAAATCTATTTGGCTTTTGGCCACGGATAATAGCTATTTGTCCTTGTGTTCTTTTATACAAAGGATATCCATCACAATTTGCATAAGTTTGCATTTGAAATTGTTTTGGAAATTCTTTAGTACATTTTTTATTTTCCATACATGGTGAATTAGGATTCATCTCTCCACATGGGCCATGAATCATTCTATGTGTAACAATCTCCCAAAGTTTTGTATATTTTTCTTGGTCTGGCAATTGTGCGGAAATTACTGAATCCACTCTCTCTGCAGTGTTCAACTTATCTTTTTCCTGCAGTATTAAAAGTATGTGAGCATGTGGCAATCCTCTTTTTTGAAATTCAATGGTGTAAACAAAAGCCACACATTGTCCAAATAAGTGTGCTTTAGTGATATCATGTATTAACGAATTGAGTTTGATTTTGAATACTCTTGCCACTAAATCTGGTCGGTCAGAAGTAGTTTATCCCAGATTCAAATTTTCCTTGATCTCTGGCCATTGTGGATTACATGTGAATGTAATAAATAAATCTGGTTTTCCAAATTTTGTGACAATAGCCATGGCATCATTATAACTTTCTCGCATATTGCGAGGAGATCCTTGGAAAATGGATGGCAAAATAATTGCTCTTCCAGCTGGAATGTCTCTGTTGGAAGCTAAATCTGCCACATAATCCATTAATCCACAATACTGTTCTACTCGTAATTTATTTTGTTGATATTTAATGAAATTTAGATTATTGGCTTCAACTTGTAAATATGAATCAATAATCCATTGTTGAGTGAGTTTGCCTCCATGTAAAATTGGATTAAAACAATCCCGGATAGCAGTTTGTGCCACTTTATATTCCAGCATGGAAATATTAGATCTAATACGAAGTTTAGTATTGGGATAACTTTCCAATTGTAATTTTGGTTCCCATCCAGGTTCCCCATTTGGAAAGAAAATTGGATATGTCATTGGATCTAAATTACAGCTTAATATATTGATGTTGATAAATGGTTGTTCTTCATTGCGTGGATATATTCTAATATCCCGCTGAAAAGGTGGTTCACCATCTTCATTTTTAAACACCATGGCAACCTCATTTACTGTAGGTAAATTATATCTTCTTTGATCAGTGTTGCAATCTCTTTTTAACACCATATTTACTCTTGGTGTAGGCAATTGATGTCTTTCAGCATGTTCCTGTTGTTCTTTTTCAAGCTGTGCTAATTGTTTGTATGCTTGACTATATGGGTTTTTTGGCATAATTTTATCCAGCTGTTCAAAGACTATGCGCAAACACTGTTTTTTTTCTGGAAGTGTCATTCTTTGTTCCACAGCTTCCATTGTATCTAAGACATATAACTGTGCAAATTTCCTTTGCTCTCCTTCTTGTGGGTGTAAATGTGAAGTTCTGTGGTAAATTTGACCTTGAACTCTAAAACAGTAAGGACCATGTCCTGGTACATTTTCTGCTAATGTTGCACCCATTGAAGCAAATTAAATTGCACTGTTATAAGACCTTATGTTTTGTTTGAAATTTTTATAATTTGGAAATGTTGGATCGCTCATAATGCATTCTAAATAATATGGAAATGGGTGTCTTAGTGGAAGTTTCACCTTTCCTTTCTGACAGCAACTAATGAAATTTCCGTTAGTAGGTCTTTCCTTTATAAAATGATAGGCCCCACAAAACTGACAAACCACATTACGTAACCCACAATAATGAGTATCTACTTGTACTGCAGTAGTAAACACATTGTCATGCATTTCTTCAACATAGATATCAGACCCACTTTCTATCTGTACATTGTTTTCTTGTGTGTCTACATTTAAGTCATTCTGCAAAATAGAATCATTGGACAATGTTTCACAGAGATGTTTTTGTTTACTTTTACGTTTCTTGGAAGCCCCAACACACTCGCGGCTTTCTTACTCATCTTTCTTTTATTTAAAAGTCTCTGTCGATCTTCTTCTCGCAAGCGTTGTGAAGTTTCCGGTGTTTGAGCATCTGTCCACCTTTGCTTCCTTTTCCTTGCCAATCTTCTTTTGCGTTCAATTTTGTCTTCTCCATTCTCCGCCATTTTAATCTGTAATTGTAAATAGAGATGTAATTATTGTTTGTTCTTTGTTTTGTATACATATTTTTTTTTAGTTTTTGTACTGTTCCATTAAAGTAGATGAATAAACTAATCAAGCATTTTAAAATGTACTTTTTTAGAATGAAATAAATGAAACCATTTTTCAAAGTATTTTATTGACATATATTAAATAGGAAATAGCTGCACATATATATATATATTTATATTATTATCCTTCAATTCCATTCATTCTTGATTGAATTCACTGCATACCATAAATTTCTTTTTTTCGCAAGTGTTGTAAGCTTCTTATTTTTTTTTAAATATTAATATTAATTAGTATTGTCTTTTCAACTTTACATAAGTGAATGTTAAAAAATGTTGCAAAGTTATGACTAAATATCATACGTTAATGACTCAATAAGTTCTCTCCATTTTCACAAAATATAATATAGCCTTTTTGTATGCATCACTACAAAATTAAATATTATACCTGTGAAGATGATATTGATGTTGTTCAAAGGCTGCAAACGTCACGCTGTGTGTTGATTCCCTTGCAGATCCAAAGAAACTGTTAAATCAAATTGAGAATATTTGTAATCTTTTGCTTCATCGATATCATTAAATGAACATCAACAGACATATATTTGACTACATTAAAAACCTAAAAGCATATTTTTTAATATCTTGCTGTAGTAATATAATTCAAATTCTGTACCTGTCAAAATTATATTTATGATGTTCAATGTGTCCAAACGTCACTATCTCTGTTCATTCATCTATAGTTCACTGCAATTATCCAAAATAGTAAAATTATTGTATAATATGTTGCTTTATCTGTATCAATCAATGAGGCTTAACATACATATTTTTGCATAGATTAAAAACATGAAATAAATATATCAATCAATCAACATGAACACACATATGTAAGCATAGATTAAAAACATACAATCAATATTACTGTTAGTCTTTAAATAAGACTCGATTAATGTGGATTAATCTTAAATTAATGTCTGACTAAATATAACGTCAAGACGTAAGCATGAGTCTATTCCCTTTTTTTCTTTGAGGGGTATTTTAAAATGAGTATGTTACAACTGAATTATTAAAATAATGTACATTACTAATGAAATAAGAATCAATTAATGTTCATTAATATTAAAGTAATGTGTGACTAAATTTGGTTTATTTTATACTAAATATATATGAACTGAATTATTAAAATAATGTACATTAATAAGTAATTAATCAACGTGTTCCTTTTTTATGCACATTCTTAAACATTAACCTTTTTTGATATTAATGATTAGTAATGATTAATTAATTAATTAATTAAATAAAGTACATTATGAATGTTATTTACAATTCTTTCACACAGGTAATCGCGATATATAACAAATTAATTATTAAATTAATGTACATTAATAATTAATGAATCAATGTGTTGCTTTTTTATTCACATTCTTAAACGTTAACTAGTTTTGATATTAATGATTAATTAATTAATTAATGTACATTATGAATGTTATTAACAATTGTTTCACACAGGTAAGCACGATATTATTTTTCTATTAATTAAATTTACTATTTTTTTTATTTATTTATTAAGTAATAATTTACTAATTAATAATTATTAATGATATTTACCTTTTTTAATGTAATATTGCTGAAGAAGTATCCTGAAGAGCTAACAATCTCTTGAGATTTTCCGGCATCAGAAAACGTCCAGTCAGACTGTTATCACCTGAGGAGAAAGTGTGTTATGTATCAAGGTTGCCCTATATATAGGCTTTTTGCGCGAGACAAATGCATTGTTTTAGGCGGGAAATCCGCTGTTCCGCGAGACAAATGCGTTGTTTTAGGCGGGAAATCCGACGTGGCGCGAGACAAAGGCGGGAAATCTGTGTTAATGTGTAAATCTGTAATTGCGTTTCGTAAAATGTACTCGCTACTGTCTTTTTTATTCATTGTGCGGTTATTGCGCATCCTTTGTCTCGTTGTTTTTCGAGCACATACGTCTGTGGCTGTGTTTTACGCAGTTCGTAGTAGTATAGCCTCCTTTTCATTTTTTTCGGCGGCCATTTTTTTCTCGCTTAGACGATTTTCGATCTTTCTAACTCGTCTAAATTGATGTAAATTGGAGTTCCACCTCACTCCCAGACGTCCTGCCTGGTTCCCCATGCTGTAAGTGACCTTTTTGTTATTTTTTTGTGTGTATTGAGTGTTTTTTTAATTGTTTTGGTTCCTGGGATTTGTCTGACCTCTCTGCTACCTAGAGTGACCATACAAGGTATAGCTCACAGCTTCATTGAAGTCCATAAGCCCCTTCACCACCACAAGGCAGCAATCCATACACCACACTACTCTACTCTAAGCCATCAGGAAGGCCCGCAAACACAGATGGAGGCTGTGCAGAGGCACGTAGAGCATCAGCCAACTCATCTCCATCAGGGACAATCTCTATTATGGTCATCCTGGCAAGTCCCACGACATTGCTGGTGACCTCCCATTATGTGTTTTCCTTTTAATTGATTCATATTATCACCTGTCATATTCCTATCAGGCATTCAGGGGAATGTTGATACTGAACAGTATCACAAACTGGACCTGTCATGTATATTAACATTTTATTATTATGTTTTATATATATTATTATATGATATCTTATGATATTATTACTATTGTTATTATTATTATTGTTATCATATGTATTAATCTATTGCATAGTAACTAGTTCTCATTAGTTTACAGATATAGGAATGTAACACAAATGTGATGTATGTGGATGTCCCAAAACCCCAAACATTGAAAACACACTGACACAGTGAGAATGGTATAACAAAGCTTTATGTCATACACAGAGTACTATCAGAAATAGACAAGACTGTGCATTAATATCATGGGTGTGGTGTGGGTGGATCCCAGGAAGGACAGAGGCTCTTGGGGAAAAAGGGGATACCTAAAGGGGTAATGTCATAGTCTAGAATAAGCATGATGCATATCACCTACCAGGGACACATGTGATCACTACACCACGGCAACTGGAATCCAGTTTCACACATACAGTGTGCTGACAAAACAAAAATCTGAGAAAAAGTGGTCAAAAAGGAAAAGGCGGAGGAGGATAAAAAATAAACAAACATGCATTGACAGTGCAGTGCTAAATACTGTAACAATATACCAATTCACCTAATTCCCATTTGCAAGCATTACTAACCATTAGCTAGTTCTCAGGATAACTCACTGGCCATGACCATTAATAATGATGTGTCATCTCACAATAAATGCTTAACTGTAACCAGCGTCAGTGGTCAAGGTGTACTATCACCTTCGCCATATGATACTGTTCATCAACATTGATATCACATCCATCAGCTATGCAGCTGTTAGCACATGGTAAAGGATAATCATGATATCAGGAATACTAGAAAATAGCCATTAATACAGAGAGGACACAAAGGTCAGCAGCCAGATTCAATGTTACTTACATCAGACCCAGGGATCTGTTCTCAGACTGATATTGAGTTCATGATCACATGCTTCACTAGTGCATATATCAATGCTGGCTGTCATTAACATGCCATTGTGAGACTCTGCAAGTCCACGCCATAGCAGTATTAGTCTACATTTAAGCTAACAACAATCATGCCTTAGATATCTGGCTATATGATAGCTTTAGCATTGTTGGAGCTACATGTTAAGGGGGGCTGTCATTAAAGGAATGTCTACCTGAGAGGCACTGGGAAAACCTTACACCTCATACATTCCCTTCACAATGCTTGCAGATGGAGAAGATGCCTTCATGGACCGGAATTGTACCTAAAACAAAACAAAACAATAACATAACACCTACAAAATACGGCCTTAAAAAAAGCTAGGGACTGCGGCATGTCTTCTCAACAGCATTCCTCAGTGACCATCAATTCATGACATGTTCAACAGAACCCTACGTGTCCACAGAGAAGGGGATCATGGACCATGTGATGGGAGGTAGCCATCTGCATACAAAATATCACCATCACATAGGCCAAGATCCAAGACTCTGTAGCCAGGCTAGATTAGGTGGACATTGTGACCAATAGATTGTCACTGAGGAGTGCTGTTGAGAAGCCACAAAAATTTGCACAGCCCCTACATCCTCTTCCGCCTAGCATCAGGGCCCAAATCCCCTGTGGGCGGCCGCCGTCTCGCAAGTGCTGGGGGTTGGGGGGCAGAGGGAAGCATCCCCCCGTAAGGCAGCGGCACTAGCAGTGGTGGTCCTGGTGGCGGTGGTGGAGGCATGCAGGAGGAGAGGAGAGACTGGGCTGCTGGTGCACAGGGAATGCCTCTAGGGTGGATGAGACGGGGCTGGGAACGTTGGTGGTTGTAGAGGAGGTGGTGGATGTGGTGGTGGTGGCGGCCCGGTGGGGAGGGGCTATTGCCTGGCCAGTGCCTAGCACCAATATGGTGGTGGTGGATCTGGTGGTGGGAGCCAGGCCGACAAACCGCGGGGGGAGGAGAAGGTGGGGCCATGCCCCTGTTATCCCTCCAATATGTATTTCCTGTTGATGGAGGAGGGGAGCAGTGAGGTTGAAGACCACAGGGATGGCATACGGTCCTGGCAGTGGCCCCACTTCCCAGGTGAAGTCCTCACCAGGGAATGGTGCTTGTGCTGGTCCCTCCTCCCCCTGCTCTGGATCCTGCTGGGCGGGACTTGCACTGTATCCTTATTATCAGTGCTCTTCGTTGTGTGACAGAACAGAAGATTCCATGTTAATTAAGTGTTTAACTGCTGGCAGATTACATTCCTGTAAGCAGTTAAACCATAATATGTAAAACGTTCACTGAGGCAAAGTCTGTTAATCATCACTGTGTCTGTAGACAAACCTTAGATTGCATATGTTTAACTGTTCGTATTTAAATTACAATAAGGCAATAGATCATTTTAACATAGAATCCTGTGCTCTTTCACACAATGAAATTCATCTAGAGTGAGGTAACTGTTCCTTTGACTATTTGCTAGCTATCTTTGTTGGGTTCTTGATCTTTATAGTTCTTGGCTCCTAACACTCTCTTGACTCTGGCTGTGGTCTGTGACTGCATACGCTGCAGTGGGCACACCCATACATGGACTGGATATTGGTTGATTACTGTTGTTGTGCCCAATGAAGGCAGTGATATGTCAGCCTGATCAATCTACCCCTTGTATATTCCATGAAGCTGACATGTCAGTGTCCTTGTTGGTCATCCTGTACATGTTGGTGTATGTGATATTCACCTGATGTGGAGGATAGATCCTGTTGGGCCACGAGGCATGAAACTCCTGCAGCGGGCACCTGGCTCAGGAGGTGCTTGAGGTCCCTCTCCCACTTATTGTAGGTGACAGTCACTCTGGGGCCACCACTTGTTGCGGAGGCCATCTCCTTGGCCATCTTTTTCCTCACCAGGACCCTGACATAATTGAACCTGTGCTTCACAGACCTCACATCCCTTTCCGCCGTGCCCACTGCTGTCATCGCAGCCGCTACCTAGTTCCATGCATGGTCCCTTGGCCTAGGCCTAACTTGCCTACCCCCTGATAGGATAGTAGGCCGCACATGGATGGCACGCAGAAGTACCACCATCTCCTGGGGGGAGTAATTTGGGGCCCTGTGCCTGCCCACAGCCTCTGGCCCTCCCGACTGTGGGTGGGGATCCTGTCCTCCCTCAACTGTCCTTGGCACCTCATCCCTGCTACCCCCCTCCTCTGGGATTAGGCCCCTCCCACTCTGACCCTGAGGATGATGTGCCTATCAATATGGGTCCCTGCCCACCCATCTCCCCCTTACACTTTCTCCCATCTCCTCCTCAAGTCCTCAGCAACCTCCTTCACCACCTCCTCAACCTCCTCCTCATCCACCACCCTCCTCCTTCACTGCCTCCTCCTCCTCAACCTTCTCCACCTGCTCTCCTCCACCCTCCCTTCAACACACCCTGTGGCCACCTCTCTCACCTCTCTCTTCTCATCGCCTCTCCTCCTCTTCTCCTCCCATCCTCTCCACTCCTCTCCCCTGCTCTCTCCTCCCTCCATTTCAATCCCAAAAGTAAAATTAGGATAACAGAAAAAAGTATTTATGTATATATTTGTGATGAAAAAAAAAGTGTGTTTTATGTGTAATTGCTAACTGTTGGTGTATAGGGTGGGGGGTTTTGTGTTGACCTGTCTATAAGTGTATATATGTGTGTTATTACTCTATGTGTATTTGTATTATGTGTAATCAGTATTTATGGGTAATTTATGTGTAAAATAGTTATGATAATATATATGAATAGAACTGTAATAACCTGCTCACCAATATCACCTACCTCTCTCTTTCTATACCCAACCTCCAACTCCTCTATAACACAGTCAACACATGGGCGTGTGGAATGCAGCTTTATTATGTCCCCCTGTCAATAATTTTCTGGGATCCCGCTTTTCATTGGCTCTGAGGGCTGTGTCACCCTCCGTAATTACGGGATTGGGTTATAACAGCGGACTGCATCTATTCCAGACCACTGACAGCTTGCGGGCGCGGGAAGGGTTTACGTGCGGGTTTGCGGCTCTGGCCCTTTGATTGCAGCCTTTGTGACGATCCGAGAGTATGGGCTATACAAGCTGTCACTGGACCATTTTTTTCTGTCTAGGTGTTGGGCCATTGAGCCGCCATAAAAGCACAGATTGCTTGGCTCCAGCCACTGGATTATCTGCATAAACAACTCCATTGTATTTGGAAATATTGTTTTGTCCTATTGTTTGCCAGATTAAGTTATTCACGTGTGTATTGGAGGTTAATCCTGTTGCATTCAGGAAGCTACTGTTAGACCCCATGTGAAGTTTATGTCTGCCACACCCTCTCATTGTTGTGCTGTGTACACCCCCTCTGTCCCCTATAAATAATGCTGTAATTTAAAAAATAAATCAGTAGACTTCTGAGACATATAGAAATCATATGGTCTCTTTATTTTGCTCCTGTTCTCCTGGTGGCTGCGATACTGAACATATCTCCACCTTACAAGTAACCTGTCCTGGTCACTACAGGAAGGTTGCTGAGACTCCTGGAAGTGCTGATTCCGAAGGAGAGACCCTGTCTGATACAGAAGCCAGATATCAGGGTGCTGGTGCAGAGATTTCAAAGAACCCAATATATATAGATAGTGGCCCTGGGCTTGTATAGCCCCTACCCCTGGATCGCCACAGCCTTGTTCAATTTAATCGTTCTGTAACTCCAGGAGATTTCAAGCCAGCAGACATACAGGCTGTACCACGGCTGCTGCGCACTTGGAATTTAATAGGGGCCCAGATATTTAAAATTAAATTGAGTGACATTTTTAGGAGTGAATGGGTGTGTGTGTAAATGCAGGTGTTATGTGTATATTTGATATAATATTATATAGTAAATTATACATTGGAACATCTAGCAGTGTTTATCAGCCCAGGAAACCTAAGATTTATTTTATATTTAAGAATCTTATGCAACAACAATAGGATGAAATGATCCTACGAAAGGCCTCTAATAGCAGGCATGAAATTTTTGGAGTGCAGCCAGTAGGTAAGGAAAGAGGAGCAGCTATGGGATGGGTTCTTATGGGTGGAGCAGCTATGGGAAGCACACTTAATGAGGGGAGCAGCTTTAGAAAAGGGTGATGAGAAGGGGAACTGTTATGAGAAAGGGTCTTGGGGAGGGGAGCTGTTATGGCAAGGGGTCTTGTGGGAAGGGGGCAAGGAGTGGACTCAGCACAAAAAGAAAGTAGCAATGAGTTACTTGGCACTTGGGGCTTAGGGAGGGGCCCAGTATAGAAAATATTTGTCCCCCCCCCCCAATTTTTTTATCTCATAATATCCCCCCCCCCCCCCCCCTCAATTTAGTTGTCTCATTTTATTTTTTTGCCCTGGGCCCTTCATTCACTAGCTTTGGAGATGCAAACAGGGTAAGAAGGCCTCATTGCTATTTGAAAAAAAAAAGTTTCCATATACCAACAGAAATTCCTATATTAACATACACTTCTTTCTTTTTTTTAAACCAAGTTGAAAACAAAGCCAAAATGAAACAAATAAAATTTTTTATTTAGCCACATAAAACACGACAGGCTTACTTAAGAGAAAAACTTAATGTTAAACATATTTACATAGCCTTTTCATAAATAATACACAGGCACTTGGAGCTTCATTCAATTGTAAGGCCGCATCTCGCGATATACAGGTAGTATGTCTGCGGGCCTGCTGCAGGCTTTAACTCTGCTACAATTACGGGGCTATTCAAATGAACAAGCCTGCAAGTTATGGGCCGAAAGTCGAAACCGTAAACCATGCAATCATATGTAGCATTTCAGAGCGTGGTCAATTAAGCAAGTACTTAACTACCCATTTAGAAACAGCCAATAGAAAATGAGACTGCCATCATTACGGCAGTATAAGATGGAAGTTACATGTCAATCAATGAGCGTTTCAGAGGTGCCATATGCGATTGGACTTGCAAACCCGCAAAATACAAAATAATAAAAATGAATGCCAATACTGTTCTAGTCCATATGGCTGGCCTGATATGTATTAACTCATTGATTCAAGAGATTGATATAACCCCAAAATTAAACATAAAAATAATTAATTTGTTATTGCCGATTTGCGAGCTTGAGGCTGTTGTGCAATTAATTCTAATGTCTTTCATCACTTTCCCTGTCATTTACAGTGCAGTATTGATTTTTTATTTGCTTTTACAGTGCTTCGAACATGTCTTTAGCCCTGTTGCGAGTCCTATCTGGTACCCTTAGGATTTTCTTCTACATTTGCCATTTATGGGTGTGAAAACATTTGCAGGCTTGCGGAATTGTAGCAATTGAATAGCGATTTGCGATTTTAGCCATCGTAACCCTTGCTGACGTGAAAGATTAAAGGCTTAGATGGGGTGTAAGTTACGGTTGTGACAACCACAGGGATTGTCAGTCCGTAACCCATAGACAGTTTGCAACTTGCAAAAAGAGGCCAATTGAATAGCAAATTAGTTTACGGGCTCCATTAAAAGGCTCCAGTAACGTACAATTGCTCAACTGAATGAGGCCCTTTGTTTGCAATTTTTGAAAGGCTAAAAATACTGGAAGTAAACTTCCACTGCATTCCCTATTTTAAAGATAATAACAGTTTAAATGCGGTATTGAAAATTTTTGTATGATTTTTGTTTCAACAATACTTATAATTAAAAGAAAGACAGAAATCAGTCTGTTGATGGATTGTGGGTTCCTATAATGTTTTACAGGCTTCTGCTATCTTATAAATATTGGAATTGAGTTTATCACATATACTTTGTTACCGAATGACTTTGTAACAACACAACCCCATACACCTCTAAACTCGCAGCACTTAGTCCTACGGTGCCCCAAACCACCCCACACAACCGTTAACTCGCAGCACTTAGTCCTCTCCTTACACTCCTCCTCTCCCTCCCCTGTGTCTCGCAAAATACCGCACTAACCCCACTGAACCGCGCAAACAAAAAAACACTAAAAACAGTCACAAAAAAAAAAAATAATAAAAAAAAAAACACTCACCCACAACATGGGGGGGGCAGCCAGGACATCTGGAAGTGAGGTTAAACTCCATTTTTTAACCCCAAATTCCACCGTTTCGGCACTCAAAAAACAACTAAGGGAGGAAAAAAATGGCCGCCGAAAAAAATAAAAACGGGGCTCCACCACAGCCACGTACAACTTAGCCAAGAAGGGATCTGAGATAAGCTCGGAAACCCGCATTAACCACACATTAACCCTCGCAGTGGGGGTCCCTGATTGACCCCACATTAACCCTTGCAGTGGGGGTCCCTGATCGTAATCAGAATTCTAATTTTCCACCTTATGTAAAGGTCCTTAAAGCACCCGTAATAAACATTTTTTAACCCTATCACTCATGGGACTCTATACAGAGCCCATCAACCCCTAAATAACCCTGTCACTCATGGGGGTCAGTCCAGACCCCCATAAACCCTTAATTAACCCTTCAAGGGATCCAAGATAACCTTGGATACCCGCATTAACCCCACATTAACCCTCGCAGTGGGAGTCCCCCGATCGCGTGCCCCGCTGCAATGAAAACTCAAAATTCCTGCCTTACGGGTCCTTAAAGGACCGTAAAGGTCCTTAAAGGACCCGTAATAAAAAAAAATAAACCCTATCATGCATGGGGCTCTATACATAGCCCCACCAACCCCTAAAAAACCCTGCCACTAATGGGGGTCAACCCAGACCCCCATAAACCCTCAATTAACCCTGTCACTCATGGGGGTCAATACAGACCCCCATAAGCCCTTAATTAACCCTGTCACTCATGGGGGTCAATACAGACCCCCATAAGCCATTCATTAAAACTGTCACTCATGGGGATCAATACAGACCCCCATAATACATATAATAAACCCCGTCACTCATGAGGGTCAATACAGACCCCCATAAACCTATAATTAACCCTGACACTCATGGGGGTCAATACAGACCCCCATAAGCACTTAATTAACCCGGTCACTCATGGAGTCAATACAGACCCTCACAAGCCAATAAATAACACTGGCACACATGCAGGTCAATACAGACCCCCAAAAACTCTTAATTAACCCTGTCACTCATGGGGGTCAATACAGACCCCCATAAAACTATAATTAGCCCTGTCACTCATGGGGGTCAATAGAGACCCCCATATACCCATAATTAACCCTGTCACTCATGGGGGTCAATACAGACCCCCATGAGCCAATAATTAACCCTGTCACTCATGGGGGTCAATACAGACCCCCATAATCCTGTAATTAACCCTGTCACTCATGTGGGTCAATACAGACCCCCATAAACCAATAAATAACCCTGTCACTCATGGGGGTCAGTAGAGACCCTCATAAGCCTCTATTTAACCCCATCAGTCCCATAAGGGTAATAAGCCAATAAATAACACTGGCACACATGGGGGCCTATACAGACCCTCATAAAATGTTAATTAACCCTGTCACTCATGGGGGTCAATACAGACCCCCATAAACCCTTAATTAACCCCGTCACTCATGAGGGTCAATACAGACCCCCATAAACCTATAATTAATCCTGACACTTATGGGGGTCAATACAGACCCCATAAGCATTTAATTATCCTGGTCACTCATGTAGGTCAATACAGACCCCCATAAACCCATAATTAACCCTGTCACTCATGGGGGTCAATACGGACCCCCATAAGCCAATAAATAACCTTGGCATTCACGAAGGTCAATACACACCCCATAAACCCTTAATTAACCCTGTCACTCATGGGGGTCAGTAGAGACCCTCATAAGCCTCTATTTAACCCCATCGGTCCCATAAGGGTATATTATGACCCTTATGGGGCTGTTACAACCCAACATTAACCACACAAGTGCCATGACGGTCCTCAAGGACCATCATGACACTAAGTATAAACACTATACTGCACTATACACCCCAATAAAACATTAAATCTAAACTACCCCCTCTACACTAACCTATTAACACCTACACTACCTACCTACACTACCTACCTACCCCCTAATAAACCCCCCCAACACTCTAATTACAGAAAATAAATACAACTAAAGTCACCAAAAATAAAATCTACATTACATAAAATAAAAAAATAAAAAATCACAAAAAAATCTACATTACAGAAAATAAAAAATCCTAAATCACAAAAAATAAAAAAGGAACATTACAGAAAATAAAAAAATAAAAAATACCCCCCTATCTATCTAATATACAATCAATACTATCTATCTAAAATACATCACCAAATCTATCTAATATGCAATACATCCTATCTATCTAAAATAAATCCCACAATCTAATATACAATAAATCCTAACTATCTAAAATACATCACCCAATCTATCCAATATACAATACATTCTATCTATCTAAAATACATACCCCTAACATACATACAATACTATATAATATACAAGACATCCTATCTATCTAAAATACATCCCACAATATAACATTCAATACTATCTAATATACAATACATCCTATCTAGCTAAAATACATCCCACAATCTAATATACAATAAATCCTAACTATCTAAAATACACCCCCCCTATCTAACATACAATAAATGCTATCTCTATATAAAAAAACTAATTCTAAGCTAAAATAAAATAATTAAGTCCACTTATCTTTGCAGATGTCCCTTCAGATCAGCAACTAAGGGAAAAATAAATAAATTAGTACAACACATTTACAGAAAATTAATAAACATTCTAACTATTAGAAATTATACTCACCTTTCTAGCATGTCCCCGTTTTACATTAGCACAAAATAACAAAATTAGTACAAAATACAAAATAAAGATTGACAGGTGCTTTATCCCATCAGAGTGGGATTTGGGGGTGTATCCATTTCTGATTGGTTCACACATTGGCGTCTTCTGATTGGTTGAATTTGATAGACAGCGTTTTCAGCCAATCAGAAGCCGCCATTGCCAATTTTCTTCTGGAAAACTCCGTAGGAAGCTCATTAGCGTCGGGGAGATCTGCGAGTGCAAATCTCCGTTAGTTTTTTACTTATTTTTTTTTACATTGCGGGGAGGTAAGTACAATGTATATTATGTTTATTTTACTTTGTTGTTATATTTATGTATGTAGTAATGTAATGTTTTTTTTCAGCAGGGGAAAAGAGGAAAAGAAGAAGGACGGGGACATGCTGGAAAGGTGAGTAGAATATTTAGAATATTTAGAATGTTTATTTATTTTATGTAAATGTGTTGTACTAACTTTTTTGTTTTAGGTTGCTGATCTGAAGGGACATCTGCAAAGATAAGTGGTCTTAATTATTTTATTTTAGCTTAGAATTAGGGTTTTTTATATAGAGATAGCATTTATCGTATGTTAGATAGGGGGGTGTATTTTAGATAGTTAGGATTTATTGTATATTAGATTGTGGGATGTATTTTAGATAGATAGGATGTATTGTATATTAGATAGTATTATATGTTAGATTGGGGGATGTATTTTAGATAGTTAGGATTTATTGTATATTCGATTGTGGGATGTATTTTATATAGATATGATGTATTGTATAGTATATAGTATTGTATGTATGTTAGGTGTATGTATTTTAGATAGATATGATGTATTGTATATTATATAGTATTGTATGTATGTTAGGGGTATGTATTTTAAATAGATAGGGTATATTGTATATTAGCTAGATTGGGGGATCTATTTTAGATAGATAGTATTGATTGTATGTTAGATAGGGGGATATTGTATTGTATTTTATTTTATTTGTATTGTATTGTATGTATTGTATGTATTTCCTTTTCAGGTGCGCAATTTCTTTTTTCTGTAGTGGGGGGGGGGGTTGTAATGTATTTTTTTATTTTCTGTAATGTTCCTTTTTTATTTTTTGTGACTTAGGTTTTTTTATTTTCTGTAATGTATATTTTTTTTATCTTTTGTGATTTAGGTTTTTTATTTTATGTAATGTAGATTTTTTATTTTTGGTGACTAGTTTTTTTATTTTCTGTAATTAGAGTGGTGGGGTGTTATTAGGAAGTAGGTAGGTAGTGTAGGTTGGTAGTGTAGGTGTTAATAGGTTAGTGTAGAGGGGGGTAAGTTTAGATTTAATGGTTTATTGGGGGGCTATAGTGCAGTGTAGTGTTTAAACTTAGTGTCATGCGGGTACTGGAGAACCCTCATAGCACGTACGGGGTAATGTTAGGCTTCTAACTGTCCCATGAGGGTCTTTAAAAAATGGGACTAATGGGGTTAAATAGAGGCTTATGAGGATCTGTATAGAGCCCCATAAGAGACCTGGTTAAAATGGTGTAGTGCTTACACTTTGGGTCATGAGGGTCCTGGATGACCCTCATGGCACTTATAGTGTTATTACATGCGTTCATTAGTGTGTTATAGGTGTCTATATAGTTGAGGCACACAGTACACTCACATTGTGTGGCAAACAGCATTTCAACACTTTTTTTTATTGCCCTGTCATTTTTGACGGGCAAGTCGCTAGTATAATATAATCTCTAACAAGAACTAACCATCACCAACCTGTTTTCTTAAATTAGGTAATCTTCATTAAAATAAACAGGACACATGTACGTTTATAGACCACATTTTTAGACAAGTATACATCTACATTACTGTTCACTGGCTGACAGGAGCAAACATCCAGATCAATTTAAACATCTAAATCTATTTTAAATGAAAAAAAGCATAGTGGTAAACTATCAAATACCCTCTTTCAGATGCAACAAAGAAAAAGTGCTTTCAATGTCCTTTTAATACATGTATAAATATAGAGTTGCATTACAGTCAACAGATTATAACTATTTATACAGAAATGTTTCATTATAATGGAATTGCTCCAATATTGTATCCATTAAAATATTAGGAATATCAGTAGACAGTATGTGGTTTGAAGTACCACTGTGGTCAGTTTTTAGAATTATATAACAAAATTATAAAATGTACGAAATGTTGTTAGAAAGTTAAAAAAACACAACATTTATGTTTTACTATTATAAGCAATTATTATGTTTTGCAGATTTCCATTCCATTTCCATTTTTTACTGAGCCTGCTTCTTACAGCTTCTGTTTCAACAAAGTGGGTCTTTGTAAACCGATGAGATTATCATTAGAGCTATTGAGAGCACAAGCAGATAGATTTTCTACATTTCCGATTTTCAGATACAAACTTCCTGACTTTTCTTCCCACCTCAGGAAGTAGGTCACAACTAGTAGATTCTCAAGGAACATACCCCTTCTGGATCTCTACCTTGTCATGGTGAAAAGGCTTTTGTATGTTTCAATGAAGCTGTGAGTCATACCATGTAGGGTCACTCAATATTAGCAGGTCATAGCAGAGAGGTCAGATAAATTGTGGGCCCTTGGAGTAGGAACTGGCAATCCCCTTCAATATCTTTGCTAAGAAAACTGTATGGATAAGTACAACCAAAGAAATTAAGATATGGCACTGGTGATGAGCTCCTCAGATCAGAAGATGCTTACCTCATTGCTGGGGAAAAGCAGAGGATGAGTATAAGTAGCACCAGACATAATGAAGTGGTTAACACAAAGTCTAGGCGACACCCTGTTATGGATGTGTCTGGAGAGGAAAGGAGAGTCCGCTGCTGCAAAGAACAATTCAAAATATGAACCTGAAATGTTAGAACTATAAACCAAGGCAAACTGAACATTGTTAAAAATAAGATGAGAAGATTAAACATTGATATCCTGGGAATAAGTTAACTCAAATAGACTGGAATGGGATATTTCACATCAGACATGTACCAGATCCTCTACTGTGGTCAAGAATCCTGCAGAAGAAATGGATCAGCCCTCATAATCAATCAAAGAGTGGCCAAAGCAGTGCTCGGTTACAACCAAATAAATGACAGAATGATTTCAATTCAAATTCAAGGCAAGCCATTTAAATCTAAGATCCAACCATGGATGCTGAAGGGGCTGAAGCTCAGCTCATTGATAGAACATCAAGAAAATATGTTACTATCATCATAGGAGATTGGAATGCTAAAGTAGGGAACCAAAAGACACCTGGAACAACAGGCAAATTTGGCCTTGGAGTACAAAATGAAGTAGGTCAGAGATTAGTAGAATTCTGTCAAGATAATTCTCTGGTCATAGCAAACACCCTCTTCCAACAGCCTCCGAGATGACTCTACACATGGACATCACCAGATGGACAACATAGAAATCTGATTGACTATATGATTTGTAGCCAATAGAGGAGCTCTATAGAATCCCCAAAAATAAGACCTGGAGGTGACCATGAGCATCTTATAGGGAAATTCAGAATTAAACTGAAGAAAAGAGGGAAAATCATCAGACCAAGTAGATACAAAGTAATTAATCACCCATGTGAATATGCAGAGGAGGTAGATTTAAAGGACTAGACATAGAAGATAGAATGCCTGAAGAACTTTGGACAGAAGTTTGTGACATTATCAAGGAAACAGCAACAAAGAATATCATTAAAAGAAAGGAAAGTAAGAAGTCAAACTGGCTGTCTGATGAGGCATTGAAAGAAGCCCAGGAAAGAAGGAAAGCCAAAGGTAGTGGAGATAAGAAAAGCTTTGTCCAACTGAATGCAGAATTCCAGAGAATAGCAAGAAAAGACAAGGAGACATTCCTTGATGGACAACATAGAAGTCAGATTGACTATCTGATTTGTAACCAAAGATGGAGGAGCTCTATACAATCCCAAAAAATAACACCTGGAGCTGACTGTGGCTCAGATCATGGGCATCTTATCGCGAAATTCAGAATGAAACTGAAGAAAAGAGGGAAAATCATCAGACCGAGTAGATACAAAGTAATTAATCACCCATGTGAATATGCAGAGGAGGTAAATAAGAAATTTAAAGGACTAGACATAGAAGATAGAATGCCTGAAGAACTTTGGACAGAAGTTTGTGACATTATCTAGGAAACAGCAACAAAGAATATCCTCAAAAGAAAGAAAACTAAGAAGTAAAACTGGCTGTCTGATGAGGAATTGAAAGTAGCCCAGGAAAGAAGGAAAGTACAAGATAGTGGAGATAGGAAAAGATTTGTCAAACTGAATGCAGAATTGGCTATCCAGTGGATAGCAAGAAGAGACAAGGAGACATTCTATAATGGGCAATGTAAAGAGATAGAAGAAGAAAGAATAGGAAAGTCAATAAATCTCTTCAAGAAATTGTCAAAGGAAATCTCAAAGGAACTTTTCATGCCAAAGTGGGCATTATAAAAGACAAAAGTGGTAGGTATTTAACAGAACCTGATCACATAAAAAAAGAGATAGCAGGAATACACTGAAGTTTTATACACAAAGGAGATCATTTTTTTAAAATAAAATACATATGTATATGTATAGAATGATACTATGTAATATGTGTTTCTGATATAAGCAGCATGTGTTAGATTAGAGAGAGGGAAACAGGGAAACTTATATACCTTTAACAGCATTGATAATTTCAATAGATTGTCTAATGAGCCAGACATCTTAAAGAGTGAAGTGAGATGGGCCCTAAGATGTCTTGCTTATAGCAAGGCTGCAGGAGGTAACGAGATCCCAGTTAATTTTTTTAAAATCCTACAAGATGATGCTGTGAAAGTGTTGCTTGCCTTATGCCAACACATTTGGAAAACTCAACAGTAACCAATAGACTGGAAAAGGTCAGTATATATAACAAAAGACTGGAAAAGGTCAGTCTATATAACAATCCAAAAAAAGGCAGTGCCAAAGAGTGCTCCGATTATCGAACAATTTAACTAATTTCACATGCCAGCAAGGTAATGCTTAAGATTCTACAAGCTCGACTCCAACAATATGTGGACCAGGAACTACCAGATGTGCAAGCCGGGTTCCACAGAGGAGGGGGCACAAGAGATCAAATTGCCAATATCCGATGGATAATAGAGAAAGCAAGAGAGTTCCAAAAAAACATTTACTTCTGCTTCATAGACTATTCTAAAGCGTTGACCGTGTGGACAAACAACAAGAAGCATCATTACTGCATATAATACAGTATTATTATTGTAACGGATCTCCTGGCACCCCGACCGGGTACCTCCGTTGATAGACGCGTCCTAGTTTGCGTCGAGGCCTACAAGCACCGCACCGGACACCACAACCACCACAGACTCCACAACCGCCGTAGTTTAGCTGGAGCCGCGCCGTCATCCTTCCACCCTGTATGAATCTCCAGCATCCAGGACCGTGTGGGGAAGACCTCTCCTCCAAGGAGAGTACATCAGGAACAAGCGTTCAGTAGTTACAGATCAAGGGAGTATGCAAAAGCATAGCAATCCCCAGTAATATATAGCGATCCCCTCCAAGAACGAGATGAGACTACGTTTTGAAGGGTCAAGTAGAACTATCTTTAATGACAGGGGATCTCCTTTTATGCAATGGTGCCCTCTGAAGGGCTACACCCACATAATTATCACAGCCAATTAGATACATGGTTCAACCCCCACGTCTCCTCCCCTCAGATAACAGGTAACACAATTAAAACAGACACAATTTTAACCACATTCTGGATGTACCCCAAAAACAGGGGGTACACCTTTAAGTCCAGCACCGTTCAATATCTCTCACCCAGGGGAACAACATATTAAAAAATGGCATGAATCAGACCAGGGGTTCAAAAGTTAGTAAAAGTATGTTTTTCACATAACACACAGACATGTCACATATCCCCCACACAATACACATATAGGACAATAGGTGTGGTCACCCCTCCCTGAGGCAACTTGATATAATCAGACAATGATTAAATCAGCCTTCTTTGTTCTTATCTGAGAATGAAAACAGTTTATACAATCGACTTTTCTTATCTGTAACAGGATTATCTATTAGCCTAGTAGCTTTGATATTCTGAGCCAATATATTCTGTAGAACATAAAACAACATATCTACAGTACAGCAATGTGATCATATTTTAACCAAGAATTAAATAATCATAAAACAGGGTAAAACAGTGATGGGTTCCGTTACAGCTGGGGTCTGAGCGCATAAAACTACCGAATAGTGCGCAGATCCTATTCACACAGTTCAATTGCCATGTAGCTAAAGTCTTTCCCATAGTCTTTCATTATATGAATGGGCTCCATGGCATAGCTTTCTGTGGTATCATGGTTCACACAGGGCAAGTACCGAATGACCCCCCTGTATGTAAAGGGCCAGAATGAGTGACATACACTCTGGTATGGCCGAATACTGTGTTTAAAGGGCAATATGTCCCAGGGCCATAGTCGCAGGGCAGGAGGCTGGCAAACAGTCCTCTCCAAGACAAAGTGGCGAAGGGCACTTCGTCACAATTATAATACAGGATTGTTTTTTTTTTCATTCTAAAAACATGTGGTTTATTTTCAAGTGTATTTCTTCAAAAAAGGCTATTTTAAATGTTTTAGCACAATGGTCATTTAAAGACATGTAGTAATTACCATAAACACTAGCCAATTACACATCTGAAAGGCAAGATAATGCTGTATGAATAAGGCCATTTAAATATTAAAAAAACATTACAGCCTTTGCTACCCCATTAACATAAGTTTGATAGCCAGTAATGTTGACTCATAGCACCATCACATGGTAAGATATTTTCTCTTGGCGTTTGTATAAATTCAGAGAAAATAAAATATGGTATGTAAGTCTTTCGGTTAGTACTGTATCAGTTTATTAATTAAATGTATTTTCGCCCTTTGTCAAATGATAAACTATTTTACATTCCTGAAAAACAACTATCTCTAGTATTCAGAAAACAAGAACAATTCTCAGCATCAGACAAAAATAATGTGTTATGAAAAAATGCTCTCATAATGTCAGAACCTTTAGATTTTCTTGAACATTATTCACAGAGCATGAGGGAAAAAGAAAAATAAGAAGAAATAAAAAGAGAAATACAATTTTGTCCAGTGGCAAAATAAATATACATACATTACATGTCTGTAAGGTGAGGAATAGTGACATCTAGTGGCTAAATCAGGCTACTGCAAAAACAAGTTTGCTGCATCTGTAATCTATACTTTAATTTATAAAAAAATATACGGAAAAATATGCCCACTGAAACAGAAAACTATAAGTGGAACAATACATGTCAAAAAGGCAGTATCAGCCTTTTGGGGAAGATTAGGAAGAATGTCATATGTTTGTTAAGTAACCAACCAACTAGAAAGTTATTGTGTAAACATTGAACCTTGAAACCATGGCCCTTTATTGTAGTCGACTCTGATGCATGGAAGCTGCCATGATTGCCAAGCATGGGGCCCTATTCTATTGCCCAGATCGCAAATGTATACACACTTTAAACCACTCTAAAAATTGCCACGTATTCTATTAGCTACTTGCATTCCGATTATGAGTTACCCTCCCACAACCTGGCTTACAACTCCATTGGTTTTAGCACAGCTCTATCATTACAAGCACTAAATAAAGTTACACAAAACCAATATTATATTAGAAACGTTGGTCTAACTTTCAAACTAAGTTTGACCCGCAACTAGAAAAAGTTTCAAGTTTCTGTCAAAAATATTACTAGTACTTAATAGGACTTGCAAGGGCTTTTTCACTTATTAGAACTGTAGCAGCAATAAAACACTCACTACTGTAAAAGCATGGGAAGGCATGGAAAAGCATTAGAATTAATTGCAGAACAGTCTCAAACCCACAAATGTGCAATTAAAACATCTTATTTTTAACTGTTATTTATGTGTAATATAGACCCGGGACTCAAGTGGTTAATACATATCATGAAACCCACATGGATTAGAACAGATGCTCTAATTCATTTTATAGAGTGCTAGGTTGCTTGATTGTGAGCCCGATCAGCAAATATTACTTATTGGCTCGCATTAACTTGTAGTCTCTAATTGAAGATTACATGTAACTTCCATGTCTTACTGACATCATGATGATGGTCTCATTTACTACTGGCTGTAAATTACAGTCTTGCTTAAATTTTGTCAGATCATATGATAACGCCCCCCGAAACCATACTTAAAAAGATAGGGTTTACGTGTGGAGACGGTAAGACGTAAAATGCAGGATTGAGTCAATAGAATACATCTAAACATTTAGAGGAAAAAAACAACTGCAGCCAAAATTAAGGGTTAGAGTCACTTACAGGCTTCGAATATAATAGCACCCATGGTTTGCAATTTTACTTGTGACCACCTTCTACTAAGCAAACAAGTGAGAAGATGTGAAGGAAGGAGAAGATGTCAAATATAAGAAGATTATCTGAATCAGTCAAAAGAGTGAACAAATCTCTTATCCCACTCCTGAATACATAACCTCCTCAGGGTCAAAGCCATCAGTAAGATATAAACTGCTAATATAAAGATTTTCTTCATAAATGCTTTTGTGCTCATAGTTTATTCAACAAAATCTGGAATGGCATTAGCCAATATTAACTAATCAAAATAGCAATTAAAATAATGTATAATTTTTTTAAGTTGCTGTTTTAACTCAATATTGGCTAGTGCTATTCCAGATTTTTCTTTCATTTGCATTAAAGGGACACTTTTTATCTGGAGGCAAAATCCCTATTAGTGCCATCTCATTGACTTAACTTTTAGATGTTGATGGCTTACACAGCTGCAAACATGACCAGATTATCCATTAGGCAAAGTAGGCAGCAATCTAGGTTAAAAAAAAGCCTTAAATAATGGATTTCTGGCTACTGCCTGGAACTAAAGTAACAAAAGGAAGAGGAAGTGTTATATTGTCATTGCAGTGCAGGAGAATGTTAAGTTGGAATATATATACACACTCATTACTGTACTAGAGGATATATGCATATACAGTGGATATAAAAAGTCTGCACACCCCTGTTAAAATGTCAGGTTTCTGTGCTGTAAAAAAATGACACAAAGATAAATAATTTCAGAACTTTTTCCACCTTTAATGTGACCTATAAACTGTACAACACAATTGAAAAACAAACTGAAATCTTTCAGGTGGAGGGAAGAAAAAAAATAAGAAAATAATGTGGTTGCATAAGTCTGCACACCCTCTTATATTTGGGGATGTAGCTGTGTTCAGAATTAAGCAATCACATTCCAAATCGTGTTAAATAGGAGTCAGCATACACCTGCCATCATTTAAAGTGCTCTGATTAACCCCAAATAAAGTTCAGCTGCTCTAGTTGGTCTTTCCTGAAATTTTCTTAGGCGCATCCCACAGCAAAAGCCATGGCCCACAGAGAGCTTCCAAGGCATCAGAGGGATCTCATTGTTAAAAGGTATCAGTCAGGAGAAGGGTACAAAAGAATTTCCAAGGCATTAGATATACCATGGAACACAGTGAAGACAGTCATCATCAAGTGGAGAAAAATATGGCACAACAGTGACATTACCAAGAACTGGAGCTCCCTCCAAAATTGATGAAAAGACGAGAAGAAAACTGGTCTGGGAGGCTACCAAGAGGTCTACAGCAACATTAAAGGAGCTGCAGGAATATCTGGCAAGTACTGGCTGTGTGGTACATGTGACAACAATCTCCCAAAGAAAAACATCCAAGCCAGGCTACATTTTGCAAAAACACATCTGAAGTCTCCCAAAAGCATGTGGGAAAAGGTGTTATGGTCTGATGAAACCAAGGTTGAACTTTTTGGCCATAATTCCAAAAGATATGTTTGGCGCAAAAACAACACTGCACATCACCAAAAGAACACCATACCCACAGTGAAGCATGGTGGTGGCAGCATCATGCTTTGGGGCTGTTTTTCTTTAGCTGGAACTGGGGCCTTAGTTAAGATAGAGGGAATTATGAACAGTTCCAAATACCAGTCAATGTTGGCATAAAACCTTCAGGCTTCTGCTAGAAAACTGAACATGAAGAGGAACTTCATCTTTCAGCATGACAACGACCCAAAGCATACATCCAAATCAACAAAGGAATGGCTTCACCAGAAGAAGATTAAAGTTTTGGAATGGCCCAGCCAGAGCCCAGACCTGAATCTGATTGAAAATCTGTGGGGTAATCTGAAGAGGGCTGTGCACAGGAGAGAGTATTTTTGCAAAGAAGAGTGGGCAAATCTTGCCAAGTCAAAATGTGCCATGCTTATAGACTCATACCAAAAAAGACTGAGTGCTGTAATAAAATCAAAAGGTGCTTCAACAAAGTATTAGTTTAAGGGTGTGCATACTTATGCAACCATATTATTTTATTTTTATATTTTTTCTTCCCTCTACCTAAAAGATTTCAGTTTGTTTTTCAATTGAGTTGTACAATTTATAGGTCAAATTAAAGGTGAAAAAAGTTCTGAAATTATTTATCTTTGTCTCATTTTTTTAACAGCACAGAAACCTGACATTTTAACAGGGGTGTGTAGACTTTTTATATCCACTGTAGATATTACTGGGGTTTTATCATCCACATGCTGTGTAATGTAAATCTATGCCTGTGTTCTTGTGTATGTATACATTAGTGTTAGACAGTCTGACTATCTCTATAGTATTTATGTATATTGTGTATGAGGGAACTTCTATATATATATATATAGTGTGGGGAGCTGTGAGGTTATATCTATAATGTGCAGAGCTAGTGAGTATGGGTGAAATAGTATTTTTATATATATATATATATATATATATATATATATATATATATATATATATATATATAAAAATATATATAGTGTGGAGGGTAACTGTAAGGTTATATCTATAGTGGGCAGAGAATTAGTATCTACCTTGCTACCTTGGGCAAATTGTCCCTGTGAGTTATTGTCAAGAGTTGGTAGCTATTTGTTTTGTTATACCATTCAAATTGGATTATTGCAGCCTGTATTATGAGGGGGAGGGTGTGATATACAAGATGGCTCCACCACCTCCCTAGTCTGCACCTCCGCATATAAAGGGTAGCTCCCCTGCAAATTAAAGTATCTTGTCACCCTTTTATTATTCCACTTGTTTGTGCATCTATTGTGTAGTGTCTGTATGCGCCTGTGTGTGGACTAAGTTATCATGATGTGTCTGGCTGACTGTATTTTGCACGACCAGTTCAAGGGCCAATCAGACTGCAATTTCGTTCTAAGCTGTGATTGTTGCATTCATGTCCTGTGCTCTTCAGCAGCTCACCACACCTAATATACAGAGATCTTGTAGCAATAAAGGGCGAGTGCTAAAACTTTTACACAAATATTTGAACTTCTGTAAGTGAACACTCTCATATAAAGGAAACTTGTGTTTAGGTGGAACTTCTCACTTTATGTTGATGAAATGTCATACTAATCTCCTTCAAGTTTGACTTCCTTTATCATGAAGGCTATATAATAATGTTTCACTGTACTTATAATATTACTATTTTTAGACTCCCTTTTAATTGAGGCCTTATTAGTGACCTATAAAATGTTATTACAAGCTTTTTCTAAAGCTAATATGTTTCTGTCCATTGCTACTCTGAAATAATGGCTTTGTTTCAAATTCAGTAACAATTGTGTGTGTATATATGTACAGGGTCGAGTCACATTATTAAGACAACCTCCTATTTTTAATGTCAGCAGCGCAAAGCCAATGAAATACGGCACGTCTCATGAGCTAGCTTGGTGGGTATATAAGGTGACATGTAAGCATAATCAGCTATCGCCATCATGGGTAAAATGTGCAATTTATTTGACTTTAAAAAGGGGATGATCATTGGTTTTCGGGCCAAGGGTGGCAGTTTGCAAACGTTTCATGTGCTGCTGTGGTTTAAGGGTACCGGGACTGCACAAACGGCACCATATGAAATAAACAGCATTGAAACTGAGGAGCACCACGTGCCATTGATGTCAAATGTGAACGTTGGATACAAAGGGGTGTGAGGGCCAACCGACACACTACAGTTGAACAACTCACCATTCAAACGAACCAGGGGACAGATATGTGTCTAAAATGACAGCACAGAAAGCCCTGTTGCGTATGGGCCCCTGAAGCAAATGGCTGATCACTGCACCCCTGCTTATAAGGGTTCATTGTCAGAAACGGCTTCGATTTACACAACAGTATCGTAATTGGACCTCTTCTGATTGGCAAAGGATCGACTCTCTGACAAATCACGTTTTCTGCTCCATTAACTACAAGGATATTGGCGTGTCATGCGCAAATCCTCCGAAGAATACAAGCTGGTGGTGGCAGCGTTCTGGTCTGGGAAATGTTTCCTTGGCATTGTCTGGGACCACTCATACCTCTGGAAGGCACTCTCAACCAATTGGGTTATCTATCCATCTTTGCAGATCAAATACACCCATACATGTTGACTGTCTTCTCTGGAGCAGACCAGATCTTCCAGCAGGACAATGCAACATGTCATACGGCCAGAATTGTCCAGGAGTGGTTGGAGGACCATGACAAAGACTTCCAAGTACTTCCCAGGCCTCCAAGTTCCCCGGATTTGAACCTTATCAAGCTCCTGTGGGAACACCTCGAACTGCACATGGCAGTTATTCAGGATATTAATAATGTGACTTGACTGTGTGTGTGTGTTTGTATATTTATATATTATATATACAGTAAAACTCCTGTTATCCGGCACCCACGAGGACTCCCTATTGCCAGATACGTGTAGTTTCCCTGAATTTAAGGGTCTAAACGACCCTTAAACACTCAAAAAAAACTTCAAAGTGCCTTTAAAAAGACATTAGCACTTAAAAGGGGCCATTTAGGGCCAAAAAAAACAATCAGAAAAAAAGATAGCTTTTTTTTTTTTTTTTTTTTTAAGTCTCGAGCTCTGGCTAGTGCCGGTTATGCTGGTTTAGCTGCAGTTTTTTGAAAATGGGGAATTGATGACGGTTGCTTGAGAGTCCCGGTTAGTTGGGAGCCGGATAACCGGGATTCTACTGTGAGTGTGTATGTATGTATGTATGTATGTATGTATGTGTATATATATATATATATATATATATATATATATATATATATATATATATATATATATATATATATATATACATATATATACACACACATACACACATACACAAGTACATTTATTGATATCAAAGTGTACATAGTAATTGTTTTAAAGCATATGAAGTACAATATATATCAGTGCTTCTGAAATCCACTACAACTGACAAGCCTATCAGTGCTTCTGAAATCCACTACAACTGACAAGCCTACTTAGGCCTCTACAACCCAGTGTCCTTTAATTTTGTTGCTATTGTCTACTGAAGTTTGTTAAGTGTGTGACTAGAGCCTGATTTGCATTCTTATGTTCTAGTCCTATTTCAAACGACAGCCAAGCCCTGATTTTTTGTTGTCAATATTTACAGCTGTGGCAAAGAATCCAACTATCATTGCCTTGGAACTGTGACACACAACTCTGCAAGTTCTTATGCCTCACTCCCCTGTGATAGGGGGCATTTTGTGACTTGTGGTTTCTATGCTCTAACTAGGGCAGGGCTAGGCCCAGTGACTGACCGCCATTCTGATTTCACTAAGTGCATGCAGCTGCCTGACACCAAAGGCAGGTGGATACAATTGTTATCTGTCAAAGTAGAAAAGGGGCACTATCTACCCTACATTGGAAGTTCACAGATTCTCATGTGCACAATAAAAGTATTTTATTCCTTCTTTGGCGGATCAAGCTACAATGTGGCTGGTGCTGAGCAGAGCACACTACAATACAGCCGCCCGATGGTCAAAGTGACAATTCCTGAAGCACTCTGGTAACTTACTATATCTTGAGGTCTAATGGGATGCACATATATTCAGTTTACTGCAATAAAGATATACAGCACTACCACCCAGAGAAATTTCAGGAATATAACATCAGTGATCTTTAAACTACATTACCTTACTACTACAAGAAATTAAGACCACTGCCATCTAGTGGAGGAAAGTGGTAAACCACAAAGGGACTTCCTGATAGCACAAAGCTTATGAAGCATATGTTTCACATGAGAGACTTGATATTCTCCAGGATGTAACTTCCTATTCCCACATGCCCGTTACATGGGGACACTTACAAACGCAAAAGTGACAAAATACCTTATCTTATGTCATGGCTGGAGTAGCTACGAGAAAAAGTAGCAAGAATATACAATCTTATTACTTGTCTAGAACGTCACCCACTGCATCTCAAAAACAACAGCCTAACTCAAAAACCACGGCAGCAACAATGATGGAGCATACAGCGCCAAGCACTAAGGGTGATATCCAAGACCTCAAAGACCTGATCCTCACATTCAGGGAGGACATCAGAGCGGACATCCAAAAAGGAAATGTTCATGAGAGCATCCGGGGGGGGGGGGGGGGGGGTATCCCTGACATCGAAGGGCACAGACCAAGTGTCTTTGCGGACCTTGCTCAACAAACGTTATTCAAGAGGAAAATTATGAAACCACTCCTGGACAACATCCTGGCCCATGGCTGGAAATACTCTTGGGGCTTTCCATTTCGCCTACTGATTGCCAGGGACGGCAAGTTCTTTACCATCAGAACCCTAGAGGAGAGGACGGCCCTTCTAGCTACCTGGGGCATTACTTTAATGCTCCTGGAGTTTCTGGCGACAGCCAACCCGTCAGGGAGTTGACAGAGGGTCCCCGAGGAAGAACTGTTGGTCTTAATTCTCGTGGTAGATGTTCCAACCTCCCCTCCAGAAGACATCAAAACAAGGCCTCTGACCAGCCAGATGTGCCATAGATCCAATAACACTGTGATGTATTGCTATATGATATGTTATAGTTAGGTTCTACCTCTTATTTTGATCTTCTAAAACTTGCAACCAAAATATGAACAGACATGACTAGTTAAACTCTTGCATAACTATCTGTCACTTTAGAAGAATATTTCTTCTTTTTTTTTTATATAGATATTGATAGTGTCCCTTAAGGGCTTCACCATATACACAACCCCCGGCGAATCCAGTCAGTATTGGAGTCTAATACTACTGGACTCACCAATTTAATTAAAAGGACAGCGCTCTCTCTCCTTGAAGTAGTGTTATACTACGTTCCTAGTTTTGTTTTTTTCTATTAGTATAATTTTATTTTTAGAATAAAAAAAAAAAGATTTTTTTTTTTTTATAAATTTGTGTCAACAAATTTGACGCCGGATTACTTCACAAGCAGTTTCAACCACTGTATATCGTTGTGTTCTCCTCATCCGTTCTATCCTAACATTTTACTTTACGTTTACATCAATTTGCACAGTGAAGTGACGCAGGTGGTTTCTGGACGGAGTCCCAGCGGGAGGCTCATCAGACTAGATACTCGAAGGCGGCTATAACCCTTCGTGCTCTACTAAGCTTGGCCTTGAGCCCCAGACAAACGGTGAGTCATGAATATTAATATTTCACATAATGCTCAGGGCCTGAATGAACCGATTAAGAGAGGGGTTGCCATAAAAGAGTATCAGAGACTAGGGGGAGATGTAATATTTGTGCAAGAAACACATTTTAAGAAACTAGAAGTCCCCAAATACTGGGGGAAAGCATATAAACAAACTTTCCACTCCACCGCAACAGAAAAGAAAAGAGGGGTGACATTTCGCCACACCCGTACTCAGACAGACCCAGAGGGTAGATATATGGCAGTACATGGCACCATTCATGATCAGAAAATTACCTTCCTTAACATATATGCGCCAAACACTGATCAGAAGCAATCCTTCACTAAAATTTCAGATCTGATTATGGGCTGGGAGCACTCCCTCCTGATCATAGGGGGGGACATGAACACAGTCCTAGATCCATCTACAGACAAATCAACTGCTACCACTAAACTCACACCTCCCACAGCTACCAGAGCTCTTAAACATATTCTCAGATCTAATTGCCTGATAGACAGTTGGAGGATAATGAACCCCACTGATCGAGAGTATACTTTTTACTCCCCCAGACATCTGTCACACTCCAGAATTGATTAGCTGTTCATTCAACAACACCTATCACTAAACTTAGAAGCAGCTTCCATTCGACCCATTTCGTGGTCAGATCATGACCTGGTTCTGATCTCCCTGTCTGGACTTCTACCAGCGGGACGGTCCCACTCGTGGGCACTAAATCCCTGTCTATTAAATGATTTAGTCCTAAGGGAAAAAATCAGCAGCGCAATTGTGGAATACTTCAGGATCAATAGTGGGGGTGAGGTAGACGGGGGAGGAGTGTGGGCAGCCCATAAGGCAGTGATTAGAGGAGTTTGTATTCAGCTAGGAGCAGCAGCGAAAAAAGCAGATAGAGCGCAAATTAGTGACCTTAATAGCAAGATCACAGAGTTACAATCACTATTTGCCAGGAATCATGATTCTAAGATCTACAATGAAATTCTGAAATACAAACACACCTTAAACACAGTGCTCAGGAAGAAGGTGGTCTCCATGCTACAACGTACGCAGGCCAGCTTCTTTAAGAGCACCAATAAACCTGACAGTATGTTGGCCAGAAAGCTTAAAGCACAGAGGGCGGACTCATTCATCCCAAAGATATTTACTAAAGGGAAAGGCCCGGTCTCTAAACCAGACCTGATTGCTGATGTCTTTCGACAATTTTATACAGAACTGTATTCCGCCCCCTCTCACTCAGGATCCTACTCTCACAAATCACAAATTGATGAATTTCTTTCTGGGATTCAGCTGCCACAAATTGAGGAATCACAGGCAGAGACCCTAGCAGACCCCATAACTGCTGAGGAAATTAAACAGGCTATTAAGGCCACAAGATCACATGCAGCACCTGGTCCAGATGGATTCACAAATTTTTATTATAAACAATACATCGATCTCTTGCTACCGCACCTCCAAGAATTATTTAACAGTTTCCTCTCTGGTTCTTCAATCAGACCAGAATTTCTAGAGGCTAAAATTATTGTAATACCCAAAGTGGGGAAAGACCCAGCACAGTGCGGTAGTTATAGACCGATCTCGTTGATCAACACGGACCTCAAATTATATTCCAAAATAATGGCAAACATATTGGCCCCATTGTTGCCGGACCTGATCCATCCGGACCAGGTAGGCTTCATCTCAGGTAGAGAAGCACCCGACAACACCAGGAGAATCTTTAACCTAATAGACTTGGCTACCAGAGAGGATATCCCGCTAATGCTCCTATCTTTAGACGCCGAAAAGGCATTTGATAGGATAGACTGGACTTTTATGTGGAAAACATTGGCGAAGTTTGATCTGGGGGACGGCTTTTTGAAGGGCATTATGCCTTTATACAGCGATCCCAGAGCAGGTATTATATATCAGGGATTTGTGTCCAAACAATTTAATATTACTAGGGGAACTAGGCAGGGCTGCCCACTCTCCCCCTTGCTCTCCGCCCTTAGTCTTGAACCATTGGCAGCGGCAGTTAGAAATTGTCCAAACATTAAAGGAGTGCAGATTGGCCCTAATGAGCATAAGCTCAACCTTTTTGCAGACGATATCATGCTGTCACTTACAGATCCAATACCAAGCCTGCCTAATTTATTCCAATTGCTCACAGACTTTGGCAGAGTGTCAGGGTTCAAAATCAACACTAACAAGAGCATAGCCCTCAACATTACACTACCCCAAACGATGAAACAGAACTTAGAAAACAGCTTTCCCATAAAATGGGCCCCCAAACAGATAACTTATTTGGGTATTCATATTCCGAGGTCTATAGCGTTGGTATACAAGGCAAATTTTCCTCCTGTCTTTAACAGAATCAAGGCAGATATCTCCAAGTTGGCCTTCCTTAACATCTCATGGTTGGGCAGAATAAATTCCATCAAGATGAATGTGATTCCCAAATTATTATACCTATTTAGGACAATCCCAACCCCGATCAGGTTACCCGACCTTAGAGTGATGCAAAAAACACTTTTTAAGTTCGCCTGGAATAACAAGAAACCAAGAATCAATAGAACCACAATGTGTGCGCCTAAACAGAAAGGGGGGCTAGCCTTCCCTGATCTAATCAAGTATTATAAGGCCACTAGATTAGCTCAAACCACGACCTGGTTTAAAAAAGAGGCCATACCGGTGTGGGCAGACATAGAGAGGCAACTTCTAGAAGACAAGCATTGGGTACTATCGCAGGTTTTATGGCTTAGCTTAGGTCGGGACCTACGAACAGGAGAGTTACCGATTTGTATTAGCCACTCTTTTAAATTATGGAAAGACCTGAACAGAAGGGTGGACCTCCTGAGCGTGGGTTCTGGCTTGATTCCACTATGGCAATCTCACAAAGGTCAGCACCTCAATAAATTTACCCAGATGAAATGGTGGATAAATAACAAAATAACAATTGTGGCAGATACCTGGGTGACCTCACAAAGCAACACATCGTCAATTATCACTGACATAATTCAGGTGCCACATAGAGAGTGGCTTAATCTGATGGCAATTAATGAGACACTAACACACTCTACGAAAATCAACAAATATCATACCAAATCTCCCTTCAATAAATGCTGTATCAACAATCCCGGAGGTAAGGCCAATATAGCCATCATTTACAATCAGATGGGGTCTCTCACCAACAGGGTTAAACCACATTACCAAACTGCATGGGAGGCTGACTTGCAGGTAACTCTAGACGACAGCCAATGGAATAAGATCCTCAAACAAGCCAATACCTCTTCACTAAACGTAAAACTCTTTTAAGACAAAAGAAAACTCTTTTAAGACAAAAATGAGGTGGTACCTTACACCAGCAAGACTCCATCTTCTAAACAAAACACACCCTGACACAGGTTTTAGGGGCTGCACAGACACTGGTACACTGATTCACATGCTGTGGGAGTGTCCGAAAATAAGACCCATATGGACAGCAACATACGACCTATTAGAAACACTTTTGGGGACAACAGTAACACAAAAGCCTGAGGAAGCTTTGCTAGGCCTTTCAACTACAGGGCTATTCAAATCAGAACAATGTTTAACAACACAGATATTTTTGGCCACGAGATGCATCATAGCTAAACACTGGAAACTTACCTCCCCTACTCACATTGAAGTACTTCACAAAATCAGGTTCATTCGGGCTATGAGCTCACTTTCAGCTGAAATTGATGAAAGATACCGTCGATGGGCCTCCTGCTGGGACTTATGGACTCTATGAGGTCCACAATAAGGTTTGTGTGAACTACTTTTATGGGTTGACCTGATGTTTGATCTATGGTTTCACCTTACTGTACCTCCTGGACACATGTCTGCTTTGAGGAATGTATATATGTTCAAGACCTTGTGTGACTTTATATATATGTTTTACATGGTCATGTGTTATTCTAACCAAAAAAGAAAAACTTTGAAAGAAACTTTTTGATATATCTTGTTGATACTTGAGAGATTTGTTATATGATTTGCTGAACTTACGATGTTATATTTGTTTATTCTTTCAATAAAAAAGTTATTTATAAAAAAAAACATATGAAGTTCAACGTTTTAAGAAATCCTCTGATCCTTGTATTTGATGATTTATCTAGAGGGGTGCAATCAATAAAACCCTATTGAAATATGGTCAGTTGTCTCAGAAGGGGAAACAATTATTTTGCAATGCCAAAAATAGGCAATTGGACAATTCCTTGGTTTAATATGCCTCCTATTCTATTTATGCCACATAAACATTAATGTCCATTTTATTCAAAAATATATTCAACCCCTTTTAAAGTTATCTATCAAACCTGCAGTCACAACCTCCTTTGATAGTGTTACACACTATGACTGCCCTAACTATGGTGAATAGGTTTTCTTCCTCTTACCTCAAGTAGTGCCCCCTTGTCAATTGAATGGCTCTATTCATTCACATGGTGTTGTACACAATCCCTCACCAAATATGTATTTGTATAATCATTAACTTGGCTCCTATTAATTCAGCATCCATTTAACGTCACTCCTATGGTGCAGTTTTTTATTCATTTAGCTTTTTGCATATGCTTGCAGAACTCATTTAAACCCTGAAAAAAATAACTATTATTTATTATTATTCGACACCGGTAGTTAAATACATGTAAGAGGGGCTATTTCAGGTCTAACTACATAACCCCTGACTTAGGCCAAGACCAGAAAATCCCAGACATGATTAATGCAAACAACGATTAGATTTAAAACGGATGTTGGCTTCAACTTTATTTTGGCTGATCTGCACATGGGAGAAAAAACATGAAGCTTCCTGCACATGTAGCAAAACACAGGTCTAGTAATGGGGCTGTGAGATGAGCTCACTGGAATGTAGGTCACGACACACAAATATTCCTGTGGGCGAGAGATGGTCTCCACAGGAAGCAGGTTAGTGCAAATCACATTGACAGTCCTGTCCCTCATTCACACTAAGCTATAAGTATAATGTTATTTCAGACATTACATTGCTGTCCACTAATATTTTGCCTCGTAAACATTGTATATATGAATGAATCCCATCACAAATAGAAAGAAATCTGTTTGCCTCAAGTTTTATGAATTTTAGTATAAATGAGTATGAGAAATGTATAATAAAAATGTGCATATCTTATACCAATGTGTGTTTATTGTACAAGTTATAAATTTACTCTTTTCTTTTGTGAAATGTAAAACCTCAATCTTACAGAAAACATGGAAGTAAAGCAGGTGACGTGGGTAAATAGAAAGCCAAGCAATTCTTTAGTGGAACAGTCTGCTGAATGCCCAGTTGTATTGCACTTTTTTAGTCTTCATATTCTTGTAAAATCTTTACTAGTCTTCAATTAAAAAAGAAAAAAATATATACATTAAAGCAGCCCTGAACACCCCCATATTCAGATTTCTGGCACATCTTCAATACTCAAACATGAAGTGTGAGGGGATAACCTGACCCTAAGAAGGGATTCATGCCTGTCTGATTTCAAAGGTTACAGATCTTAAGACGTACGGCTGCATTGTAGATATATATTAAGGCCTATGGTGCAGTCCAGAAAGGAGAAGAGCTCAGCGCTTCCAGCCAAGGAGTCTATTCCACAGATGTGTGAAGGCCTTGGAGCTACTTAATCCAATGACAACCAGTAACACCAGGTAAAGTGTCATTAGGATGGCAAAACGGTGAGTGGAAAACCAAGATGGGTGCCTGGATCTATACAAGGAAAGTAAGAAAAGAGAGACCATTACAAGGTACAAGGCAATAACAATCTCAGAAATAAGCCTGGACATGCACCATTGAGTTCAGGCACAGGAGCAGAGGGATGAAATGTATTATATGCATCTATGCTTTAGTGACCACATATTTGTAGATGTATGAAATATAACATATTACATGTGTCTGGAAATCTAGTTTAGAGAGAGAGAAGAGAGAGAGAAGAGAGAAAGAGAAGATAGAGAGAAGAGAGAAAGAGAAGAGAGAAAGAGAAGAGAGAAAGAGAAGAGAGAAAGAGAAGAGAGAGAGAGAGACTATCCCATTGTTATACAAGTGATCCGTCATGCATGCTTTGGGCTAATAGTAGATCTGCTCACCTTCTTTGTGGCTGTTCCTGAGAATACACAAACAGGTATTTGACTCTTAGCAACTGGTTATTTGTCACAACAAAATATTTCTGTGGCACATCTCCACCCTCACTATTCCGTGCTCTTGCTCTCTTCCGGTCAATTTCAGATGAATCTAAAAAAGGAAGGAATAAAGAGTTTAAACTGAGAATATCCAAAAGCCCACAGAACATATGCCTCACGGTGTCCTTTGCAGCTGCTCACCTTTTTTCTTGGCCTGACACTTCACATCAGGATGATCGATCATTTCACATACAGCTACACAGCTTAGTGCTGGGCCCAAGATGCTGTGATACCAACCCTGGCCATGGGGACTGTAGAGAAGAGCAAGGCTCAGGTCACTTGTCAGATAGGTACCTTCTCCAAATAAAGAAGTCTGCAGAAAACCAGAGATCACAAACTTGTGGCAATCTTGTATTTATTAGTTAAAAAAAAAAAATAAGAATTCATGAAAATAAAAAACTTATGTATAAAACATGGTGACAGGAAAATTCTGGATCACAAAATACTACTTTTTATAAGCTGAAAGTGTATTCAAGTCACTATTTCAGTTATGCATAATTGTATATTTGTTTTAAATACACTGTTTTATTAAGTATTTTGAGCAATTAACTATGGTGGTATATAACAAAGGTTTGCCATTACATCCTTATAATATATTTAACTTACTGAAATTAAATTACCCCTTCTAATCAACCAATCATGCATAGACCTATCGCATTCTTTTGGGTGATTATTGCCAATAATCGCTTATTAACCTGGGAATCTGGTTGTATTGCTTTTGGACTAAAGTCATTTGAAGAATGAGTACATGCAGACCAGTTAGTAACTAGGCTGATTCATCAAATTACCGCATGAGGTCTACACATTCTCATTCTTGGCAATGTTGTATGGCTTTAGACTGAAAACTATTAAGTCAGATGCAAAGGAGGTAATTAGTAATTAATGGTAATAATAGCCCATATGAATGCAGTCACAGGCTATGCGTGAGTAGATCAGAAAGTCTGAGAACTAAATATGCAACTGTTTTGCTAACACTGAACTGACAACACTTGTTTATAATATTACCGTTTTAAATGTTACCATATTTCAAATGTCCACTACGCCCATTTAAGAATAAGCTTAGTGAACCACATATTTCATGTAATATTAGAATAATTATTTTTATACATGACTATATTCTCTTGTATGTTCTATTACAATGCAAATTATGAATTTAATGAGTGTGAAAATGCCATATTTGTGTAGTCACATGCCATGTATTGCACCTTGTTCAAGTGGCAGTGCAAGCCGTTGTGCAGTATGGAGTGGAAGTTCTCCAGCCGGCTGCCATGCAGAGCGTACATCAGGTCCTGGTCCCCGCGGGTCTCCTGGAACTTGCTTTGCAGCTTCTCGCAGTATTCTATTTCAAATAGGAAGTCAGGAGTGGGCAGAGCAACACTTGGAGAGCCTGGCAGGGCTCCGATTTCCTCATACTAAAACAGCAAGTGAGGGGCAGCCTTAACGCTTAAGGCTGGAGTTAAATTGCCGAAAAGGTTAGTACACATACTGCCTACCCTATTGATTCACATACACGGATTAGATTTAATTACATATACTATTAAATATCAACAGTTTATATTGCTAAGTGTTACTACCCAGGCTATGTTTCATGCAGATCCCAGATAATATATTGGTGCAGTTTTCATCCCATTTTTGGTTAGACTGCAGCTCCCCTAGTGGTCAGATGCCAGTTCTAGTCTCAAACTACTTAAAGGGACTCCAAACTCATGGATACTTCTACACCATCATGTTGAGCAACTAAAATCAAGTTGTGGAGCTGCAAAAACGATTTCACTGTTTTAAGAGTGATTTTAAATGCTGCAGTGTTAGCTTTTAAAATCTTCAGATTGTTTGTTTCCTTATCTGGATTTCAGCTGCACAGGCCAATGTCCTGATCTTATGCAGACAATGTCACTCTCTCAAAGTTTATATACTCTCTCCAATACTATAAAGCGTTTTCTTTTATGGCTGAAGATTTTTTTTCTTTTCACTGGTTTTGATTTTAGGATCTTCAGAACCTGCAGAGTAAAGTACGCTACAGACAGCAGCAAGAGGGGACATTTGGATGCTTAAAATGTTTCTATAAAAATTCTTAACTTAGCATCAATTAAGAAACAACTAAAAAAAAATATGTTTGTTTTCAGTTTGATAATCTAGAACGACATAGCTAAATACCATCAGCCTTATTAAATTGCGATTCTGTAAATTTAAAAGGGCTTTATTTAAGCACACAACATATTTTATTTACAGAAGTTTTTTGTTAGTGAGGACCTTGCTTTTGGATAGAAGTTCACTAACTAAAAACTTCTGTAAAAAAAATATGCTGTGTGCTTAAATAAAGCCCTTTTAAATTTACCGAATTGCAATTTAATAAGGCTGCATGTCTGTTTAAGCTTCCAAATGAATGTCTTTTAGTAATAAAAAGTGGGCAGGCAAAATAAAACACAATAAGGAACAATTAAATTGATTGTGAAGAATTAAGTTGTAAAGCTGCGTAATACCATAGTATAACTGGGGTGACTGAATTATATCGCTCCTTTAATACCTATTTTTGTGATGGCTCTTCAATACGATCAGTTTATGATTCTGTGAGCAAGATTATAGGGATTCAATTACATAAGAAAAGGAAAATAACATATTTTCAGCATAGTTTACATTTAGTAAGATGAGGGACATTGTGAAGGAAAACACTTTTACAATTAAAAGTACATTTAATATATTTTAGAAACATGGCTATGATGTTGCTAAATCTCCAAATAATTTGCCTGTTTTGTTAGCAGAATATTTTGGAAACACAATAACCACAAATATAGCCAGTAACAGAAAATAAATAATGTTGTCAAAGAAAAATAACTTGTTGGTGGGTAAAATATTTGCTCTTGGGAGATTGGTTCTTTTTGGAAATTGTGGTTAAACTGATCAACTGTTAAAATAACCACAGCAGGAACTCAAAAGCTACATCTGCAAACCTTCTTGTGTATGTGAACACGATCAAGAACCAGAACTAGCTGAAATTAGTTTACAGTGATAACCAAATTCATAATATCTAGAATATTAATCTCTTAGAATGGTTGTCACAATGATATTTCACATTAGGGTCCAGATAACATCAGGGTCAACAATTTGGATTCCCCAAAAAGTTGTAATGTTATTGGTTCACAACAACCGTTTACGTTGTCTTAACTCATTATGGAACAAGGAAATAGTCAATATGAATTTGTCTTTTTCTTTGCAAGGGCTTAGAGCACAACATGGTATATAGTAGGGTTATTAATAAAACATTTAGATTAACTTTTTTTTCCTCAATTACAATTCAGCCAAGTCTGTGACACTAAAAGAGGACCTACAGTGCCTTGCAAAACTATTCACCCCCCCCCCCTGGCTTTTTAGCTATTTTGTTACATTAGAGCTTTAAGTTCAATGTTTTGTTAATCTGAATTTTATGTGATGGATCAGAACACAATAGTCTAAGTTGGTGAAGTGAAATACGAAAAATATATACATACATTTTTTTTTAGAAATAGAAAACAGAAAATTGTCATGTGCGTATGTATTCACCCCCTTTGTTATGAAGCGCATCAAAAGCTCTGGTGCAACCAATTACCTTCAGAAGTCACATAATTAGTGAAATAATGTCCACCTGTGTGCAATCTAAGTGTCACATGATCTGTCATTACACATACACACCTTTTTTGAAAGGCCCCAGAGGCTGCAACACCTAAGCAAGAGGCACCACTAACCAAACACTGCCATGAAGACCAAGGAACCCTCCAAACAAGTAAGGGACAATGTTGTTGAGAAGTAAAAGTCAGGGTTAGGTTATAAAAAATAACCAAATCTTTTTATGATCCCCAAGAGCACCATCAAATCTATCATAACCAAATGGAAAGAACATGGCAAAATAGAAAAACCTGCCAAGAGACGGCCGTCTACCAAATTATGGACCAGGCAAGGAGGGCATTAATCAGAGAGGCAGCACAGAGACCTAAGGTAACCCTGGAGGAGCTGCAGAGTTCCACAGCAGAGACTGCAGTATCTGTACATAGGATGACAATAAGCCATACGCTCCATAGAGTTGGGCTTTATGGCAGAGTGGCCAGAAGAAAGCCATTACTTTCAGCAAAAAAAAAAAAATGGCACGTTTTGAGTTTGTGAAAGGGCATGTGGGATACTCCCAAAATGTCTGGAGGAAGGTTCTCTGGTCTGATGAGACTAAAATTGATGTGTCTGGCGCAAACCCAACACATCACATCATCCAAAGAACACCATCCCCACAGTGAAACATGGTGGTGGCAGCATCATGCTGTGGGGATGTTTTTCGGCAGCCGGGACTGGGAAACCAGTCAGAGTTGAGGGAAAGATAAATGGTGCAAAAGGGATATTCTTGAGCAAAACTTGTACCACTCTGTGCATGATTTGAGGCTAGAACGGAGGTTCACCTTCCAGCAGGACAATGACCCCAAACACACTGCTAAAGCAACACTTGAGTGGTTTAAGGGGAAACATGTAAATGTGTTGGAATGGCCTAGTCAAAGTCCAGACCTCAATCCAATAGAAAATCTGTGGTCAGACTTAAAGATTGCTGTTCACAAGCACAAACCCTCCAACTTGAAGGAGCTGGAGCAGTTTTGCAAGGAGGAATGGGAAAAATCCCAGTGGTAAGATGTGGCAAGCTCATAGAGACTTATCCAAAGTGACTTGGAGCTGTGATTGCAGCAAAAAGTGGCTCTACAAAGTATTGACTTTAGGGGGGTGAATAGTTATGCACATTGACTTTTTCTGTTATTTTGTCCTATTTGTTGTTTGCTTCACAATAAAAAAAAAAAAAACATCTTCAAAGTTGTGGGCATGTTCTGTAAATTAAATGATGCAAATCCTCAAACAATCCATGTTCATTCCAAAACACAAAAAATGCCAAGGGGGGTGAATACTTTTGCAAGGCACTGTACGTGGACTTTACCAAAAGAAAAAGGGTTCTTTTACATAAAATGCAGGATAATTTGAACCTACTCTGCAATCTAAAGATTTTTAAGGAGGCATGTAACATTTATTAATGATACAAATGATTTAAAATGGTTTTGATCATTGACTTATTACATCAGCTCTTCCCCAGGTTGCAACTCCAGCCCTCCAGGACTGGAATGCCACAGTTTAAAGTACCAATGTAGAGTGTCATTTGTTTATTTCATAGCTGACTAGCAATAACATCAGTGATTCAATAATTCAATATAGCTTCTAAAATTTAGCGTTTTTTTTTACAAAATAAAAAAAACACACACACAGGGTTACATTTCATTAGCTGTTACATGATTTGTTTTACTGGTGGAGTCATTACTGTATGTGCTTTCCTTTAAAGTACATTGTAATGATAATGATAAAATATGCCAATGCCCTTTAAAAGCATGTATTGCATCTAGTATATATAAATATATATGGGATGAGTTAAAGAGGCAAGCATTGGATTGTCCTAAAGACAAGGGGAATTAACAATAACAGTAATTTAGAATTGTATTTAATTGGCCCAATAGCAGTTTCCTATATGTAATATTATTATTAATATTATTAGCAATCCTATAGGCATTTGCACATCACTTGCAGTCTTTCAACATAACTGAATAACTGAGAAGTTTTATATGTGCAAGGTCTCTCCAGGTGACTAAGCTGTTACCAGGGGACTAATCAGCCTCAGTTAAAACAAAATTCCAAATAAAAGTAAAAAATTGAAGACTGTATTATTTTTACTTTCTAAAATAATTTTGGCCATGATCGACCATTTTGACCATTACTTGTGCTTACAACGAATGTCCTGAAAATCTGATCAGTGTCTGGTGTTTGAGAACTTGAGCTGACAAGTCTATTTTAGAAGGCTGAAGAGGTCCATTAAGCAATAGAATTTGTTTTTCTTTTAAGAAAAAAAACGTTTTCTCGTTTGTGGCTTTCTCATTCAAATACACATCTGTGTTTAACAGCAATGAAGTGCTTTCATTGCCATTTCTCCTTTTATATATAATTGACTACTTGAATGCAAATACGGGGAGGACCAGCCGTGACAAAACAACAACAAATGGGCTGGAGGCGTAGTGGAAACTGGACTTGATTGACACTTCAGGATTGGGGACAAGGCAGCTTCATGAAGACCAGTCTCAGGCAAAACAACTCATTTTAAAATATGCACATGCTTAATTAATGTCACTCTGTAATGTACGCCCTAAAAAAAGTTTGATGACAGGTCCCTTTAAAGGTAGTCAATTATGTACAAAAGCCTTTGTGAAAATGAATTCAAACTAAAATTCAAACTGGAGCACAAAAAGGAGAGCGCAAAAAGCGATATATGGTGCTAAAGTTTAAGAGGCATGGAAAATTGTATGTAATAGGCACTACATTTATTATGCTTGCAATAAGAAATTAACTAAGCATAATAAACTGTCGCTGTACGGACAACACTGTGGGATGCTGTGCTAAATAAAGATATTACTATAAAGTATATATAACTTAAAATGTACAGTGCTGCTTAGCTTAAAAAGAAGGTCCCTGCACTCTGCAATGAGTTTCATGAATAATTGCTTCCAAGTATACTGACCCTGTCGTGTACATACCTTTATATATACATATATCCTTTCAAAACTCCTCACTAACAAATACGAACACAAAAAGGAGGAACATTTTAAGCCAAAAACACTGCTGATACAAATAATATCCCCTCCCATTCTTGAAAAGACAATTCTTCATCATAAAATACCAACATAGTCCTATTACGTCATTGTCAAACCAGGCATGTATTTTGTAAATATACATGTATATATATAAATCTATGTACACCACAGGGATACTATATTCTGAACAAATTATTATAAAAGGAGAGGAGAGGGATGTGCTATTTTAGCTAACCAATTCAGGAAATTTGAAGTTAACGCACCAATCCAGCCCTCCGATCCTGTGGTGTTTTATCTTCTTTTTTCTACACCTGGAGTTAAAGTTCTCTGAGAGAAGAATATACAGGTCCTTTTTATTTCCTATTGTAATTTGGTTTGTGTCTATTAAATCCATTATTACATAGTTCACCATATACCGTTTTTTGGACTCTCCTTTTTGTTTTGCCGTTTGTCTTCAAAGTAGCATCTTATTATGTGATGGAATCAGAATTAGGACTACAATTAATCTAACCAAGATCTACTTCTTTATTTTATTTAATTTTTGTTGTTATATTGGGTGAAATGCATCTGCTTGTTTCTTACAAACTAAGCTTTATTTCTGCATCATTTTATATAATTACTTTTAAAAGGGTAAAGGAAGGAAATTTAGTGAAGACCCAAAGAAAGGACACAATTCCTTTATCAGTTTGTATATAGAAACTTTGAACAAATGCCCTCTTATATTGGCTACCTTTTATATAAAAGCTTCATCAGTAGCACTACAGAGAACATAACTACAAAAAATTGCCAATTTGTGCTAAAAAGCCAAAGCTGATCAACACATGTTTTCCAATAGTGTTAAATCAGAAGGAAATAGTTCTCACCTTGTCTTTTTTTAAACTCTTAATGGTAAATAGTTTCTCTGATAAAACCCAACTCAGAAGATCCAATGTTTTCTTGTCTCGCTCTGTTCTATTGTGGATTATTTCTTGAAGACTGGGCAAGGTGTTTATATCTGCAAGCTAATAAACAAACAACAATCAAACAAAAATGTGACATAACTCATAAAATCAACAATACTGTGGCCCCAAAATTAAATTATTCACTGAAAAGATCATTTTTTTTTAACCAATACAGTTGTATGAAAAAGGAATGGTCTATAGGGCAGCAAAATTACATTATTATGAAACAGAGGTGGGATTGTTTCCGCTTTCACTGGTTATAACCTGTTACATGATATAGAGTAGAAGGCATTCTATTGAACATCCACAGACTTGTGTCTTATTGATATTCTTTTTAAGATAAAACTAGTTAAGACAACAGAAAAATAATGCCTCACTGTGAACCCTAGGTATACTTCTTCTAAAGTTTGTTTCAATTCACTAATTAGATCAAACCTACTGTTTTTACCTATTTTTATGTGCTATTATTTGTAATCTGTATGCATTGTTCTATTTAATTACAGCAGCTTAAGAATTGAAATAGCGTAAATGAGTTTTAAGCTATTTGCTACACCTGTGCTGTCAAATTGGATGTTTTCTATTGTATTGACTGGTGTATAGGTACATTCACTACTTGATAAATACTTTTTTTGCATACAGAGTGGAGTACTACCTGCTATAATGGATGGTGTATTCGGATAGGCAGTTTAATAAATCTGGGCCTAAATGTCAATACACATGATTAATTTGCTGAATACATTATATGTCTATTACTGTAGAGTATGTTGTATCACACAATAAATAAACCTCATCAGTTCTGTAGCATAAGTTAAGAGGTGTCGTCTTTAGTTAGAACAAGAGAATCTCTTATTGTATTTAAGTTAAAGCAAAGCCGAAGACTGGAAATCAGCTACTCTGCAAATATATATTAAAACATCTCAATTGTTGTTCTTATGTATTTTAAATTGCCATGTAACGGCTTTTGTTGTATCAGAAACAGGATATTAAAATATGTTGGATTTATTTGAGAAAACAATGGTGTCATTACAAAATAAACCATGTATAAGTGGGGTGCTCTGTACACTTCAAAAGTTTAAACAAATGATAATATACTGTTGTATGATGCATGCACAGAGACATTTCATGCACATTTCAAGCATGTTTAAACAAGTTTTACTTAATGACTTTTTTGCTTTTAAAATGCACAATATTCATTTTGAGTTCCACATCAGTTTAAATTTGCTGTATTTGATTTCTGAAGTTAATTCATATTGTTCTTTTGGAATCACATACATACACCAACTTTGCTTGAATGTATGTTTAATAGAGACTTCCCTTTTTAAAGATGGCAGCCAGGTTTGTGACACCACCATTTAGGGTGCAATGCATTTAACATTTGTGTAGCTATAATAGAAATGTATCAACTGTATCCTGCTTTTGTAACTGAATAAAGAATGGTGAAAGAGAGAGGGGGCAATTGGGTTAGAAGGGGTGAGGGAGCGATAGAGAAAGTGATGAGGAGAGAAGGTAATAAGAGTAGATGAAGTTAGCATTCTGTGTCCTGATCATTAATTGTTTTTTAAGGTTTTAAAATAATAGATGGGAGAAGAACTTGCTATTAGTACATATTTTAAAAGTTTATAACCTTTCAACTGTTTCTTTAGGTTGTTTTAATAAAACATACGTACACATTTTATCCAGTACCTACAAACAAACTGAAAATATATACTGTATATACTTGAGTAAAAGGTGAGTTATCCGGCCCTTTTTAATGCTGAAAAAGCCCCCTTGGCTTATACTCGAGTCACCCTGCTCCTGCTGCTCTCTGCCCGTCTTCCTGCTGTGCCCCTTCTCCCTCCCCTGGGCGTCACATCATTAGCATATGCCGGGTCCCGACACAGCCGGAAGTCGCGCAGAGGAGCAGCTGATGGAAGGTAAGAGAGGGGAAAGGGAGAGAGGGGGTAATTGGAGAGGGGAAAAAGGATGAGGAGGGAGGATGAGGAGGGAGGATGAGGGGAAAGGGAGGGGGAGGAAAAGAGATATGAGGGAAATGGAGGGAAAGAGACACAGGGGAGGAAGGGGGGGGAGACATCTTTATAAAGGGGAGACACAAGAGGGGGACACAGATGGCACAAGAAGGGGACACTGGAGGGGAAACAGGTCACACAAGAGGGGGACAGAGGGCAACAGAGGGACACAAGGGGCAGCGCATTTCCCACCCTTGGCTTATACTCGAGTCAATACTTTTTCCCAGTATCTTGTGGTAAAATAGGTGCCTCGGCTTATATTCAAGTATATATAATACTTTAATTGGTCTTTGCAATGTTGGAGTATTTCAAGGCTACAATACATTGATGCCTTACAAGCATGTATGTTATGACAAACAAATACGTTTACGTACCAGAGCATCAAAATCCTTATACTGGTCGCTGGCATAAAAAGGAGGAAATGGTCGCAGGACAGAGTCTCGTTTATAGCTTTTCAATGCGGACACAAAGAGGCTAAATTTCAGATCAGCAGCCAGTGGATCTCTTAATATAATTTGCTCAAACATTTCTTTTACTTGGAAGTCAAACGGCACAAAGTATATTCTTTGGGAAAGAAGAAGAAAGGATCATCATACAACTAATCTATACAGATAACCAGGGGTGGGACAAAATATCTAACACTTAGGAGCCCTGAAGATTGTACAGGAGCCAGACAGGCTGTTTCAAGGAGACGGGAGGGAATCGCTTTATGATATACAATATACTCTGGAAATATATTTAGGAGCTGAGAAATATGCACTCATGGAGATAATGGTCTACATCTCTATATATGGCATTGATAACTCATTTTATACATAGACATAAGACTAATACAACATATAATGCTGAAACACTTCTCTTTAGTACACTTGGCTTTACACACCTCAATAGTTATGGTATAAGATGGATGCACCAGTCTATACCTCTGTCATAATACTGACAAATCTCTCTTTTTCTGACATAAAACTGATAGATTTCTATTTCCCTCCAGCATGGGTGTGTTTCTGCCTAGGATACGAGCCCCACGCCTAGGACAGCACATTTTTAGGCACAGCAGGCTGCCTGAAGCTGCAATATTGAAATATATGTTTGATATATGTCTGTCACACCACATATATGAATGAACACATAGAAACTTCTGATTTGTGATATACAAAGAGTAAATGAGGAGCTGCAAGTGGGGCAGTGGAATGTGAATGGCCTAGGGCAGCATAAAACGTAAACGCCCATGTCCTCTAGCACAATATAGATGTGTATGTCCATACTTCTGGGGTAATACTGATGTTCTACCCTTGTATCAGAGAATAATATTGACATGGCATTATACTAATGGTTCTCTCTATATATCAACCAATATTCTTATACAACTGACTGTAAGTTAGGAAAAATACCAATTATATGTATAACATGGTAAACGTTATCCCTCCTAAGTAACCTTACCTGTCCCTTTTCTTTATTCATCTCTTCTCTCTCTCTCATCACCCATTCTCTCTCTCTCTCATCACCCATTCTCTCTCTCTCTCTCATCACCCATTCTCTCATCACCCATTCTCTCTCTCTCATCGCATTCTCTCTCTCTCTCATCTCATTCCCTCTCTCTCTCTCTCTCATCTCATTCTCTCTCTCTCTCTCTCATCGCATTCTCTCTCTCTCTCATATCGCATTCTCTCTCTCTCTCTCTCTCTCATCGCATTCTCTCTCTCTCTCTCATCGCATTCGCTCTCTCTCTCTCTCATCGCATTCGCTCTCTCTCTCTCTCATCGCATTCGCTCTCTCTCTCTCTCATCGCATTCGCTCTCTCTCTCTCTCATCGCATTCGCTCTCTCTCTCTCTCATCGCATTCGCTCTCTCTCTCTCTCATCGCATTCGCTCTCTCTCTCTCTCATCGCATTCGCTCTCTCTCTCTCTCATCGCATTCGCTCTCTCTCATCGCATTCTCTCTCTCTCATCGCATTCTCTCTCTCTCATCGCATTCTCTCTCTCTCATCGCATTCTCTCTCTCTCATCACATTCTCTCTCTCTCATCACATTCTCTCTCTCTCTCTCATCGCATTCTCTCTCTCTCTCATCGCATTCTCTCTCTCTCATCGCATTCTCTCTCTCTCATCGCATTCTCTCTCTCTCATCGCATTCTCTCTCTCTCTCTCATCACATTCTCTCTCTCTCTCTCATCACATTCTCTCTCTCTCTCTCATCACATTCTCTCTCTCTCTCTCATCACATTCTCTCTCTCTCTCTCATCACATTCTCTCTCTCTCATCACATTCTCTCTCTCTCATCACATTCTCTCTCTCTCATCACATTCTCTCTCTCTCTCATCACATTCTCTCTCTCTCTCTCATCACATTCTCTCTCTCTCTCTCATCACATTCTCTCTCTCTCATCACATTCTCTCTCTCTCATCACATTCTCTCTCTCTCTCTCATCACATTCTCTCTCTCTCTCTCATCACATTCTCTCTCTCTCTCTCATCACATTCTCTCTCTCTCTCTCATCACATTCTCTCTCTCTCTCTCATCACATTCTCTCTCTCTCTCTCATCACATTCTCTCTCTCTCTCTCATCACATTCTCTCTCTCTCTCATCACATTCTCTCTCTCTCTCATCACATTCTCTCTCTCTCTCATCACATTCTCTCTCTCTCTCATCACATTCTCTCTCTCTCTCTCTCATCACATTCTCTCTCTCTCTCTCATCACATTCTCTCTCTCTCTCATCACATTCTCTCTCTCTCTCTCTCATCACATTCTCTCTCTCTCATCACATTCTCTCTCTCTCTCTCTCTCTCATCACATTCTCTCTCTCTATCTCTCTCATCACATTCTCTATCTCTCTCTCATCACATTCTCTCTCTCATCACATTCTCTCTCTCTCTCTCTCTCTCATTTCCACCTCTCTTTCATTATTCTTCTCTCCCCTCTCTCCCCTCCTCTCATTATCTTCTCTCCATTGATAACCACCTCTCCTCTCATCACTTCCTCTCTCTCATTTCCTTCTCTCTCCTACTGTCATTACCTCTCCTCTTATTACCTTATCTCTCCTCATCACTTTCTCTATCGCTCCCTCACCCCTCATCACCCCCTCTAACCCAATTGCCCCCTCTCCCTTTATCACCTCCTCTGTCACCCTCACCCCTCATCACCTCCTCTATACCCTCCTCTCCCGTTGTCATGTTCGCTCCGATCATCACACCCTCTCTCCTCATCTCCTCCTCTATCACCCCTTTCCCCTCATCACCCTCTTTCTCTCTCATCCCCTCTCATTAGCTCCTGTATCCCCTCTCACTTCCTCTTCCCTCATCCTTCTCTCATTAGCTCCTGTTCCTTCTCCTCCTCTCACTCACCTCCTCTCATTAGCTCATATTCCCTCTCTCACCTCATCTCTCTCATCACCTCTCATTAGTTCCTATTCTCTCTCTCATCACCTCTCATTAGTTCCTATTCTCTCTCTCACCTCCTCTCATTAGCTCATGTTCCTTCTCACACCTCATCTCTCTCTCACCTTCTCTCAGTAGCTAATGTTCCATCTCTCACCCACTCTCATAAGATCCTATTCCATCTCTCACCCCCTCTCATTAGCTCCTGTTCCCTCTCTCACCTCCTCCCATTAGCTCCTGTTCCCTCTCACCTCCTCTCATTAGCTCATGTTCCCTCTTTTACCTCCTCTCATTAGCTCATGTTCCCTCTTTTACCTCCTCTCATTAGCTCATGTTCCCTCTTTCACCTCCTCTCATTATCTCATGTTCCCTCTTTCACCTCCTCTCATTAGCTCCTGTTCCCTCTTTCACCTCCTCTCATTAGCTCCTGTTCCCTCTTTCACCTCCTCTCATTAGCTCCTGTTCCCTCTTTCACCTCCTCTCATTAGCTCCTGTTCCCTCTCTCACTTTCTCTAGGTAGCTACTGTTCCCTCTCTCACCCTGTCTCAGAAGTATCTATTCTCTCTCTCACCGCCTCTCATTAGATCCTGTTCCCTTTCTCACCGCCTCTCATTAGATCCTGTTCCCTTTCTCACCTCCTCTATGTAGCTACTATTCCCTCTCTCACCTCCTCTATGTAGCTACTGTTCCCTCTCTCACCTCATCTCTCTCACTTTCTCTAGGTAGCTACTGTTCCCTCTCTCACCCTGTCTCAGGAGTATCTATTCCCTCTTTCACCTCCTCTCATTAACTCCTGTTCCCTCTCACCGCCTCTCATTAGATCCTGTTCCCTCTCACCGGCTCCTGTTCCCTCTCTCACCGGCTCCTGTTCCCTCTCTCACCGGCTCCTGTTCCCTCTCTCACCGGCTCCTGTTCCCTCTCTCACCGGCTCCTGTTCCCTCTCTCACCGGCTCCTGTTCCCTCTCTCACCGGCTCCTGTTCCCTCTCTCACCGGCTCCTGTTCCCTCTCTCACCGGCTCCTGTTCCCTCCTCACCTCTCTCTCACTTCCTCTCCCCTCCTCTCTTACTCACATCCTCTCATTAGCTACTGTTCCCTCTCAGCCTCATCTCTCTCTCACCTTCTCTCAGTAGCTCCTATTCCCCCTCATCTCACTCCCTCCTCTCAATAGCTCCTATTCTCTCTCTCACCTCCTCTCGTTAGCTCCTGTTCCCACTCTCACCTCATCTCACTCCCCCTCTCAATAGCTCCTATTCTCTCTCTCAACTCCTCTTAGTAGCTCCTGTTCCCCCTCTCACCTCATCTCACTCCCCCTCTCAATAGCTCCTATTCTCTCTCTCAACTCCTCTTAGTAGCTCCTGTTCCCCCTCTCACCTCATCTCACTCCCCCTCTCAATAGCTCCTATTCTCTCTCTCACCTCCTCTTAGTAGCTCCTGTTCCCCCTTTCACCTCATCTCTCTCACCTTCTCTCAGTAGCTCCTGTTCCTTCTCTCACCTCCTCTCCTTAGCTCCTGTTCCCTCTCACATCTCATCTCTCACCTTCTCTCATTAGCTCCAGTTCCCTCTCTCACCTTCTCTCATTAGCTCCTGTTCCCTCATCACCTCTCTCTCTCTCTCCCTCCCTCCCTCTCACCTTCTCTCTCTCTTTCTCTCTCTCCATCACCTGTTCAGTTTCCCATCACCTCCTGTGTTGACACTTTCTGAGCACACAGTCACTTCCGCGTTGCTGACGTGTCCAATGAAGCCCCCGCCCGTCTGTCCTTGCGATGCCTGAGCACAGTGCTGTCTGGTAGCAGAGGATTCTGGGAGTTGTAGTCTGCACTTGCAGAGCACATTATCACGTCTCTGCATATCAGGGACGCAATATCTAACAACAGAGTCTGACATCTGAGAAGTGACAGCATAGAGAGAGAGCGCAGAAAGAAAGCATGCAGAGACAGACAGCACAGAGAGAGAGAGAGAGTGCATAGAGTGTGTGTGCAGAGACAGACAGAACAGAGAGAGAGTGTGTGCAGAGACAGACAGCACACAGAGCGTGTGTGCAGAGACAGACAGTGTGTACAGAGACAGACATAACAGAGAGAGAGAGTGCACAGAGGGTGTGTGCAGAGACAGAACAGAGAGTGTGTACAGAGACAGACATAACAGAGAGAGAGAGTGCACAGAGGGTGTGTGCAGAGACAGAACAGAGAGTGTGTACAGAGACAGACATAACAGAGAGAGTGCACAGAGGGTGTGTGCAGAGACAGAACAGAGAGTGTGTACAGAGACAGACATAACAGAGAGAGTGCACAGAGGGTGTGTGCAGAGACAGAACAGAGAGTGTGTACAGAGACAGACATAACAGAGAGAGTGCACAGAGGGTGTGTGCAGAGACAGAACAGAGAGTGTGTACAGAGACAGACATAACAGAGAGAGAGAGAGTGCACAGAGGGTGTGTGCAGAGACAGACAGCACAGAGAGAGAGAGTGCACAGAGGGTGTGTGCAGAGACAGACAGAACAGAGAGTGTGTGCAGAGACAGACAGCACAGAGAGAGAGAGTGCACAGAGCATGTGTGCAGAGACAGACAGAACAGAGAGAGAGTGCACAGAGCGTGTGTGCAGAGACAGACATAACAGAGAGAGAGTGCACAGAGGGTGTGTGCAGAGACAGACAGAAGAGAGAGAGACAGACAGCACAGAGGGTGTGTGCAGAGACAGACAGCACAGAGAGAGAGAGTGCACAGAGTGTGTGTGCAGAGACAGACAGAACAGAGAGAGTGCACAGAGCGTGTGTGCAGAGACAGACATAACAGAGAGAGAGTGCACAGAGCGTGTGTGCAGAGACAGACATAACAGAGAGAGAGTGCACAGAGGGTGTGTGCAGAGACAGACAGAAGAGAGAGAGACAGACAGCACAGAGGGTGTGTGCAGAGACAGACAGCACAGAGAGAGAGAGTGCACAGAGTGTGTGTGCAGAGACAGACAGAACAGAGAGAGTGCACAGAGCGTGTGTGCAGAGACAGACATATCAGAGAGAGAGAGAGTGCACAGAGGGTGTGTGCAGAGACAGACAGAACAGAGAGAGAGAGAGTGCACAGAGGGTGTGTGCAGAGACAGACAGAACAGAGAGAGAGGGTGTGTGCAGAGACAGACAGAACAGAGAGTGCGTGCAGAGACAGACAGCACAGAGAGAGAGAGTGCACAGAGTATGTGTGCAGAGACAGACAGAACAGAGAGAGAGTGCACAGAGCGTGTGTGCAGAGACAGACAGAGATTGTGTACAGAGACAGACATAACAGAGAGAGTGCAGAGACAGAACAAAGAGTGTGTACAGAGAAAGACATAAAAGAGAGAGAGTGCACAGACGTTGTGTGCAGAGACAGACAGAACAGAGAGTGTGTGCAGAGACAGACAGCAGAGAGAGAGAGTGCACAAAGTGTGTGTGCAGAGACAGACAGAACAGAGAGAGTGCACAAAGTGTGTGTGCAGAGACAGACAGAACAGAGAGAGTGCACAGAGCGTGTGTGCAGAGACAGACAGAGAGTGTGTACAGAGCAGACATAACAGAGAGAGAGAGTGCACAGAGTGTGTGTGCAGAGACAGACAGAACAGAGAGAGAGTGCACAGAGCGTGTGTGCAGAGACAAAACAGAGAGTGTGTACAGAGACAGACATAACAAAGAGAGTGCACAGAGGGTGTGTGCAGAGACAGAACAGAGAGTGTGTACAGAGACAGACATAACAGAGAGAGAGAGTGCACAGAGGGTGTGTGCAGAGACAGACAGAACAGAGAGAGAGAGTGCACAGAGGGTGTGTGCAGAGACAGACAGAACAGAGAGTGTGTGCAGAGACAGACAGCACAGAGAGAGAGAGTGCACAGAGTATGTGTGCAGAGACAGACAGAACAGAGAGAGAGTGCACAGAGCGTGTGTGCAGAGACAGACAGAGATTGTGTACAGAGACAGACATAACAGAGAGAGAGTGCAGAGACAGAACAAAGAGTGTGTACAGAGACAGACATAACAGAGAGAGAGTGCACAGACGTTGTGTGCAGAGACAGACAGAACAGAGAGTGTGTGCAGAGACAGACAGCAGAGAGAGAGAGTGCACAAAGTGTGTGTGCAGAGACAGACAGAACAGAGAGAGTGCACAAAGTGTGTGTGCAGAGACAGACAGAACAGAGAGAGTGCACAGAGCGTGTGTGCAGAGACAGACAGAGAGTGTGTACAGAGCAGACATAACAGAGAGAGAGAGTGCACAGAGTGTGTGTGCAGAGACAGACAGAACAGAGAGAGAGTGCACAGAGCGTGTGTGCAGAGACAAAACAGAGAGTGTGTACAGAGACAGACATAACAGAGAGAGTGCACAGAGGGTGTGTGCAGAGACAGAACAGAGAGTGTGTACAGAGACAGACATAACAGAGAGAGAGAGTGCACAGAGGGTGTGTGCAGAGACAGAAGAGAGAGAGACAGTGCAGAGAGTGTGTGCAGAGACAGACAGCACAGAGAGGGAGCGCAGAAAGAGAACATGCAGAGACAGACAGCACACAGAGAGTGTGTGCAGAGACAGAACAGAGAGAGAGAGTGCACAGAGTGTGTGCAGAGACAGACAGCACAGAGAGAGTGTGCAGAGACAGACAGCAGAGAGGGAGCACAGAAAGAGAGCATGCAGAGACAGACAGCACAGAGAGAGTACAGAGAGTGTCTGCAGAGACAGACAGCACAGAGAGGGAGTGCAGAAAGAGAGCATGCAGAGACAGACAGCACAGAGAGTGTGTGCAGAGGCAGACAGCACAGAGAGAACGTGCAGAGGCAGGCAACAGATAAAGAGAGAGCAAAAAGACAACAGAGAGAGAGAGTGTACAGAGAGTGTGTGCAGAGAGAGACGGACAGCACAGAAAGAGAGCATGCAGAGACATGACAGCACAGAGAGAGCACAGAGAGTGTGTGCAGAGACAGACAGCACAGAGAGAGCGTGCAGAGGCAGGCAACAGATTAAGAGAGAGCAAAAAGACAACAGAGAGAGAGAGAGTGTGTGCAGAGACAGACAGCACAGAGAGAGCGTGCAGAGACAGCAGAAAAAGAGAGCACAAAGACAGACAGAACAGAGAGAGAGTGTGTGCAGAGAGAGACAGTCAGCACAGAGAGAGAGTACAGAGAGAGAGAATGCACAGAAAGTGCAGAGAGAGACAGACAGCACAGAGACAGACAACAGAAAAAGAGAGAGCGTGCAGAGACAGACAGCACAGAGACAGAAGCACAGAGAGAGAGCGTGCAGAGACAGACAGCACAGAGCGAGAGAGCACAGAGAGTGTGTGCAGAGACCGCACAGAGAGAGCGTGCAGAGACATAGCAGGGAGACAGAACAGAGAGAGAGCACAGAGACAAACAGAACAGAGAGAGTGCACATAGAGTGTGTGCAGAGAGACAGACAGCACAGAGAGAGAGCGTGCAGTGACAGACAGCACAGAGAGAGAGAGAGTGCACAGAGACAGCATGCAGAGACAGACAGAACAGAGAGAGAGAGTGCAGAGACAGACAGCATAGAGAGAGAGCACAGAGAGTGTGTGGAGAGACAGCACAGAGAGAGTGTGCAGAGACAGACAACAGAAAACAAGAGAGCTCAGAACAGAGAGAGTGCACAGAGAATGACAGACAGCACAGAGAGAGAGAGTGCTGAGACAGACAGCACAGAGAGACAGCGGAGAGTGCACAGAGAGAGAGATAGACTGCACAGAAAGAGACATCACAGACAATTGAAGATAAAATTATATGATACCGTCATGAAGGGCAAGTTACTAGTTTAGATATATACAGTATGGTACTAGTCATTTACCTGTCATAAATTAGAGTATAATATTACATGTGTCTCTTCCCCCACCTCCCCTGTGTCTCTTTCTCCCCTTCTCCTTCACCTCTGTCTCTTTCCCCCCTCTCCCTCCCATGACTAAAACTTAACTTCTAAAGAAACTGTGTAAAAATGTATATATGTAGAAAACTTATGTGTTCCCTAGGAAAAATAATGTAAAGTAACTATTGATATCTCACTGGAGTAATGAGACCGTTAAACGTGTAACACCTATTGTTGTTTAGTCATCCAGTTGTGTCCATCTCTCCATGACCCCATGGACCGCAGCCCACTGGGCACATCTGTCAGCCACTGCCCCTCTGACCTCATCTATCATCTATCTTCTTCATGTGCCCTCAAGTCTTCTCTAGGGATTCCTGTCTTCCCATGATATGGCCAAAATATTTGAGCTTTAGCCTCATGATCAAACCTTCAGTGAACAATTTGGCTTGATTACCTGTCCCTTTAACCATAATGAGCATGAGATAAGTGTTTAAGCTGATAGACCCTTGATTGGTTCTTCTTGCAGCACAATCTACTCTAAGCAGTTTTCGCCAACGCAACAAATCAAAGGCGTCAATTCTGCGGCGATCAGCTTTCTTTATTGTCCATGTCTCACATTCATTATGTTATGTTACTATTGGGAATAAAAGAGTTCTAACTATGTGGAACTTTGTTGTTAGTGTAATATCTTTATGTTTAATAGCTTGTCTAGACTTGCAATAGCTTTTGCTGCAGAAACAACCATCTAAAAAATGTATGGCTGTAGTCACCATCTACAGAGATCAGGATTGTTATACTTTTGTTGATATTTCTCCCAGCAATATTGATTCCTAGAGTCGTCCAGCCCAATATACAGGCAATATACAACCTTATTACAATCCTTTCCCGATTTTGAACAATTTGGTTAATGACTTCTTGGTCCACATGCAGTTGAGATGGCCTTGTACTCCCATCTTGCTGTTAAGGTCCTTCCTGTATAGTTCTTCAGTGTATTCCTGCCACCTCTTTTTTATCTGATTTGCTTCTTTTAAGTACGTACAATTTTTATCTGAATATCAATCAAGTGGGAATAAAACTTAACCATTATTGCTTTTTTTTTTAAACTTTGTGTAGCACACTAAAATTATAAAAGGATAGCACAGAACAAAGGGGAAAGGTTGGTTAGAGATTTGTTTTGTTGTTCGCTGCAATAGGAACTGTTTGGTTGTGTGTACTGTTTAGTACAACTCAAGACTACCAGTAGCTAGTAACAGGAAGGCAGTGCCATAGTGACTTATTACTTGGTCTGTTCAGTTCACTATTTGTTTAAGGGACAACCATAGAGACTTTTGAGGGTTGTCATTATTCTGTTACATTGGATAGAGTCTAAGCATAGACCCAGTGATAAAGGTTTATCTATGTATATAATATTTATGGGGATTCTGGTAACCAGATCATTATAGTCTAGTGCTGTCATGTGCTGTAGGTGTATTGTTTTTTGCTATAATTTTATAATTTTAGTATGCTACACAACATGGGCCCGATTCAATTGCAAGCCCGCAACTGGTGCGATGTAGGCTGTATGTCTGCGGGTGTGTTGTGGGCTCCTGTTCGTGTCTGATTCCGGAGCTATTCAATTGCTCAAGCCAGCAAGTTACTGGCCCAAAGACGACTCTGTAAGCCATGCACTGCTTCGTATCAGTTCAAGGCGGGAACATGATCAATTAAGCAAGACCATAACCTCTCATTTCGAATCAGCCAATAGAAAAGGAGACTGTCATTATTACTGCAGTAAAACATGGAGGTTACATGTCAATCAATTAGGTTTGGAGGTCCAATATGCGATCAGACTCGCAAAACCGCAAAATACAGAATTATGAAAATCAATGCCAATACTGTTCTAGCCCATGTGGGTGGCCTGATATGTATTAACTCATTGATATCCGAGATTGATTTAACCCCAAAAGGAAACATAAAAATAAATCTTATATACTGCCGATTTGCGAGCTTGAGACTGTTGTGCAATTACAGGGAGTGCAGAATTATTAGGCAAGTTGTATTTTTGAGAATTAATTTTATTATTGAACAACAACCATGTTCTCAATGAACCCAAAAAAACTCATTAATATCAAAGCTGAATATTTTTGGAAGTAGTTTTTAGTTTGTTTTTAGTTTTAGCTATTTTAGGGGGATATCTGTGTGTGCAGGTGACTATTACTGTGCATAATTATTAGGCAACTTAACAAAAAACAAATATATACCCATTTCGATTATTTATTTTTACCAGTGAAACCAATATAACATCTCAACATTCATAAATATACATTTCTGACATTCAAAAACAAAACAAAAACAAATCAGTGACCAATATAGCCACCTTTCTTTGCAAGGACACTCAAAAGCCTGCCATCCATGGATTCTGTCAGTGTTTTGATCTGTTCACCATCAACATTGCGTGCAGCAGCAACCGCAGCCTCCCAGACACTGTTCAGAGAGGTGTACTGTTTTCCCTCCTTGTAAATCTCACATTTGATGATGGACCACAGGTTCTCAATGGGGTTCAGATCAGGTGAACAAGGAGGCCATGTCATTAGATTTTCTTATTTTATACCCTTTCTTGCCAGCCACGCTGTGGAGTACTTGGACGCGTGTGATGGAGCATTGTCCTGCATGAAAATCATGTTTTTCTTGAAGGATGCAGACTTCTTCCTGTACCACTGCTTGAAGAAGGTGTCTTCCAGGAACTGGCAGTAGGACTGGGAGTTGAGCTTGACTCCATTCTCAACCCAAAAAGGCCCCACAAGCTCATCTTTGATGATACCAGCCCAAACCAGTACTCCACCTCCACCTTGCTGGCGTCTGAGTCGGACTGGAGCTCTCTGCCCTTTACCAATCCAGCCACGGGCCCATCCATCTGGCCCATCAAGACTCACTCTCATTTCATCAGTCCATAAAACCTTAGAAAAATCAGTCTTGAGATATTTCTTGGCCCAGTCTTGACGTTTCAGGTTGTGTGTCTTGTTCAGTGGTGGTCGTCTTTCAGCCTTTCTTACCTTGGCCATGTCTCTGAGTATTGCACACCTTGTGCTTTTGGGCACTCCAGTGATGTTGCAGCTCTGAAATATGGCCAAACTGGTGGCAAGTGGCAGCTGCACGCTTGACTTTTCTCAGTTCATGGGCAGTTATTTTGCGCCTTGGTTTTTCCACACGCTTCTTGCGACCCTGTTGACTATTTTGAATGAAACGCTTGATTGTTCGATGATCACGCTTCAGAAGCTTTGCAATTTTAAGAGTGCTGCATCCCTCTGCAAGATATCTCACTATTTTTGACTTTTCTGAGCCTGTCAAGTCCTTCTTTTGACCCATTTTGCCAAAGGAAAGGAAGTTGCCTAATAATTATGCACACCTGATATAGGGTGTTGATGTCATTAGACCACACCCCTTCTCATTACAGAGATGCACATCACCTAATATGCTTAATTGGTAGTAGGCTTTCGAGCCTATACAGCTTGGAGTAAGACAACATGCATAAAGAGGATGATGTGGTCAAAATACTCATTTGCCTAATAATTCTGCACTCCCTGTAATTATAATGTCTGTCATTGCTTTCCCCGTTATTTACAGTGCAGTATTGTTTTTTTATTTGCATTTACAGTGCTATGAATAGGTATTTAACCCCCTTGCGAGTCCTCTATTGCACTCGTAGGATTTTCTCCTTCATTTGCCATTTACGTGTGTGAAAAAATTTGCGGGCTTGGGGAATTGGAGCAATTGAATAGCGATTTGCGATTTTGTAACTCTTACAAAAGTGAAATATCAAAGGCTTTAACCATCTCAAACTTTTCAAGGCCGTAACTCGTAACAAATTCAGAGCCAGCAAGAAGACGCCAATTGAACAGCAAATTAACTTGCAACCTCACTTACGGGCTCAATTGAATCGGGCTCTATGTTTTTAAAATGGGCAATAAAGGTTACTTTATAATTTATTCCCACTTGATTGATATTCAATTAAGAGGTGTAATGCACCAGGGAAAAACGTCCAAATTACCAGCTAACGTTTTTGTCTATTATTAAGCCTACGTTGGCATGAAAGTATCCTTTGAGATCCCCAATTTTCTTGAAGAGATCTTGCGACTTTCCCATTCTGTTATCTTCATCAGTCACTTTACATTGCTTATTTTAGAGTGTCTCCTTGTCTCTTTTTGCTATGCTTTTGTTATTTTCACTAAATGTATTTTTTCCTTAATTACTGGGCTATTTTAAAGCCTCCTCAGCCAGTTTGCTTTCTTAGTTTTCTTTCTTTTAGATATATTCTTTGTTGCTGTTTTCTAGACCGTTTCAGAAACTTCAGTCCAAAGTTCTTCAGGCTTTCTAACATCCCCAGTCCCTTAAATCTTTTACCTCCACTGCATATTCACAGGGAATATTTTTTTTCTTCCTTTTTTGGTTGAACTGAAGATCAGTTTAATTCTGGACTTTACAATAGGATCATGATCTGAGCCACAGTCAACTCCAGATCTTGTTTTTGCTGGCTGTATATAGCTCATCCATCTTTGGAATGAACTATGTAGTCCATCTGATTTCTGTAATATCCATCTGGTGATGTCCACGTATGGAATTGTCTCTGAGGCTGTTGGAAGAGGGTGTTTAATACGACCATAGAAATATCTTGACAGAATTCTACTAATCTCTGACCTGCATCATTTTGTACTCCAAGATCAAACTTGCCAGATATTCCAGGTGTCTTTAGCTTCGCTACTTTAGCATTCCAAGCTCCTATGATGATATGATGGGAGTAACATGTTTCTTGGTATTATATCTTTGAGGTGTTGAATATCCTTGTAGAATTGGAGAACCTCAGCCTCTTCGGCATCCATGGTTATAGCACAGACTTAGATCACTGTGATGTTAAATGGCTTGCCTTGAATTTGAAATGAAATAATTTATTGGGTAACCGAGCACTGCTTTGGCCACCCTTTGATTGATTATGAGAGCTACTCCATTTCTGGGAGATTATTGACCTCAGTAGAAGATCTGGTGGTTGTCTGATATGAAATGTCCCTTTCCAGTCCACTAGAGTTCACTGATTGTTTAATCTTGTCATCTCATGTTTAACCAAATCCAGTTTGCTTTGGTTTTTAGATGTAATTTTTTAGCTTTCTATGCTGAATTATTCTTTGCAGCAAAAGACTTTCCTTTCCGCTCCAGACACATCCTCTCAACTTTGGTCCAACCACTTCAATAAATCTGGTGCTACTTACCCATGTATGCTTTGACTCAGTGATTTTGAGAATTAGCCCAACCTTTTTTTTTCTTTCTATGGTTCATCTGCAGCTACAGTATATCAACATTTATGTGTGTATGTGTTTTTAAAGCAGTGTGCACAAATTAAGAGTATATTTTCTACTATTTTGCTTAGACCAATGACATTATTGAATAGTAATAACACTATCATGTCTGTATCTGCTTCTAAACAGATGTGTCCTTCTTTGGCCATTTGAAATATGGCAGGTATGTAATTATTTTTGATAATTATAGTTATTACTAGCGACTTGCCAATCAAAAAATGACGGCAATACAATTGTAAGGCAGGTAATGCTGTTTGCCACATAATGTAAGGCTTTTAGTCCTCTGAGTACCTTCGGCGCTCATTGCAAGCCCCGCGCTGACTGCCTTTGGAGCTCATTGCGAGCCTCTCCCCATCTCTTTTTTTAATATATATATATCTATATATATTTTTTTTTATGATAATTAATTAATAAATTAATTAAATAATAAATATATATACTTTACCTTTTTTTAATCAATATATGCAGCAATCAATATTCTGAAGAGCTAACAATCTATTTGTAATTTCCTGCAACATACAATGTACATTTGGACTGTTGCTGACCTGAGGTGTAAGTGTCAGCAATGTGGGAAGTGTGCCATGTAAATAGGCTGCGTGCGCAAGGGCAAATCGTTTGTTTAGTTGTGTAAATTGCCATTTTAGAATGGTAATTTTATTAGTTGCAAGTTAGTGTTGTAAAATGGCTGCGATTGTCTATGTGTTACGCAGGTCTGGGGCATTTTACGTACTTCCTAATAGTGTATTTTGTACTTTGTATGTTTCTGGGTAAAAGTCTTATGTGCCTGGATGCTGTGTTTTCCGTGGTTAGGGATCGTGTAGCCTTGTTCGCCATTTTCTTGTCGCAATTTTCGATTTCCAAAACTGTGCAAATTGTGTTTAAATTATCGTGCAGCCTCACTCCCAGACGTCCTGGCTTTTTTTACCTCGTATTTTTTTGACCGCGGGTCATAATTTTGTTTTCCTTTTTGCAAAGTGTTACGGGCCGTAATTTATTTAAATGTTTTTAACTGCTACGGGTCTAGCATCACTGCCTAAGTCGTATGGGATCGTAGGGATGAGCGTCTACAGCGCTCATCTCCATCAGCGCAAGGAGCACCTTTGGTGCTCACTGCCTAAGTCATACGGGGTCGTAGGGATGAGCGTCTATGGCGCTCATCTCCACCAGCGCAATCGTTAGCAACAACACGTATTGCAATCGTTAGCAACAACACGTATTGCTCACAACTATATATGTGATGCCTTGACAAATGTGAGCATTGTCATCAACAGGCTAAACGATTAGTTGTAGTTCTAATCTATACTGTAATTGGTACTGTATATCACATTTTAAGAACTAGAGATATATGTGTGGAGGTTGACAGTTCTTATTCTAGGCCTCTTTCTGACCTCCTCCGTGGAAAATGACATGAAACAGCCACAGTGAGCGAGGAGAGAAACTAAATTCAATTAAACCTCACTTATTTCTCACTGCTATTCACAGTCTTGGTTCATTCCCCTTACAGTACAGCTCGTAAACTATTAAAGAGACATGGGAATATTTTTTTTATTTGTTGCATTAAACAGAGGGTATTTTATAATATGTCACAGTGTGTTTTCTTTTTTTTTTTATTCAGAAGTTAAACTGCTCCCACCAGCTTGCCCTCTACCATCCAATGAGATATACAGACTAAAGTATGGTCTCTGCATATCCTATTTGTCTCAGCCTACTATTCAGTGGGCTTGAAAAGGTCGCTATACAGATCCCATCCATATGTTATCTTTGGTCCGGTATCCCTTCACGCAAGATGGCTATCAACTTCCAGGACCTTGGTAACACACCATGCGTATGTGTTCCAAATGAGAGCAAAATCTTTATTTTGGGGGTTTCATTTTTATAAATTTCTTAATAGAAAGGAACAATTGATCATTTTCATAAGCAAACACTACTTGCTCAACTTTTGGCAGGCCTGAATCCCCCCCCCCCCCCCCCCCTCCTAGGTTCCCACAACCATCTGCTGTCATTGAGGTAGGCGCTGAAAGTATTGGCCATCCCCTAGCCAATCAGTGAGGTAGGGGATAGATACTGATTGGCGGTAATCCCACGTATAAGCTAGTGGGTGATGGATACAGGGTTGCCCCAGGGGATGGGGCACTATCAATCCTGTGATGATGGTAAGATGTTGACGTTATCTCCCATGATTGAGTAAGAGAGGTCTTGCTATGTATCTTTACTTGGTAGAGTGTCCATTGAGCAGCAGGCCTTTATTGGGTCGGGGAGAGGATGGCCTGGGGTGTAGTGTGTGTTTCAGCTGGCTCTAGACTTCCATGACACTTTATTTATTTACTGGGGTCTGGAATTTATGAGTATGAGAGGTCTGGGCTGATTGACGAGTCTAAAATCAAAGTGGTAGCAAGCCAATGGCTCAAAGGAGTACAAAGTACTTGACACCACTTGACCTTTGTTATTTGAAACAAAGAGTTTCAGTTGAGGTCAGACAGCCTGGTTAACTATGCTTGATTTCTCGATTAGTGGCTACTGTCCAGTCTTAAAGTGACACTATTTGCTTCCCATACAATACACGTCAGAAAACATATGCACATAATATAAACTGGAACAAATGGAAAAGTGGAGAATTCCCTTCTAACTCTGCTAATCACAATCTCGCTCACGTGCTCACTGGCTCCTAATCAGAGGTCTGCAACAGGAGGATTTACACATCTTTTGCAATTTCCACATCTGGGTCAGACTAGGTATGAAAATAATTGGATAAATGGAGACCATCAACACCCAGCATCAGCCCTGTCAGTCTTTTAATTATGTTAAAATCCAGCGGAAAACATGGAACATTTGGAACAATTAAAAAAAAAAAGCTTGAAACTTTGAAGTGTTCTTAAAGAAGCACAGCACAATAAAACAAATATTTTTTTGAAAACTATGCCTGACTCAGAGAACAATTAAGCAGGAACAAAGTCATACATCTAGTTTTGATTAGAAAAAAAAAATGTTGATGCCTTTGCAGAGCCCTGGAGAGGTCCATGAAAGATAGGTGGAAGTTGTCTGTGTGAGAGTGGTGTTTGCATTTCTGGGGAGCTATTGTTGCAGTGAATGATGCAAGGTGTCTGTTTCGGGGCAAGTGAGGTGGAATGGTTGTTGTGTCTATTTCAGTCTTATCCAGTTATCTTTACAATGGCTCTCTGTTCCCCCATTGCTCACAGTGTCATCACTGATAGTCAAAACACACACAGTCATGATTCAGCCCTGAAGAAGGAATGCATCAAACACAAAATATATTCCTGTTCTTATAAACAGAGTCTTAAAAAATTTAAATTTCCTCAAAAAATGCTTTATGCCTATTGCTTACACAGCTGATAATATTTTTTAGCTTGTTAGATTCTTGACAAACAAGTGTCTTTTTACTTGAACTGCAGTGGTGCCTTAAAGGAACATGAACACAATTATTTTCCTCGAGAATTCAATAAAGCAAGCTTTAAACATTAGCAAAATTGTATAGTTGTGAGCATGCGGGCCGTTGCTCACGCTGGCGTAGCTCCTTGCAAGCAACTGCGACCCTCGCAAACTTTACGTCGCAACGCAAACAACACGACACAGCAACTACGACCCTCGCAAACTTTACCTCGCAACGCAAACAACATGCGACACACGTTAACACACATTACGACCTCGCAACACTCGGACGCAACTCGCGAACATTACAAAATTCAAAACACAATAAATACACACAGCACATACATAAAAAACTTACCTACAGCAAGAGGGAGCATCCAGCACCTCAAAAATGCAACTTACACCTTGATTTCACTCACAAAAAAAGAGTTTAGACACTAAAAAATTTGAGAAGTGACAGAAAAAAAGGCCACTGAACAAAACGAAAATGAGGCTACACACGCAAACACCATACAAGACACGTTAGCACACATTACGACCTTGCAAAAATCGGACGCAACACGCGAACATAAAAACATTTAAAACACAATAAATACACACAACACACACATAAAAAGCTTACCTACAGCAAGAGGGAGCATCCAGGACCTCAAAAAAGCAACTTACACCTTAATTTCAATCAAAATAAAAGAGTTTAGACACTAAAAAAATCGCTAAGCGAGAGAAAAAACGGCCGCCAAACAAAACGAAAATGGGGCTACAGCACTCTAAACACGCAAAACACCACAACACACTCGCAAAACACCACAATAAACTCGCAAAACACCACAAAAGACCTACGGATAATCTGCTAAGACGCATACAACACATTACCCGCCATTTTACGCCAATGCGGAAGTACACCACTACGCTAACGGTTTCGTCTCGCGCATGCACAGTATTAGACTGCACACATTCAGCACGCTTTCACAGCAGCTCCACAATAATGCCGCAGCAACATCAAAACACATTCACAGCTCTTCAACATAATGCTTCAAAATAGGTAAAGTATATTAATTTATTAATGTATTATATATTTCATTATTACACACCAAACAGCATTAGCTACCTTACAATTTCATACAGCTATATTACTGCACAATTAGGGACAAGCCTCAATATCGTTTAAACATTAGCATCAGTTTTGTTTTGCTTTGAGAGCTTCAGATGACAAAAAGATAATACTCGGTGGTACATTATCAAATGCAACAATTTCAGTGTTCGTTTTGCATGTAATTTAAATGGTCTTTCTTCCATGATGGGTATATACTGTTCGATTGCTCTGAAGTCTAGAGTAGTGTGCCCCAGACTCCTTATCTAACCATCATGCTCTCTTCACTCGCCTCATCCTTCATAGTTAAAAAGGACAGAGCAAATATTACTTCTGACTCTCTTTCATGTTATCTTTGTATTACAAACTAATAATTGTTGTTTTTAGTCGTTTAGTTGAGTCTGGCCCTCCGTGACCCTATAGACTGCAACAATACAGGCACATTTCATGTCCGGTTATGCCAATCTATAAGGTTTTCATTGCAAAGATACTGGAGTTGGTTGCCAGTTCCTTCTCCAGTGGACCACGACTTGCCTGACCTCTCTGCTATGACCTGCCCATCTTGTGTGACCCTACATGTTATAGCTCACAGCTTCATTGAAGTAGACAAGATCCTTTACCGCGACAAGGTAGTGATCCAGAAGGGGTAATAATTGTTAATTATTCCCATAAAAACTGGATAAAACAGGGGAATAAGCTTACAGTATTTAAACTAACAACAGTTTCAGTACTAAAGTACTAAATATTAACACATTCAATCTTATGAGAGAACTTTTACTTTATTTCACTGTAAACATATACAGAGATACCCTGTCCTTGGTTAGTCTCTTATCAGTCTCTGGTAACATAAATGTAAATTTTAAAGTCCTAAAAGGTGCAAGATATATTATTTAGCAATCCTATTAAATAATTTAAAAAGCAATTTTATAATTACTTTCATGGTCTCCAGCCAAGCTGCTTGTCTCCACCACCTATATGACCATCATATAGATTGGAACATATGTGGTTGGGAGGCAGGTTTAAATGCCGTTCAGAATATTTCACAATGCTTTCAGTAGATAGAAGTCAGCTTGTGTATAGCCAGTGTTCCTCATTGGATGCATCTCAGCCATAGCTTATAATATAGCCATTGCCATGGGAAACCAGTTTAACACAGCAAGTCTCAAACCAATGACGAGTGGTTGTTTAGACACAAGTGGGCCTTTAGTGAGAGCATTCTGATAAATACATCAAATGTATGTTCAAGCATTAGCTGGTCATTCTCCCATCAAGCTGCTTGTTAACACTCCAGTAAGGCCATTAGAGCATGAGAGGGAGGCTTTAACGGTTGGGGGCTTCAGTTGCTTTTAAAATAGTCGGAAGAGATGGAAGGCAGTATATGGGTTGGGGAAGGAGGTAGGTAAAGTCTCTTATCAGAATTGCCTCCTGGGCATATCCTTTCCCACATCCTGTACACCTGATAGGTGGTTGAGAGAAGCATGTCTACGGAAGAATGATAGACTAACGTTCACATGTTAGTGCTGGATTGTTTTGTTTTTTACTTCGTATTCCAATGTCATTGATAAAGTCTTTAAATAAGAAATAACTAAACAAACAGCACTCATTTCCTTAGCCCTAAATAACAAGTGGTGGGAGGAGATTTGGGAAAAGACAGCAAATTCCTCTCTCCGGTCTAATGTAATTACACTGAGAGGTTTCTACAGCAAGACAATCTTTAATTAAATGCCCTGTCTGTGCTGATGGCTCATGTAATGCTGTTCGTTTTCTGGCAATTTCTGGAGCGTGCATACTGCCTCTATTCTACATCCCGCTTAAAACAGCTCTCTGACAGATGACAGCTGTTACACTCCATTAATTCTCTAGGTTTTTTTTACCACCACAAGAAAAATATCATCCTGTCTCCCTCATTAGGAACGTGTTACTTTTCTCTGGAAGCACTGATTCCAGGTCTTTCCACTACTGATAATTAGGAGATCCCATGGGAAAGAGGCACTGAAGTCCATTGAGTCCAGCTAGTGCATTTCCTTAATGAAATCAGCAAAGGCATAAAAAAGAGAAAGCAAGCATTAAAGCAAATCAAACTTTTTTTTGAATAATTAAACATGAAAATGGGCTAATGTTTTTAGAAAGAACACAAACACAGCCTTTTTATTTAGCAACTTGTATATGGAATTATATTTTACTGGTTAGTTTTCTTCCCTGCCTCTCTGCCTGTTACTTTCTCAGGTGTGTATGTGTTTTTATAAACAAATGAGCTTCACTTTTGCAATAGCAGATGTATCTGCCACATCCCCAATATACAGACAGACACTTCCTGTGTATTTAAAGTCTCCTACCACTTCAGGAAGATGATCATTTTTATTTGTTCCTGAGGGCCTGGCACCAATCTGAGAGCCAGCTGTTGGTAAGATAGAGAGTTGACAAGATGCAAAGTTTCAAATACAGTGTAACCCGATGTAGTATTTCCCATAGGAATCAATGTAAATTCAATTTATCCGTTCTGAACCCCAGATTTTTCACATTTTAGTTTGAACTGATGGTCTTGTTTTTGGATACAACCCTTAAAACTAAACAGAAAGTAATAAACAGCAATAATTACAATACTTAGAATTTTACTTCACTTTACCTGGACTGAAAGGTGTTGAGGGCCCAATGGGATGGTGGGGGTGTAGATGAGGAGAAGGAGGACACAGGTTATTGCTTGGAACTTTGACTCTTATAGGAACATACTGGGCACCCTGGCTCATAGGCACAGACTGGGTACACTGGCTTTTAGGCACAGGCTGGGCACATTGGCTCATAGGAAAAGGCTAGGCACATTGGCATATAGGCACAGGCTGGGCACATTGCTCATAGGCACAGGCTGGGTACATTGAAACATAGGCACAGGCTGTTTGGGCTCTTACCGGCACAGGCAAATAGGACTCTGGCAGGCACAGGCAATTTGGGCTATTGGAGGTACTTGCAGGCACAGACTATAAGGCAATTGCGATTACAGTGTATACAGTTTGCATTCTTCTTTCTGATTTGATCAAGCGGTCATGTGTAAAGCAGTGTTTGCCTTGTTCCTTCCTTCATTGCGGAGGAGAAGCTCTGTAACCCGAAAACAGTGTAACCCGAAAGCGTTGTAACCCGAGGTACGACTGTATAGTAAAAAATATTTCATAATGTTCACAGTGGAAGTTTAAAGCATCCTCGGATTAGGATAAATGATCCTGATGATGAAATAAAGCACCACTGTAATGCCCTAACAAAAAAGCTTGATGTCTTAAGTGGGCTTTGATCTTTAATACCATTTATACAGTATACAATTATTTGGAAAAGTAATATTCAATATTAAACTTATGTTCCAACATCAAATTCTAAGCCCCAAGCTGAACTGCTTGTCTCCATACCTTATGCGGAGTGGGAGGAACTCAGATTAAGAGGCAGTCTTAATTGGTCAGACACAAGCTTGTGTCCTTGCTGAGATAAACTAATTTAACATACATAAACATAAATGTTTCACCATTTAACACTGTCTCCTAGTCAGAGTTGTTTCTACCCCTTGATGACCTAGTAAGGGATGGAGACTTCAGCTAAACTGAAGATTTAGACGTTAATTTGTGAAAGTAAGATTAATATTGAATATTTCTTTTCTAATACACTGAATAGGAATATTATTTAAGATAATATATAATTAAGACATCTAGCTTCAGTTAGGGCATTACAGTGGACCATTAAGCCAGACTTTTTGGGGTAGATAGAATGGGCACATGGGCTATGTCGTTACTTTCTGCCCTCCAATCAATGTTTCTGTTATATGTAACAGACTGCAAAACATACATGGTGAATATAGAAACAGTGGACTGACATGAGCATACATTCTAGAAAACTGTATGGTTTAACACAAATGAAATGAGCATACAAACTGGACTGCACAGGTCTAACTGGAGAAGAAGTGAGGGATAAATAATAAGCAGAAACATCTGGTATAGGCTTCCAACTAGTATGTCAATGGCTATAGTAACAGTCCACTAACTCATATATCTTGTATGCCTGTCCTGCCCAGTGGTTTCCCCTTACATTTTTACCAGCATGAAGGAGTAGCCTGATGGCATGAAGGAGTAGCCGGTTGGCATGAAGGAGTAGCCAGGTAGCTATATAGTTCTACAATGTCTGTTTGTGTATTATTTGCTTCACAAGCCAGGCGGGTGACGTTTTCTCCTAAATTGGGTTGGGGAGAATACTAGTTATAAAATTATAGTTATTGCAGAAGAGATGCCAATTAAGTACATTTGAAGTAATGCAATAACAATCACATACATATACTGAGTTGCATATATTTAAATGTCAATTTAATCTTAAAAGGACTCCCGTAGTTCAAACAAATGGCACTTGTTTGTCAAGCATGTACCAAACTAATAACATTAACTGCTCTGTAAAAATTTTTTAGGAAAACCTGAATTTTTGAAGACAGTTTCTGTTTGTTACATCGCTTCCTTTAGAGCTGAATCACGAGGGTGGGTTTATTATTTATGAAGAAGGGAAAGCCTTTGTTAACATTATTGGATAAGATTGATATCGACACAATACCTCCCCCCCCCCCCGCCCCCCCACTGGATCAGAAGCAGACAGCTCTCCAGAAATGTCCCTCACACACACAACTTCCACCTACATGTCATGGATTCAATCCAGCAGAGGCATCACAATTTGTTTTATTTTAATTAAAAGCCAGCTATGGCTTTTTTCCCAGCGTAATTATGTTCTTAGACTTAAGTTTTCAAACTTATATATTTTGTCATTATACAATAGTCCTTTCATAGTGTAAAATGGTGTTTCAGAGCTATAGTGATGGAAGTTCAACACCACAGACTGGTTATAGTGGAAATCCAGTTTTTCTCCAGCATGAAGGAGTAGCCTGATGGCTAATGATGGTACAAAACATTTTCATTATACTCAAAAAAGCTCTTAGGACACAAAATTGCTCTCCAGGACCTTCTAACCCTTTTTCAAGAACATGTCAATTTTACTAAATAGCGATGCTTTTATCCTGATAGAACATCAGAATACTAATAGAAGTAGATGCTGATCGTAGAAGATTGGTAGATATGGCGAATTCTTATTCATTGAGATTGATACTTAAAATCCCTAACAGCAAGTGGTAACAGCCTGTAGCAGCAAGTCTAATTATATGTACTCTGCACAAATAATATTATTGTACATAGAAGCAAAGGTCATATAATGTATGAGGACTGCAGTGAAGGAACTATATAATAGTACACACTAATTAAGTGGTTGCAAAATCCTTTTGGAATAATAAAACTATAGAAGTGTGTGCTCCCCTTAGAATAGTCTGCAGTTAAAGAGAAGATATCCTTCAGGAAATTTACTCCCACTTTCCAGGTTCTTATCAATTCAAAGTTATCCCATTTGATACTTTATATATATTTTTGTTATTGTCTCACTACCAGGATCGTATTCAATGGCATCTAGCTTTCTTAATCAGAGATGTCATAATCAGGTAGTTTTATTTATTATATTCCCTATTTAGATTTTATATTTAAAATTTAAAATTAAGTATTAATAGTGCCACACACTTAATATAGAGTCTTTTTAACTAATGGGTGGTACTGCTCTTCAGTGCCTCTCCATTAGTTATTTGAAACATAATTAAATTGACTAACAAGCTCATCATACCCCCTTAAACAGGTGATTAATATTTGAAGTTCACACACCTTCTATTGTCTTACTGCATTGATAATTAGTTCATGCAATGTGAATATACAATGTGTCGAGATGTGCTAATTTGCATAAAAGTACTTAATATGTGTGATAAATATCTCACCTTGTCAGATATACTAATTTACTAATTAAGAAGAATGGCTGAATATTGAAATGTGTAACCCACATTAAGTGCATTGCAGTTCCATATATCAAGGCATCAAACAAGAATATTTTTAGTGCACATATCTGAAAAACAACAATCCAGACAGAGACATAAATTATTGTTGTAATGTAATATCAGAATTTACAGAACCACTGTTAGCCTAAACATTATAACATACAATTTAAATTTAATACATTATTATTATTATTATTATTATTATCTTTATTTATAATGCACCAACATATTCCATAGCACTGTACAGGGGTTGAGTACATTGCAGAAAACAAATTAAACACCTTGTAAAGAATGGAGGGTCCTGTTTTTCAAATGTACATAGTACATTACAAAAGTTGTACTTTTTTTTGCCTGAACAATAATTATCAATTTAAGAAAAATTTGCACTGAAGCACCAAATGATAGATGTTTCATCTTTCTTAAAAGGCTGCTGTAGTTTGGCAAAATAACATTAGAAGGGCTGTAAAAAGTATTTTTACAGGCAAGTTGTGTTTTAAGACATTCCATCTTAGACTGCTAGATTGTATGTACTTGAGGGAGGAGGGTCATGTTATTGGGGCTTGAGCTCTATTGTCAAATCAGCCTTGTAGTTGGTCTGAGTTGCTAACTGGAAGAGAAATGGTGTTCTGTATTTGCATTGCTGTATGCGTGCAGAAATCAGTCTGTGAGTAGGCAGAATCTAATTTAACTAGGGGAAGGAGTGAACTTGGGAGCTTGTGAATAGTGAGCATTTATAATACTAGTGCAGTTATAGTGTAATTGTGGGAATTTAAATAAAATGGTGGAGTTTAAAGAAAATGGGGTAGGATAGTTACATAGTTACATAGTTACATAGTAATTAAGGTTGAAAAAAGACTTTCAGTCCATCAAGTTCAACCTGTTAAGATCTCCTCTGATCTGCAATATGCAGAATAGTTATTAATTAAATTATTGATTAAATAATTATTAATAGTATAGTATTGGAGGATGAATAAAGAGTTAGTCCATCAAGTTCAACCTTTTTAGATCTCTATTGATCTTTTTAATGTGGACTATTTATTATTATTTGTTAATTGTTATTTGATGTATAATTGGTTTGTTATTTAGTAGATTAAGGTTTAGAAAAACTCTTTAGACAAATATATACATTTTTTTCACAGTATTTTTAGTAATTTGTAGTCATGACAATCGCACGTGGTCTACATCCTGCCATATGTATATACTGCTGGAGCAGTTTTTTCTGGGTCCATACATCTGTGGCAGGTTTGAGCATGGTGCCTATCTTGAAACTCAAATTGGAGAAGTTGAGAAGAAAATTTCAGCACTTGGTGATATTGCTCATCTAGATGGGGAGCTGGTACTCTGTGAGCACAGTTTAGCTGGTTCTAGCATGGATGATAGAATTAGTAAGATGTTCAGGGAGGTAGGTAGGTAGGTGACAAATACAAGATGAAACAGATGGAACAGAAGGAGGCAAACACCTGTATACTTATATAGGGATGTCTATTCAGGAATGGCAATACCATATAGAGCTGTTCCCACTAATAGTAGGGAGAACAGATGAAGTGGATGAGAGGGACAGCAAGTAAGGAGGAGTAACAAATAGTTTTTGATTGTAGGTAACTTTATCATTACAAAGATAGACACAGTTGTTTATCACCCAGAATCCAGCAACTAAATAGTTTGCTATCTCATGGGTGCTCAGGTTCTGCATATTGTAAATCAGGTCAATAAATTATGGGGAGTGGCTGGAAATGACCCAGTGGTCTTGGTACACATGGGTACCAATGAAACGTGGAATATGGTGTGTCCTAGCAAAGGATTTCATGGATCTAAGACCTTTATTTATAAAAAGAAAAGATACAGTGGCACATTAATAACTACCCTCTATCTAATGATAGAAGATAAAAAATCTTTCCATGCCTCTATAATTGCAGGGGAGAGTAAGAGTAATCAAAAATGTTTTACAAATATTAACGGAAAGAAGCCTAGGGAAGAATATATTGGAACCTTTAATGTGGCATATGAGCTAAATAATTTCCTTCTGTATACACGAAGAGGGTACCAATGGTTAGAACACTGCAACAAAAGGGGGCTACACTTTCTTAACCAAATAATTGGTTAACATAGAAAAAAAAGGCTAGAAAAAGAAACGTTAATAAAGCACTAGGTCCTGTTGTAAAATATCAAAAGGTACTCGGGGAACTGGGTTCTGTAATAGTCAATCAATGTATTTAATTTTCAAGATTCTCCACAGGCTCAGTACCAGAGGACTGGAAAGAAGCACATGTGATACCTTTATTTAAAAAGGAAGCAATAGCAAACCCAGGGAACTACAGATCTGTAAGCCTCACTTCTCTAGTAGAGAAGCTTTTAGAAAAAGGGTTGTTGGTGGTCCTTTAATGGAAAAAACACGAGTGCACATGTTCACATGGACTTACAGTAAGTCTAGTATTTGTGAGGGCTTAGCTAGTTTTACGTTCAAAACAGTGGGGATAATAGTACAAGGTTGAGAATGCCTAAAGGATCTCAAGGCTCCCTTCCCATTTGTTTCCTCTTATGTACAGGACCAGATTGGAGAAAGCCATCCCACTCATCTCACATTCATGTTATTTTATATACTATAGGTCAGTGTCTCTCATGCTTTTTGAACTAGGACCCAACTGGTCACCTAACAATGCCCATGGGGTCCTTCTTTGAGAAATACTTTTTTTAATAGGTACGGTATATTACACACTAAGTTTTGATTTAGTTTTTCACTGATTTGAATAGAGTACATTTTTAACTGCAAACAGGTTCCCCAATAACCTATCTATAACTAATGGTAATTGTGTATTTAAAGTGTTAGGGTCCCCTCATCCATCTTTGTTCCTGAGGACCAAAGGATAAACTCTGAGGCATATGCACTGATCCTATTACTGACTGTTGAGAAGCACTGCTATAGACCACTCATTTTACATACCACTAAAACATTTTGTAATGTTAAAAAACATGATTATTTATATGCATGACAGAATTGTTAGGATTATTGTGTCCATTTAATGCAAGAGTAACTTTGCCTCTACTAAGAGCTTGTTTGCTTGGACTCTCTGGTTTCCCAAATAATACCAAAAACAGCTCTGTTCCCCAGATTTATAAACTGTGTACTTTAATACAGAACCCTATTGGATCTGCCTATTTTACCCAAACATGCCCCAAGGAAGGCAAGACACCAGAGTACAGTAATACATTTTCTTTATCGAACTTAATTCTTTTTATATCAGGAAAATCTGTGTCATATTGATTAGTAACCATCTATACTTGTTTCTATCCATTTCTGTTCTGCGAGCTGAACACAGAGAGTACAGTTTCCGCCAGGCTGGATTTCAAATGCTTTGAACTATTTACTATCTATTAGAGAGACTGGATGAGGCCATTGTGTACAATATGTTCTATAGGTCTGGAGTGAGGGAAGTGCTTGCATGTCAGTGTAGTTAGACTCTCAACCACCAGCCCAGCTGAGGGCTTTATTAGCACTGCAGAAGCAAATGGAGCTACAGTGGGTGTTATTTTTTGGCTGTGTTATTTGTGGGAATGTTTTACTGTTTTTTGCACTGTACAGAAAGTGTATACAATTCAAGAAAAGAAGAATGGTGGAGGAAATATGTTTCCGGGGTATACTCCTATATGGGTAATTTACCAAGTGTTATTGGCCTACTACTAAGGGTTCGCATTTTTCTGGATCCTGACATATTGACATTTGTTGGCAGCTCCAGCCAGCTGGTGTAAGAAAGAACCATTATGGCAGGTCACAGAACCTAACAAGTCGCTCTCCTGCTCAAGTCTGGCTGGTTCTTCTCCATCACAGGAGTCAACATTAGTGGGGCAATATATTCCATCCAATATATATTATGTCCACTATGGTAAAAAGTTTTATGACAGGCCACATACTCGTCCTACTTCCGTTGTGGTGAAGGGGCTTGTGTACTTCAATGAAGCTATGTGATATACCATGTAGGCCTGGCCTGGCAACACTTATATCCCACAGGATTCTCCTATGGACTGTTATCATTTTCCCTGTTTTCCCTGAAACCGGGGATCTTGGACTATGCTCAGACAGATAACCCTGATCTGGGGCCCCATGGTGCTGTTCCCCTTTGTATTATAGTTCTGGGTGTCTTGTTACATTTATGTTGTTTCATGGTTCTGTGCATTTATGTATTATTTTTATAATGTATGCTGATTACATGTATTACATGTAGGTTGTTGTAATATTATGTGGATGTTTGGTATAAAACTGCTGGTCTTCCCATATGGAAACTTAAAACACTATAGGGATGGGGTCCCAGGGACAAGGGGAATCAGAGTGGCAAATATAGGACATAAGGGGTCTCTCAGCACAGAAAGAAGTTGCCAACACATGAATATTTCACCAGAAGATCAGATGAAATGGGCCGGAGCCTAACAAGATAAGCAGGTCATGTAAGCAAATAGAATAGAGGGTATCCAGTATTGTTCTACTTGAAGTACCATTGGAATGTCAACAATATAGAATAAGATAACTTGCCCTGATAATTAGCTTACTGCACTACAGGGGTAACTGAAGGTCTGACATCAATAGATGTACAGTGTCTCCCACTGAATCATGGCCAGCCTACTGCTAATTGGTCTCTCTTCTGTGTACCTAAGGAGTGGGGGTTGTCGTGATTGGCCAGCCTGTGGCCAGAAAGCTGTAAAAATGTGACAGTCTAAATAAAGGTGTGGCAGTTTTTTTGGACTTACATAATCAAGGTGTAAGTGTCATTCTGTGAAGTAATCCTAATATTCTAAGGGATTGTATAGTGTATCCAGTGGTGGAGAATAGTCACAGTCTGTTGCTATTGTGTTCCTGATATCCTGGTGTAGAGGTCAGAGGTGTAAAAGGACTGAACGATTCTGCTGGATAGATTTGACCCAGGTTCTTACTTAGTCCAATTGAAGTAGTAGATAATGACAGTGAGTATGAGTAGCACCAGATCTAATGAAGTGGTTGGTACAAAGTCTAGATGAAACCCTTCTGTGGATGTGTCTGCAGGGGAAAGGAATGTCTGCTGTTGCAAAGAACAATTCAGCATAGGAACCTGGAATGTTAGAACCATGAACCAAGGCAGACTGGACACGGTCAAACATGAGATGACAACATTGATATCCTTGGAGTTAGTGAACTCAAGTGGACTGGAATGGGACATTTCATATCGAACAACCCACAGATCTTTTAAAGTGGTTAAGAATCCAGCAGAAGAATTGTAGTAGCTGTCATAATCAATCAAAGGGTGGTCAAAGCAGTGCTTGGTTACAACCCAATAAATGACAAAATTATTTCAATTTGAATTCCAGGCAATCCATTTAACATCACAGTGATCCAAGTCTGTGCTCCAACCATGGATGCTGAAGAGGCTGAAGTTGTCCAATTCTACTAGAATATTCAGCACCTCCTAGATATAACACCAAAAAACAAAAACTAAACTAAAAGACACCTGGAAAAACTGTCAAGTTTGGCCTTGAGTATAAAATGAAGCAGGTCCGAGATTAGTAGAATACTGTTAAGAGAAAATGGTACACATGGACATCACCAGATGGACAATATAGAAATCAGGCTGACTATATACTTTTCCGCCAAAGATGGAAGAGCTCTGTACAGTAAGTAAAAACTGGACCTGGAGCTGGCTGTAGCCAAGATCATAAGTTTCTTATGGCAAAGTTCAGAAACTGAAGAAAAGAGGGAAAATCATCAGACCAAGGGGATTCAAAATAAATATATCCCCAGTGAATATGCATTGGAGGTAACAAATATATTTTAGGGACTAGACATGTTAGATACAATGCCTGAAGAACTTTGTAAACATTATCCAATAGACAGCAACAAAGAATATCTCCAAAAGAAAATAAAAAACTACTCTCTGTTGAGTCCTTGAAAGTAGGCCAGGAAAGAAGGAGATAAAAGTGGTGACATGAAAAGTTATGTCTTCCAGAGGATATCAAGAAGAGACAAGGAGATATTTTATAATGAGCCATGTAAAGAGACAGAGAAAGGTAACAGAATGGTAACGTCAAGCGACCTCTTCAAGAAAATCAGGGATCTCAAGGGAATCTTTCATGACAAATGGGTGTAATAAAAGACAAAAATGATAGGGACTTAACAGAAGCAGATGAGATAAAGAAGAGCTGTCAGGAATACAAAGAAGACATATACAGTAAAGATCTTAAAGTATTGATGACCTCAATAGTTTGTCCAATGAGTTGGAGCCAGACATCTTGGAGAGTGAAGTGAGATGGGCCCTAAGAAGCCTTTCTGATAACATGGCTGCAGGAGTTGATGGTATCCCAGCTGAACTATAAAAACCCTAGAAGATGATGCTGTGAAAGCGTTCCTTGCCTTATGTCAACAAATTAGGAAAACTCAACAGTGGCCTTTAGACTGGAAAAGGTCAGTCTGCACCTCAATCCCAAAATAGGGCAGCGCCAAAGAGTGCTCCAATTATAAAATAATTGCACTCATTTCACATGCCAACAAGGTATTGCTTAAGATCCTACAAGCTCGGCTCCAACAATATATGGACCGGAAACTACCAGATGTGCAAGCTGTGTTCCACAGAAGAAGAGGCCCAAGAGATCAAATTTCCAATGTCTGCTGGATAATAGAGAAAGCAAGAGAGTCGCAGAAAAATATTTACTTCTGCTTAATAGACTATTCTAAAGCCTTTGACTGTGTAGATCTCAACTGAATGTGGCATGTTCTTGAGGAGATGGGCGTAACAGATTATTTCATCCACTTTCTGAGGAATTTGTATGTGGACCAAGAAGCCACTGTCAGAACAGAACTTGAAACAAAATGGTTCAAGATCAGCAAAGGAGTGCGACGTGGTTGTATACTATAAAATTATTTATTTAACTCATAAGTGGAGTACATTATACGTAAGGCCGGGCTGGACAAATCCAAAACCGGAATCAATTTTGCTGGGAGAAATATCAACAAGAAATATACGCTGATGATACTACTCTGATGGCTGAAAGTGAGGAGGAACTAAAGGACCTATTTTTGAGTGTTAAATAAGAGAGTGCAAAAGCTGGTTTGCTGCTCAACGTCAAAAAGATGAAGATCATGGCAAACCACAATTTCAGGTCCTGGCAAATATGGTTACATAATTACATAGCAGTTACATAGTAATTAAAGTTGAAAAAAAGAATTTCAGACCATCAAGTTCAACCTTTTAAGATCTCTGATCTGCAAGATGAGGATTAGTTATTAATTAATTAGTTGTTAATTGTTAATTCATTATTAATCAACTATTTCTTTATTTATTTTTAATTATTAATTAATCCAGAGGAAGGCAAACAGAAAAAAAATAATTCCTTCCTGACCCCTGAAACTGGCGATCAGATTTCGCCCTGGATCAATACACTCTCTCTAATTATGCAGGATAACCCTGAATTCCCTTCTTAGAAATAAATACAGTCCCCTTTTAAAATTATCTATCGAATCCACTGTTACCACCTCCTCTGGTAGAGAATTTCACAGATTAACCACCCTTACTGTGAAGACCCCTTTTCTTTCTTTAAGGTGGAATCTTTTTACTTCTAACCTCAAGGGGTGTCCTCTTGTCAGTTGAAAACCTCTTGGCACACAATGCTCCCTTGACAATTCTTTATACTGACCCTGGATGTATTTATATAATGTAATCATATCTCATTTTAGATGCCTTTATTCTAGAGGAAATAAGTTTAATTTGGTTAGTCTTTCTTCATACCTTAGCCCCTCCATTTCCCTAATTAGTTTTTTTGCCCTCCTCTGTACCTTTTCAAGCTCTAAAATGTCCTTTTTTATGGAGTGGTGCCCAAATTGTACTCCATATTCCAAATTAGAGCGTACTAGAGATTTGTATAGTGGCAAAATTATATTTGCTTTCCTTGCTTCTATACCCGTCCTAATATATGCTAATATTGTATATGCCTTTGCAGCTGCTGCTTGGCTTTGAGCACTGTTACCTATGTGGTTGTCCACAAGTACTCCCAAATCCCTTTCAATATCTGATACCCCTATATTTGCTCCAATAAGATTATAAATTGCATGGCTATTTTTCCTTCCCAGATGCATAACTTTACATTTATTCGTATTAAATCTCATCTGCCATTTAGATGCCCATGCCTCAATTTTATGTAAATCCCTTTGAAGGGAAAGCACATCATTATCTAAATGAATTACCTTGCACAACTTTTCATCAGCGAAAATTGAGACACTACTTTCCAGTCCCACCTCTAAGTCATTAATACATATGTTAAAAAGGAGAGGACCTAATACTGAACCCTGAGGAACCCCACTTACCACATTAGTCCTATCGGAGTATATTCCATTTACAACAACCCTTTGCTTCCTGTCTTTTTGTCAGCTCTCAATCCATGAGCAGATATTTACTGTAATTCCTGTATCCCTTAGTTTGCACAATAGTCTCCCATGTTGCATTGTATTAAAAGCCTTTGCAAAATCCAAATAGACTACATCCGCTGAGTTGCCTTGATCCAAGTTCCTACTAACCTCCTCAAAGAAACTAGATTTGTTTGACATGACTTATCCCTCATAAATCCATGTTGACTCCTACTTATAATCCTGTTCAAATAGACATATTCTTGTATATTATCCCTTATTAACCCTTCTAAAAGCTTCCCAACTACAGATGCGAGGCTCACTGGCCTATAATTCCCCAGATTTGCTCTTTCTCCCTTTTTAAATATAGGTATCTGCTTTTCTCCAGTCATCTGGTAGAGACCCTGTGTTGAGTGAATATTGAAAAATGAAATATAATGGTTTGGCTATTACAAAACCCAGTTCCCTCAGTACCCGTGGATGTATTCCATCAGGACCCGGGGCTTTATTAACATTTATTTTTTCCAACCTCTTTTGGATTTCTCCCTGCGTTAACCAATTATTCTGCAAAGGTAGTGTAGCCCCATTATGTTGCTGTGTCCAAACCACTGGTACCTCCCTTGTGTATACCAAAGAAAAGAACCTATTTAGCTCATCTGCCTTTTCCTGGTCACTAATTATCAGACGGCCTGTGTCACATTGTAATGTTCCTATAGCTTCCTTCCTCGCCTTCTTCCCATTAATATACTTAAAAAATAAGGTTAGTCTTACTCTCTTTTGCAATTAATTTTTCATTTTCTATTTCAGCCAGTCTAATAGCCCTTTTGCAAGCCTGGATGACTTCCTTGTGCTACCGTAAAGCAGTCTCTGTCCCCTCTGGTTTGTATAATTGAAATGCCTGTTTTTTACTCTGTATCTTGATCTTTAAATCATTGTTAATCCACATTGGATGTGATTTACTCCTTTTAGTTTTATTCCCACTTGGTATATGGTGATATGTATGTATTTAGTAAGGATTTCAATGGTGTCCATTTATGTTTAGTATTTTTACCTGCCAGTTCTTTGTCCCAGTCTATACTTTGTATTGCTGCCCTTAGACTTTTAAAATCTGCCCTTTTAAAATTAAGAGTTTTTGTTGGCCCCTTAAAAGTTTTTTTTTTTAATTCAATCTCAAATGAGACTGTGTTGTGATCACTGTTTCCCAAAGGTTGCCCTATTTCAACATTTGATACTATATCAATATTATTTGTGATGACTAAATCTAAGATAGCTTCATTTCCAGTAGGCTCTTGTATAACCTGGGCCAGATAATGATTCCTGAGTGTACTCAAGAACCTGCTCCCCTTAGCTGAACTGCTGGTCTCATTTATCCAGTTTATTTCAGGGTAATTAAAATCTCCCATTATTGTAACTTGCCCATGCTTAGCTGCATTTCCAATCTGTAACAATAATTGTATTTCCTTGCTTTTAGTTATATTTATAGCATACTTCTACTAATATTCCACTATTAAACTCTACCCACAAGCATTCAACATTACCGCTAGTTCCACCATAAATATCTTCTCTGATTATAGGCTTAAATTCAGGCTTAACATACAGACAAATCCATCTTTTTCCATTGCCCCAATCTTTCCTTAATAGGTTATAACCCTCCAGATTAACAGTTCAGTCATGAGATTAATCCCAGCACAATTCGGTAATGCTTATCAAATCCCATTTTTCATTAGTTGCTAATAATTCAAACTCTCACATTTTCCTGGAAAGCTTCTGGCATTAGCAAGCATACACCTTGTGTTATGAGTTTGTAGTTTTGAGGTGCCTGCCACTATACTTGAGTTACTTAGTAATACCTCCCTACTGATTATACTACCCCTCCCCCCATCTCCTCCCCTATTAGTTGTTAGTTCATCCCTTATACCCTCTACACTCCTTAGTGCACCACATCTTTAGCCATGCATTAACCTCCCTAAGCTCCTTCTGCCTCCCCGGGCTAGCACGTGACACTGGTAGTATCTCAGAAAATACTACCTTGGAGGTCCTTGCCTTTAGCTTATTACCTAGTTCTCTAAAATCATTCTTTAGGACACTCCATCTTCCACTAACTTTGTCATTTATACCAATGTGTACCAAGACCGCCGGTTCATTTACAGCCCCACCCAATAATTTATCTATCTGATCCACAACATGCCGAACTTGAGCACCCAGGAGACAGCAAACTGTTTGATTGCTGGGATCTGGGTGACAAATCACCCTGTCTACCTTCCTAATAATAGAGTCCCCTACCACCAAAACCTGTCTGTTGCTCTGCCTATTCTGCCCTCCCACTCCTCCAGTAGAACTGTTCTCCCGGCTGTTAGAGGGAACAGCTCTATCTGGCATTGCCATTACTGAATTGACATCCACAACAGTTTCACTCAATCTGGCAAATCTGTTGGTGTTTGCCAACTCAGAACTGGCCTGCCTCCTCCTGTTCCCACTGCAACATGCTCACACCTCAGTATTGCATACATATGACAGGATGTACACTGATTGAGGTTGCCACTGGACTGACTCATAATTTTTATTATTGTCTACAAAAATTCAGTGGGAAAAATAAACAAGAATAAAAAAAAATATATTTTTATAAAGTTATGTAAAAAAAAAGTAAAAAAAAATAAAATATATATATATATATATATATATATATATATATACATATATATTTTTCCTTTTCTTTAAACTCCCTCCTTTTATTTAAACTCCTACACTTTTACTAGAATTGCACTTTTACTAGAAATGTTCGCAAGTTCACAGGTTCGCCCCTTCTGTTTATATTAACTTCTGCCTTCTCACCTGGGCACAATTAGTGCACTCTGCAGATTATCAGACTTTACTTGTAAAAAGTAAAATTCACTTGCAAACAGCCCCAAACAGTTCACAAACATTTATGGTAGTTTAACACAGTCAAACCACACCCCTCTCACCTGGGCACAATTAGTGCACTCCGCAGTTTATCGGCATAAATAGATGGGGAAGAAGTGGAGACAGGGACAGATTTTATTTTCCTGGGATCCAAGATCTCTGCAGATTGTGACTGTAGTTATGAAATTAAAAGACATTTGCTTCTGGGGAGAAAAGATATGGCAAGCTTGCACAAGCTATTAAAAAGTAAAGATATTACATTATCAACAAAGGTCCGCATAGTTAGAACTATGGTATTCCCAGTAGTAACATACAGATGTAAGAGCAGGACAATAAAGAAGTCTGAGTGCTGTAGAATTGACGCCTTTGAATTGTGGTTTTGGAGAAAATTGCTTAGAGTACCTTGGACTGCACGAAGGTCCAATAAATCAATACTTAAGGAAATCAAGCTAAACTGTTCAGTGGAAGCTTTGATCATGAGGCTGAAGCTCAAATATTTTAGCCATATCATGAAAAGACAGGATTCCGTCTGTGATGATGGAAAGCATTAAAAGGACTTGAAGAAATAAACATGAGCCTTACAGAGCTTAGAGGGGCAGTGACTGACAGATGTGCCTGGTGTTCTGCGGTCCATAGGGACACAGAGAATTGGACACAGCTGAATGACTAGACAACAACCCACACTTGTGAGCACCAGCAGTGCACGGATTCATTTGTGTAATATATAATATTGTTTATTCACATTCTGATTAATTCATATCTATTTGTTTTATGGATAATGTAAATTATATTTTATTTTCTTAATCTAAAACAAAAAAAAACGTAATGTAGAATAATAAAAAAAAAACTATGTGTCAGTTTATTATTCTAGAAAGGCAGAATAAAAATGATAAACCATGGTGCTTTTTCTCTGAATATGCAGGACACTGCCACACAAACTGATAGATAGGTATGCTTCAAAGAATATGCATTCTGTATAACATCCATAAATATTTGGGAGTAATCTTCAAAGAATTAGGAAAGCAAGACTTCTTACATACCAATGTGAGTTCAAAATAATGTCACAATGTAACTGCATTTGGCAACAGAAGGAAGCAAGGGATCCTTACTGTAAAGTGATATGTTGTATGCATGCTGTATGCACACTGTGCTGCTTCATGATCTGATGTGCAAAACACAAAAAGTATGTCAGAAACATGTCTTGTATCTTCTGAATAAAGATGCCAAACCTGGGACATTGTTTATCCATATTAATTTAAATGGACACTGAAATGTCACATTTTCAGATTGCCTTACTGAACTAAAATATATTATGTTTAAAATCCATCCCTGCTTGATTGCTAAATAATATCCCACTGCCAGTAAGGAATACATTTTGCCTCCTCCAATGCCAGTTCCGAGCCAATCACAGGAGAAAAAGCGAGCAGAGAGCAGGTAAATGTTCTCCATATTATGTTTAAATATTTTAAACATGTGTCTTTATTATGTTACATGATTATTATTAATGGAGTATAAAAAAAGTTTTACAATGGGGCAGAGTAAAAACAAAGAGCACGATTCAACTGAGCAATCGTAATTTACTGGAGCCCGTAAGTGAGGCCGTAAGTTAATTTGCTATTCAATTGGTGTGTTTTTGCAGGCTCCAACCGGTTTACGGGTTACGGCCTTGAAAACTTTGTGGTTGTTAAACTCCAGATGCCTTTGATCTTTACCGTCCACAAGAGTTACGATCACCCCAAAAATCGCAAAACGCTATTCAATTGCTACAATTCCCCAAGCCTGCAAATGTTTACACACCCATAAACGGCAAATGTAGAAGAAAATTCTACGAGTACTAGAGAGGACCTGCAAGGGGGTTCAACCCCTGTCCATAGCACTGTAAATGCAAATAAAAAATCTTTACTGCACTGTAAATGACGGGGAAAGTAATGAAAGATATTATAATTAATTTCAAAACAGTCTCAAGCTTGCAAATCAGCAGTATCTTTTTCTTTTTTTTTTTATGTGTCATTTCACTGGTATATCGATCTCGGGAATCAATGAGTTAATACATATCAGGCCACCCACATGGACTAGAACAGTATTGGCATTCATTTTTATTATTTTGTATTTTGCGGCTTTGCAAGTCCCATCACATATCGGACCCCCAAACCTTATTGATTAACATGTAATCTCAATGTTTTACTGACTTAATGATGGCGATCTCATTTTCTATTGGCTGTTTCAAAATGGATGGTTATGGCCTTCCTTAATTGATCATGTTCCCGCCCTGAACTGCTACGCACGAGTGCATGGTTTACGGCGTTGGCATTCAGCCCATATCTAATGGGTTGTTCAATTGAATAGCACCGAAACTGTACCAGAGTTCAAGTCCGCAGCGGGCTTGCAGAATCAGGCTCAAATAATGCAGCACAAATAATTTAAAATATTCAGAGAAAACCTAATCCCATTACTAGAAAACAATATAATTATAAAATGTGAAAATACTAATACTGGGATTGTTCTTTCACAGTTTTAAACTGAGCTTATCACACACAGGTGCAAATTCACTACAAATAGCTATGATGAGCTGCTCTAGAACTCCAAATCCTGTTCCTGCCTCCAGCTGCTAAGAATAAGCCAAAGTGGTATATGTTGGGCAATTAAATTCATCAGTAGCATCAATGCACAGAAGTCTGTGGAAGGAGTACCAGTTCCAATAAGCATACGGGTTTCGTTCCCACATGTGAGGGATCTCGTTAGGTCAGGTCCTGGGTCTGTTATTGAACTAACATTCCTGCCTCAGCCCTGGGTCTTCATATCCAGGCCAGTAACCAGTAGTATTATAAAAACAAAGAAAATTCAAGATTAAGCTAAAATAAAAATTTAGGGCCCTATGCTAATCCCGGCAGAAGCAATTAAAAGTGCCTTAGTAGCACAGAAAATCCTGTCTATGTTAATAACCCATCCAGTAAAAATTGCGATAGAACTGCTACAGCACTCCTTTCCATTGATTTTTGTCTTGATAAAAAATTACGAGTTACTGGAGACTTTTCCCCCAAAACCTTATTCTAATAGACTTCACTCGCAAATTAGGGCAGTCCCCTAACTGCTACATGCTGAAGAAAATATTACGTGTACCAAAGACCACTCACAAGTGTTTTTAAAACCTTTGCTGAGTTCCACTGCAGCAGTTAAAGTAACAGTATAGCACATATGTATTTCAACATAATGTAACACTTAACAGTCAAATATCAACATATGCCTAATTAAAAAATATGATATGCTTTTATTATGTCTGTTTTATTAAACAACATCCAGGGTAATAAACAACACAGTGCACAAGAGGTTAATTCTTGTCACAAAACCATGTTGCCTAGGAACAAATGCTCTAATGCCTAGTCTCTCAAATATTATAGTTGTCAAACTACACAAGATCGCAAAATATACGACTTAAATGGCCGAGCCACTGCACTGGAAAAGACGACGGAAACACACAAATATGCCTCAAATTCACTTACACACACACAGCAGAGGGGGAGAGCCAGGACCTGGTGAGTGAGGTTGCAAGTTAATTTGAGACATATTTTATCTTTTTTTTCAAAATCTTTTTATTGACACATAAGCAGTGCTCAATAACACAATATTGTTGGACTCGCAGGTCCAACACAATTTTGCATAAACAGGATTTTTTAACATCGTTTTAGATATCTTGTACAACTTTGTTGTCAATAATGATTATCCTGTCCTGACAATTTTGGGTGTCTGCTTTATGTGTCCACCATAACCTTTTTCCGTTTTCTCAACTTTGCAGGAAACGCCTGCTAGCTATTCCTTCCCTAGCAATTGACTTCTCAATACTAAACTTGTCAAATTCTTACATGTCAGCTAACTTGTTGTCTTTCCATGTAGATATATATAGATGTTCAATTTTGCATAGCTCGAGAATTACATTATTCACCTAGTATATGGGAAGTATAACATCGAACAAACAATGAATAAACAAGTCAATGAACTTATTACCTGTATCTTCCTTGCTTTTTTTTTTTTTTTCCTCTTTCTTCTTGACTATCTTCTTCAGTTTACTCAATTCGCTAGTAGTTGTCAACGCCCAAGACACCCGTCACCCCGGCCTGGAGTCTCTGCCTCATCCAATTACGCCTTCCCTTCCTAGTGTACTAATTTCCACTCTAAATCAAGTTTTTGTTAAATTAAAATAGCTTTGTCCGACTCCACCCATCTGTCCCAAATTTGACTAAAAGTGGAGAGGGAGTTGTTTAATGAATGCGTCATTTTTTCATAAATCATGATGTGGTTTAATTTTTTTATAACCTCTTGGCCGTCTAAATGGGGTGATTTCCAATTCTTTGCAATGTGGCTTTTGGTTGCCAGCATGACCATTTGTATCCACTTGTTATGGTTCTTATTAACGTTCAGTACTGGCATTCCCAGTAAGCATGTCTCCCTAGAGGGATGTATTTCCCTGTCTAATACCTCAGAGATCATTGCAGTTACCCTTCGCCACAGGGCCTGTACTTTTGGGCAGTCCCACCAGATGTGGCCAAAGGTTCCTCTATCTGAGCAGTTCCTAAAGCACTCAGGAGGGGAAAGCGGATTTATCTTATTTAGCCTGTTAGGTGTCATGTATACCCTGTGTAGTACTTTAGTTGCTGTTTCTAAATAGCTAAAGAAGAGGGAGCCTTTAGTCAGTGCCTTGTGTATTTTTCCCCATCTCTGGGTGTCCCATTCTACTCCCATTTCCTGTTCCCATTGTAGGACATGTTTAGGCTTTTGGTCTTTAAGTGGCTTGTTGGCAAGCGAGTAAAGGGTACCAATTATGCCTCTGGCTAGGGGATTCTGCGCACATACTTTCGCAAACCAGGTGTCCTGTGGGGGACCCGAGGATTTGACCAGTTCTTGGACCCTGTGGCATATCTTGTTATAGTTAAATATCTCCCTGTCTGGTAGATTGTACTTATTTATGAATTGTATAGAGGTTAAAAGGTTGCCGTCTTGGAACCATGCCCCTAGCAGGTCTAGTTTCCGCGAGAGCCACCACGCTTTTGAGACCCCCCCTAATTCCTTCATAATCTGGGACCCCGAAAGGACTGGTGTGAGAGATGAAAGGGAGTGTGTTAACTGCCGCTTGGAGTTCGCCCCTCTCCACTCCTGCAGGGATAATTTAATCATTGGATTATTGTAGCCTGATTTTGCTATTGGGGGGAGTGTCGGGGACCAAATGATATTATCCCATTTGTAGGGTTTCATTTGATAGTTCTCTAGGGATACCCACATTGGTTGGTGTTCACTGGAATGGGCTTGTGGTAGGAAAGAAATCTGGGCTGCTTTAAAGTAGTGTATCAAATTTGGGCACGCCAAACCCCCTGCTTCTCTGTCTCTATACATTAGGGACTTGTTGATTCTCGGGTGTTTATGTTGCCAGATGAATCGGAATACCGCTTTTTGGAAGCCATCTAGATCTCCTCTATGTATTCTAATCGGGAGTGTTCTAAAATAGTATAAGATTTTGGGTAACATGTTCATTTTAAAAGCGTTTATTCTTCCTGTCCATGACAGGTTGTATCTATTCCACCTAAGTAGATCTGTTTGTAATTTTTTGTAAAGGGGGATATAATTTTCTTTGTATAAAGCTGACAGCTCTGGTGTGAGGTTAACTCCTAGATATTTGATACTTCCCTTTGGCCATGAGAACGAGTGTCCCTCTTTTAGGGCTTGTACCTGGTCTGAGGGCACTCTCATGCATATTATTTCAGATTTATCTGCGTTAACTTTGAGGCCTGACAAGTTCCCAAACCGGGACATTAAGTCCATAAGGGCTGCTATTGAGGTTACCGGTTTTGTAAGCGTGCACAAGATGTCATCTGCGAACAAACTGCATTTCATTTGTTGACATCCCACCTCAATACCCTGTATGGTGGGGCATGTCCTAATGGCCTGAGCGAGAGGTTCGATGGCTAGAGCGAATAGTATCGGGGACAGGGGGCATCCCTGCCTCGTACCTCTCTGGATGTTTATAAGATCTCTATTAGCCCCTGGAAGCCTAAGGCTTGCCGTCGGTGCTTTGTATAATGTATTTACTAGATTTGTAAATTTGCCTCTGATGCCGAATTTATCTAGAACCGCATGTAAATAAGGCCATTCAACGGAGTCGAATGCCTTTTCTAGATCTAAGGCTACTAGACTGAGAGGTATATTCGCCTTTTTAGCTATGTGGGAGACATTTAGAATACGTCGTATGTTATCCCCAGCTTGTCTGTACGGCACAAAGCCCACTTGGTCTTTGTGTATTAGTTTGGGGAGGAATTTGGCTACCCTTGCTGCCATTAGCTTAGATAGGATTTTAATGTCCCCGTTTAACAGGGATATTGGCCTATAGTTCCTTGGATTTAAAGTATCCTTTCCTGGTTTAGGGATAAAGACTACATCTGCCTGGTTTAGCTCGGCTGGCATTGGCTCTCCTAATAGCATCTCATTAAATAATTTGCTTAGGTGTGGGGCAAGGTGTCTTGCAAGGCTTTTATAATATAAGTTTGAGTAGCCATCCGGGCCAGGGGCTTTTCCTGCTTTAAGCGTTTTTATAGTGTCAATAACTTCGGACGGGGTTATCTCTGCATTTAGGGAGTCTAATTCCCCCTCCGAGATTTTGGGAGTGTCTAGGCTGTTAAGGAATTCCTGCACTGTGAAGTTATTGGCTTTTGTTTTTGCCGAGTAGATTTCTTGGTAGCACTTATGGAATGTCTTTTTTATTTCCGATTGGTTCATTGTAATTTCTCCACTTTCCGTTTTAATTTTGGTGATATGAGTTAAGTTTTTCTTTAGGTTGAGTCTGCGTGCAAGCATAGGGGAGGGCTTGTTACCCTGGGCGTAAAACTTATGCCTAGTTTTCCTAAGGGCCTGTTCAGTTTTAGTGGCTAGTACAGAATCTAGTTCTAGTCTAGCGTTGTCTAGCTGGGTTCTAGAGACCCCAGGAGCTTTGGCCTGAATTGCTTTTTCCAAGTACTGCAGTTTTTTAAATAAGTCATTTTCTTTTTGAATGCATTGTTTCTTTCTGGCAGCTGCCATTTTAATTATGGTGCCTCTAATGTATGCTTTGTGCGCTACCCAGACCCACCCTATATTTGCCTCGGGGACCATGTTTAACGTGAAGTAATCTTGAATGTCATGTTCTATTTGAGCTAGCGATCCGGGATTGGTTAGAAGTGCCTCGTTTAAGCTCCACTTCCCAGGGGTTGTGAGACTAAGTCCCAGTTGAATTTTGATGCTAACTACCGCGTGGTCAGACCAAGGGCAAGGGTGGATCTGGGCAACCACTGTGTGGTTAAATAGCGAGGTATGAGTTAGGAGAACATCTATTCTGGAATAGGAATTGTGAGTTGGGGAGTAATAAGAATACTCCTTTTCCGAGGGGTGTAGTCCTCTCCAGGCATCAATCAACTCTAGCTCCCTCATTTGTGTGTGAATTCTTTTGAGCTGTTTCAAGTTGCGCGTGGGATGGGTTGCTCTTGATCTGTCTACAGAAGGCTCGAGCGTAAGGTTAATGTCACCTCCTAGTATGATTCTGCCCCAGTCTTTTTGCTTCAAGGTACTTAGTAATTTAGTGAGGGCTCTGGTGGGCGCTGTGGTAGGGGCATAGATATTAACCAATGAGATTCTGAGGTTTAGGATGGTTCCTGTTAAAATTAGAAAATTACCCTCTTTGTCTTTGGTTTGTTTTTCGACTACAAATGGGAAATCACGGTGTATTAATGTAGCTAAGCCTGCTTTTTTGCTTTTCTGGTTGCAAGTGTAGAATACTGGGAATTCCTTGTGTAGGTAGGTGGGTACTTTGCCCTGGGCGAAATGGGTCTCTTGCATAAATATGACAGATGGATGGAATCTTTTATAGAACAGGAAAGCTTTGCGTCTTTTAAATTGAGAGTTGAAGCCCCTTACATTGTGTGTTAAAAAGGTGTGCTCTACATCAGCCATTGGTTTTTTGTGTAGTCAGCTTTATATGTTCTCAGTGGGGAGTGTGTGGCGGTTAGGTTACCTGGATGTGGAATGCTGAAGGACCGTGACCTGCACCGGGAACCTCCCTTGGGTGTCTTGGGCGCCGAGACCACCTGTAAACTGGATAGACTAAGAAGAAAAGCAAAAGAGATACAGAAGCTTAGATTCAACATTTCAATAAACTGGTTAAAACATGTCCTAACAATTTGTTAGTTTCCCTGTCTCCCTACCTGTTTCCATACCTTGAGGCCAGTAGCTATTGCTCCCATTACTGGGTTTGACCTCTTAGGGAGAGGACTCCCTCCTGGGGGTTCTACCTGGGGAGTTGTTAAGGGCTCAAAACTCCCCTTAATCTTCATCCCTCCAAATCATTTAAGTCACCTCAAGAGCTCCGCTACAGCTAGATCTGCATTTCTATATATAACAATCTATCTGTCTCTAACATAACTTAAACATTTTAGCTATTTGCTGCAATTTCTTCGGGTCAACCTGCTCATGGGGAAAAAAAAGTGTTCAATACTCTCTCAATGATCAGCATCAGGATCCTCGCAGTCGGCTGACGGAGCGGTGTCCAGACCTCCTACTGTAGCTTGCTCCATGAGAGGCCCCCTACTGAAGGCTGCTGTTTTTGGTTTTTTGGCCGATACTTGCCACATCTTGGCAAGACTGGGTCTGGGTCTTGGACTTCTCCTTTCAGCGTCTCTATCCTCTGCTAGTAAATTTAGCTTTCTCAGGAGGATCTCAGCTTCTTCTACTGTGTGTAATCTGTAAGTGGATCCGCCCCGCTGGAAAATTAGTGAAAATGGAAAACCCCACTTGTAGAGGATTTTGTTACTGGACAATATCTCCAGCATGGGTTTCATCTCCTTCCTTTTCTGCAGTGTGGCCGGAGCCAAGTCCATGTATACTTGTATAGATGAGTTGTCCGGGCCTTTGATTTCTTTGAGCCTTCTTGCTGCTGTGAGTATCAAGTCTCTTGCGCTTTGTTTGGCAAACCTTATTATTATATCCTTAGGTTGGTTGTTAGCTTTTGTTGGGCCAAGGGCCCTATGCGCTCTTTCAATAGCCCAGTCTGCTTCGCTGCTTGTGGGAATGATCCCAAGTATGACCGCTTTTGAGTACTGCAGTATGTCTGAGATGCTGCTTGGGACATTTCTCAGTCTTATGTTATGTCTTCGTGAGCGGTTTTCAAGATCTTCAACCTTGTCAGTCAGCTCTTTTATCTGTGTGGAGTGTTGCGCCATTACCTCTTGGTCATGCATCTGGGCTTCTACTATCTGGTCTGTTTGCTCCTCTAACAGCTGCGTTCTTTGTCCCAGGCCATGCAGCTCCCTTTTCAGGTCAGTGATAGCAGTCGTCATTAGTTCTTGGAACATCAGTTTTATTTTTTCCATGTTTTTGTCTGTTAGTTCCACCTGAGCATGTGCTACTTCCGGCTCTCCCTCTCTGACCGGCGAGTTTGAGTTGTGCGGGAATAATGACGCATCGTTTGGAGCTTTGTAAAACTCCTGGATGTTTCTACTCGCTTGATTCTTTTTGGGTTTGGTGCTGCTGCGAGCCGCCATGATGCCGCCTTGTCCTGAGGGTGTGATCTATAGAGGTTGCCGTCTTCTGACTCTGTGCTGTAGGTGAAGCAGGCTAGGGATTTTGCTTAGTTGAGCATGAGAGTTTAGGTGGGCTAGAGCTTTTCTGGTAGCAGGCTCATGTAGGTGACTTGCATAATTCAGTGAGTTATTGCATCTTGCTTTTTGAATTGTTTAACATATTTACAATCCTAGTGAAACTTGTCTGTATAAGTCTTGCTAGCTTATTTGTGACATGCGTCTCACAACTTGTTGTTGTTTATTAAGTTAGGAGAGATGCTGGGTTGTGATTCTGTCTCTTAAATCTTTTAACCCCTTTTAATCTTAATCTTTGCACAGATGCATTGGAGGCAGTAATTGTGCTGCTGTAGGCTGTCCAGTTGGGGACTCCCCTGTGGGGCTTAAAAAGGCTGCTGTTAGTGCTGTCTGGGACCCATTTTGGATCCTTGTCTGGGGGCGGGCCCCTCTTGGTGTATGTGTCTCAAGATGGCCTCCTGCCCTCTCTAGGTAAATAGAGTTGTGCCACTTTAGATGTTGGGGTCTAGGCTGCCTCTATTATGCTTATTTTTGCTTATGCACTACTTGTGTAGGGATGGTGAGGGAGGGATCTGGTGTAGTGTGTCCCTCTTACCTCCCAGAGTAGCCTCTCAATGGAGTCTGGCACCTCTTTCAGTCTCTGGCACAAGCTCAGTGGGGGACCAGGTGGTGGAGGCCTCAACCACTTACTTTGATCCAGTGGTAGGTGATGCTCGTTGGGGGTTAAAAGTGGGCTTCTGGGCTGCTTGGGTTGCCCCTGCAGCACTTCTCTGCTGTGCAGCTGCTGCTGCTGCTGATCGCCGGGGAGGCCGGATGCACTAGGCCTCAACCATGCGGCGTGTTAATTAGCCCCGATTTTCGCAATTCTTCTTTACTACTCTTCCCCTGCACCCCCTTACACTTGTGCTGGTGTGTAAAGGTTTTTTTTGTGGGGGATTAGGGCAGATTACCCTGGATTGAGTGGATATTGGGATGGAGCTGATGTCTGGCAAGTCTTGCTGTCCCGTTAGGCCACGCCCCCTCCTCATATTTTATCTTTTTAATGATCTAAAATTGCCAAAGGGGGGTGAAAAAATGCGGACAAAAAAACTTAAAAATTCAAAACAAGATGAAAACAAGGCTCTGCCAGGCCAGGCACGCAAAATTTAGAAAATACACAACATCAAAGACAGTAACACACCAACAACGTCTCCAAGTACTAGCACAATGATTATACGTGACAAAACTATTTTTAAATATTTTTTCCAATAAAGTCTATAATATTTTAGGTTGCTACAAAAATATTCTAAATAGAGTTACTATTGAACCTAAGGCAAGAAAAAGTCTTGTTTTTTCTTCAGCCTAAGTTCTGGGAGATAACAACACACCAACAACGCCAGGCACGCATTGTGTGGCAAACAGCACTGCCAGGCTTCAAATTTTATTGCCTTCATTTTTGATGGGCAAGTCGCTAGTAAATATATAATATTTAAACACATTTTTATCTATTTATTTATTGAAGCAATAAATACAATTGTAACATATTTTCAATATAAAAATATATTATTAAATGAAAGAAAATGTACTTAAAAAGATATAATGGTTCCTTGCTGCAGCAGCTATGGCACTTGTTATAAAACTTCTCACTGAATTAGTCATGACATACGCATTTCCTATTGGCTCCTAGAGCTGTGTCTCATTCATAAACCTTGGTTTGGCTGCTCCCAACACAGAAATCTGTTGTGGCTAAGGCAGGATTTACAGATGTGGGCTGAGTGCCCTAACCTGGGGGAGCAAAAGATTTACATTAATATAGAACTTGGGGGGGGACTCCCCCAACCAATTTACGGTAGTGCCCAAAATTAAAGCACTCGATTAACATGCAGGTCATAGCTTTTTGGTACTATCACCTAGTAAACAATTATTCAGATTATTCAACTTTCTAAAGCACTAATTGGTATTGCAATGGTTTTGCAAGCTGATATAGTGTATAGTAATTCAATGCAAAACCAAATCCTTTAGATTCATGTCAATTATAGTCTACAATTCATATTTAAGGGTGTCCATTTTATTTTACATTTTGTAACTTTCACACTCAAACAACATAAATCTTTAATTCACAGTTGATGCAAGAAATACAGAAGTTGCTGTTGATTGGGTCATATTTTTCATAAGCCTTTTTTTCATTTTTTCTTTACAAATCAAACACACACAAATACAATACATAGTAAAAACTATAAACATGCATCAAAACATCCATCTATAAACACGTTACATTAAAAGTGAAGCTGGGAGGCTATGGATTCATATTGAGTGAGTTTGTGTATTGATCCCACATATTCCAATAAATGTTATTTTTAATGAGGTTCTGTTCTATAAAATCATTTTTGATTAATTTATTTAAGAGGGGAGGTGACTTTTTCCAATTAAGATAAATAAGCCATTTAGCAGTGGGAGGTCCCCCTCCCACCACGACATTTTTTAAGTTTTCTTTGTTTTTCTCACAACTTCCACATTTTAAGACAAAGTGTTATTGTAGTTTTCTTGTCATTAAGGAGAAATACGGATTTGACAGTATTGAAACGAAAGAATTATATTCTATCCACTTTCCATTAGGTTAACCATTTTACCATCTCAATGTCTCAAAATATTTTAAAAGACCTTCAGAAAACAAATTTGATAGCTTATTAATATTCCATATCTCCCAATTAATTTTATTTGACATTAAGGAAGCCTCAGTCAATAATGAAATGAGGGTAAGTAGAGAGGGGAAAGGTACTAACCCCCATTTTCTATTAGTTTTTGTACCATGATTTCAGTGCTGAGGAGACCACAAGGGTTAGTTCTTTACGTATTTTTTTTATCTAATCTTTATTTCATATTACATGTCCTAGACTCAAGTTTCCTGAAAGTTAATTTTCCATTTCATTATATTTAATTGTATCTTTCTTATTAAGTCAAGTAAGAATGTGTGTCAGTCTTACTGCTTCTGAATACTCTAAAATGTTTGGAGACACTAGTCCACTTTTTTTTTAATGTAAAATATCTGATTTTATGCTTAATCTTTTATTCTTATTTAAAAATGTATTTAATGAAGTTTTAAATTTTAATAATATTTTTTAGGAAGTTCAGTTGGAATACTTCTTAAACGGTAGGTTATTTTCATCAAGATGGACATCTTTAATGCTGATATTCTACCAGACCAAGATAGATTTACCTTCTTCCAGTCATTTAAGATACTATCTACGTGTCTATATACTTTGTCAAAGTTACCCGATTAACGCCTATAAATTAGGAATGAACTCTATGCCGAGATAAGAAATCTCATTTCGATCCCAATTATATGGGTAACTCTCTCTAAGTTTTGCTCAAGTTTCAACATCTATATTAAGTGCTGATACCTCCGTTTTAAGAGTGTTTAATTTATAATAGGGCATTTAAGTATAATAGTTTTATGCAAGTTTCCTAGAAAACTAAGTGGATTTACAAAATCATCTGCAACATAGTGAGTTTGCTAACAATATTACCCATATTAATACCTTCAATCGGTTTTGTGTTTCTTATCAGTACAGCTAATGGTTCAATGACCAAGGCAAAAATCACAGGAGAGAGCGGACAACCTTGTCTTGTGATAATTTTTATTTTAAAATTATCTGATTTTTATCCAAATCCCAAAACATGAGCTGAGGCATCTGTGTAGAGAGCCTCGATTGCATGTGAACCAAACCTCCCAAATGCATAAAGCAATGAAATCCCAGTTTACTTTGTCGAACACCTTTTCGGGGTCAAGTGACAGAACAAGCATTGGGATTTTCTAGTCTAGGAGTAGGCAATTAAGACCAATAATTTTCCTATCTGTATCTTGTCTGGTTTTGATTAAGCCAGTCTGACCTGCATCTATTAACTCTAGTAGTAATGGTATAACCCTTGTTGCTAAAATTTTAGCATAGATTTTTACATCTGTATTGAATAATGAGACTAGACGATAATTCCTATAATCTTTTCCATCTTTTCCTATTTTAGGAATAGTTATTATGGCAGACTCTAATATCTCTGGAGGAGCAAGATCCCGAGATTTGATTTCATTAAATGTATCTCTCAAATAAATAGCCAGTACTGATATAAACGTTTTATATTAAAGATTTAGGAAACCATTCAGTCCTGTCGATTTATTAGGTTTCAAAGTAGCAATAGCCTCTTCAACTTATTTTCTTGTTTTGTCTCTTTTCTAAATTTGCCAATTTCATTAATTTATAGGAGGTTAAGCTGAGTTAAGAATTGTTTTATTTGTATTCTAATTGGTTTCATTAGTGATGGATTATGTTCTAAGCTATATAAAGATTTATAGAATCTAAGAAATATCTCACCAATTTCTTTTGGTTTAAAGCATTCTATACCATCATGATCTTTTAATGTATTATTCTTTTATGTTCTTTTCTTTTCTTAAGCATATTCGCTAAGAATTTACCTGCCTTCTTGCCCAAATGATAACATTTTTGTTGAAGTAACCAAATTCTGTTAACTACTTGCATTTGTAATTTATTTCTAATATTAGTTCGAATTTTGGTTAAGTGGTTTGGTTCTAAGTCTCCAGTGTTTATCTGGAGAGTGTTTATTTAATCTTTCATTTTATTTAATATATTTGAGACGTCCCTCTTTTTTTAAAATTTATTGACCACGAAGTAAGAATACTTCTCATATAAGCCTTATGAGAATTCAAAATTATTGCCCTAGATTCAATAGTTTTCATTAAACTAATTTTACTTAGAATTTCTCTATTCTCTGAAACTTTGAAAATAGTCATATCTGTATTTCTTCTAGAGTTATGTTGTATTTAATGAGTTTTATTTATGTAAATGTAAATCATTGCTTGATCAGACCAGTCTAATGGTTCAATTTATATTTCAGAAATTTTCACTGACGTTTGTTGATGTGCCAAAAAATAACAAATCTATCATTGTGAATGTTCGATGTCTCTGTGAACAAAAAAACGTATAGTCTCTTTCTTTTAGTTCGTAAATTCACCATGCATCATATAATCCAAATTTTATTAACCTGTTTTTAAAGTTTTTTGCTTTTCTAATCATAGTTACATCTGAGATCGTGTTTTTAGAAGATTTTCTGTCCAGATCATAATTTAAACACAAAATTATATCACCACAGATTATTACAAAGGATTTTTTAATCTTCTGAATATTTTTCAATATCTTATTCAAAAAACGATTTTGTCTTGAATTAGGTGCATCAATATTTATGGTATAAAACTCATTGTTAATACTGTGTATACAAATGATAAATCTCCCCTCAGAATCTAGTTTCTTGTATTGCTCTTTTACACATGTTTTTTTAAATTAAAGAGTACAGATACCCATCTAGATTTCTTCTTAAAACTAGCATCAGTCCTAGTGCTGTAATTCCTATGCGGCAGGCACAGTTCCTTATCATTAATCCAATGGGTTTCTTGCAGACAGATTATCAGCCTCATTAAATTGGGATTATGTTTTAAAACGTAGCCCGTAACTCCAAATTTACGGGTTACGGCTATTAAATCAGCCCCGTACAGTAGCTCGCAGCGGACTTGTGTGTGAAGACGTGTTGTGCAATGTTGAACTTCGCAGGCGTAAATCCTTTGATCTGTCCTGCCCGTAACCGCAACGTTTTCAATTTAGCTATTAAATTGCAACGTAGTCACTCGTGAGCAAGCACATAACACGCAAATGGAGCCCAAAGGCCAACGTGTGCTCGAGATGACCCGCAAGGGGTAAAGTCCAAGTCCAGTTCATGGATTATGTATGCATCTGATAGAGGTGATTTGATAGCATATGAAAAAAAATGTTTGCATGAAAAAATACAAAAATAAACATTTAAACACTTACCGGGAAGTTAACAAAATCTATTGTAATTTCTGACAGTTTAAAATTAAGGTTAACACCCCCTCCATAATTAGTTTTGGCCAATCCGGTTAGATGAAAGATTTCAGACATAGCACTATGTTAGTTGCTATGGCAACACTACACCTCATAGACAGGAAACAGGGATGAGTCATCTGCCAGCAGTGACTGGGAGGCTGACAACACTGCTCTGCTATTGGCTGAGTGGGTTAATATTGCTCCCCTAATGTTGAATGCTGATTGGGTGGGGATCAGGAAGTTGTGTAGACACCCCCTGGGGGTGTCAACACAATCATTAGAGGGAGTTTTAGCTATTAATAAAAATAAAATGTTTTATGAGATGTGCTGTATACATATAGGCTGTTTTTTGCCTATAGAGTGCAGAAATGTATTAATCAAGGAAACTTAGATATCCCTTTAAGATTTTAATACCCATATCCAAATTAGATAATATGGAAGGGCAGCAAATGGCACTATGACATACAAAGTGCAAGAATAGTTCATCATGCATATCCAGGCCAGACAGAAGATTAGGTAGTTGCCATGGAGTGACTACTTCAGAGTTGGACCTGCTCGTGACTATGTAAACTGAAAAACAGAAATGTATATTTCTTGAAATTCTCAGCATGAAAATGTGACATTCAAACAGACATTCAAACGTGGGCACAAATGTACTATCTAGTTACTATACTACTGTATGGTGGAGGGCTTGTATCGCTCTTTTGCCCACCATATATGAAATGATTGTTGTGGTAAACTACCTCCCCACAAAATATACTACACAAGTTAGGAACCAGCCCCACGCTGATAAGAGGCCGTAACCTTGAAACAGCTGTCTATGATTTGAAATTGGATTAAAGAGCAAAGACTTTGTGAACACATTTCCATGTCTCTGCCAAGGTTCCCAGAATGCAGTGCAATAACTGGATTTCTTGGTCTTCTGAGCAGGAAATATGGTAGGTCTTTTAACTTATTTTAGACTTTCACATTTGAGCACAAATGTACTATTTATTTACTATATATATATATATATATATATATATATATATATATAGCTAATGTTATCTATCAAAGAAGTTGGACCTCCCAGTCCCCTTACACTAAGGTTTTATGATTATATGCTTTAGGCTAAATTCGTATCCTCTATATCAGTGGTGGGCAAGAGACAATAACAGTCCAGAATTTCAATATTCACTATTTTTCTTTGTGATTGTTCCAACTGGGCTCATGCAGAGAGAGATTGAAATCCTGGACTGTTGGCGACCCTAGAAGGACCGATTTGCCACTCTTTTTCTCACTATGCCCATTTCCCCTTTCTTTCTACACCACAGTTCTATTATAAATGAAAATAGGGGGCTTACAAAATTGGTTTTGAACTTCCCCTGTATTACCTACTTGCTTACACCTGGTTTAATGTAATAGAAATGTAAACACTTTTATGGACTTTGTATCATCAGAAAAAAACACGTTTGCTATTGTGTCAGTGCAAATGGTGAACGTCCATGGATAATATAATAAATCTTCCATGGCTTTGTAAAGTATTTGAAACTCTCTCCTGATTTAAAGGGAAACTTGAAGGTTAATAAATATTATAAATTATTTATGTATTAAAGTGCATAGTAGAGTGCATAATAGAGGCACATAATACTTGAAGGATATTGAAAGCAGTTTTTGGTGCATATGAAAGAAAGTATGTGATAATGTATCACTTTTGTTTTCTTTTTTCAAATGAGACTTTCAAAGCAGAAAAAAAAAAGATTTTAATATTTAAGTGATCTGGGGGCTTGCCCTTGTCAGACATTGACCAGTGATATGTATATATTAGTCACACTTGTCTACCAATAAAATCTATATACATATATGATCTGTGCATTTCCTGTTAGTTTCAGTGAAATTCTGTGAAAATTAAAACGGGCATTACTTAATATTTTTAATGCAAAGCACATCTTGTATTCCGTGTCCCACCTATGTAATCAGTAGGGGTAACACAGTTGATGAAGTAGAGTGATATATTTACATACAGGAATGATGTCACACAAGCCACCCTGAGAAGAGTGTCTTGTAGCACATGACCACCGTCACAGACAAAGCTCTATCCCGTGAATCAAAAGGGAGCCGGTAGCTCCGGAGGTCCCATCTCTTGTTGTCTCTGGACTCCTTTACTTATTGATAGTGTCTGGCTGCATTCACTGTGTTTGTGTGCAGGCTGCTCCTTTAGTTTTGGGGAGTTAGAACCCTCCAAGCAGGGGCCGTAGGAAATGGGGAGATAGGGGGGACAAATCCCTCTCAGATTATAGGCACCTCCTTTGTCTCTATCTGGGCCTCCTGTGCCTTTAACTGCCAAACTGCAGCTCTCACAAGATCACATGACATAATATTGCGTGATCTCAAATTATCCTGACAGGCCATCCAAAGGCAAAAGAGGTGGCGGGGTGAATAGATAGATAGATAGATAGATAGATAGATAGATAGATAGATAGATAGATAGATAGATAGATAGATAGATGTTTAAATGTAAATATATATATATATATTTTTTTCAAAATCTTGCTAATGCAGTGGAAGCTGCCATTTTCGTTTCCACTGATCTACCACCTAAGGTGGGCGAAAAAATTAAAATGCACATGAAGTTTCTATCTCGACAAAGGGAATGGCAGTACTTTTGTTAGGACTAACAAAGCTCATTAGATTACAAGGACATCCTGTCCTGAGACAAAAGTTGCAAAAAGCAGACTAGTTCATTGGCCCAGTCTCTCAAAAGAACAAAGCAAACTATGGCAATTCATGGCTCTTGCCACCAAAAGCTGCATAGCAAAAAACTGGAAAGTGGAAACACTGACCACCAAAGAGATCATATTAAAAATAAATTATGTAATGGTAAATGAGAGACTATCCCATGTCCTACAAAACACGGTCCCCCTATTTTAGAATATCTGGACTCCGTGGCTGGCCTCAGCCTACAGCATTAAGATGGGAACGTGACAGGGACGGAGGGGACCGAGGCTCTCGCTCGGGGATGGCGGTCGGGGGGAGCCCGGATGACCACTTACACCTATGAATCCCAGCCAATGTGGGTTTGGAGGAGTACACTAGGTAAACACTACCCTTTTCCCTCCCCTGTTTTTTTCTTTTTTTCTTTCCTTTCTTTAACAGAGTTGATATTTATATTCTCCAGTTTATATGTTCTTGTCTCCTGACAAGAAACAGACAATAACAAAACAAAAACAAAAATTCCATGCTTGAAGACATAGAGGGATAGACAGGGCATAATATAATAATGTTACAACATTTCAGTCAGAAAACTAAGAAAAATGCAGACAGTATCTTGTTGTTCTGTTCCTTATCCTTTTCCTAAATGCAATGTGATAATGTTACTGTGTCTTCAACAATAAAAAAAGAATGAATAAAAAAAAGCAGACTAGTAAAGAAAATCTAAGCTTGTAGAAAATAATAATTGCATATCAAAAAATAGCTGTCCTTTCAGCATTGATATTCTCAAAAATCTATTCTGATTCCTTATACCATGGAAAATGTTGGTGCTTTGTGAATAAAAAAGTAATAAGGATAACACTAATACACTATACCTACTTTGTGTGTAGTAATATTTTAGTCCTGCAGGGGGTGTGACGGACAAGCCAGACAATCGGATGACAAAGCGTGCTCTGACCTCAAGACACATCACATTCACACCAGTTCTATGTAAGACAGCCGCTTTAGGTGCAGCTGAAATAATGATATACCGTATTTATCGGCGTATAACACGCACTTTTTCTCCCTGAAAATAGGGTGCAAATTATAGGTGCGTGTTATACGCCGATATTCCCTCCCCCTCCTCATCCTCAACCTCCCTCCTCATTCTAACCCCCCCTCCTCAACCTAAACCCCCCCTCCTCAACCTAAACCCCCCTCCTCAACCTAAACCCCCCTAAATAACTCCCCCTCACTTACCTGCTTCTGTTCCGGCCTCCGCTCCGCTCCCTGACCCGGCGCGCATGTGACGTCACATGTGCGCCACGTCCTTAGAATATACCGGGTGCACCTGCGATATGCTAATGACGTGGCGCACATGTGATGTCACATGTGCGCCGGGTCAAGGAGCGGAGCGGAGGCCGGAACAGAAGCAGGTAAGTGAGGGGGAGGTGAGGAGGGGGGTTTAGAATGAGGAGGTGGGTTGAGGTTGAGGAGGGGGTTGAGGAGGAAGGAGGATGAGGAGGGGGTTGAGAATAGGGTGGTTGAGGAAGGAGGATGAGAATGGGGAGGTTGAGGATGGGCAGGTTGAGGAGTGGGTTTGAGGAGGGGGTTAAGGATAGGGGGGTTCAGGAAGGAGGATGAGGGGGGTTGAGGATGGGGGGTTGAGGAGGGGGTTGAGGATGGGGGGTTGAGGAGGGAGGATGAGAAGGGAGGTTGAGGAGGTAGTTGAGGATGAGGAGGGGGTTGAGGATGAGGAGGGAGGTTGAGGATGAGGAGGGGGGTTGAGGATGAGGAGGGGGGTTGAGGATGAGGAGGGGGGTTGAGGTTGAGGAGGGGGGTTGAGGAAGGAGTATGAGGATGGGGGGGTGGAGGAGGGGGTTGAAGATGGGGGGTTTGAGGAGGGGGTTGAGGAGGGAGGATGAGGAGGGAGGTTGAGGATGAGGAATTTGAAATTTCCTTCTTAAAATGAGGTGCGTGTTATACGCCGATAAATACTGTACGTTTGGATATAAATGCTTCACTGCATAGGTGTAGGAACCGAGGGGAATGAGACAGACAAGTCAACCCAAATGTTTCAGTGCTTGTATGTATGTGTATAGAAGCTGTTTTGTGATCTGTGTATACAATGAGCTATGTCCCTCAGAATTCTTTTAGCTATTACGCCCCTGATTTACTTCATGTTCAGTCAGTGTAAAGGAGAAGGAGATTGCACCACAAGAGTGCTTATATAGCAGTGCTGGGGTTCAGTCAGCTTTTCCAGTGCGATTATATCAGCACACACTGTGCATTGACTCCTCTATCCATGTCGACAACAAATAGTCTTCAGGGATAACAAGAAGCGGGACATGCAAGTACAGCTAATAAAACATTCATGTTACCAGAGATAAGATGCTGAAGTATCTGATTCCCAAGAGCTGTGCTCAAGAATTAATAAATACACTGGTACTGTATCCCTCAGTGAGCGGATGTCTCTGTCGCTGCAAGTCGAGCTGTTAACACGACAGTTTAGCTACCCCTTATAAATAAACTCTGTGGATCTGATTAACTAAACGGTGAAGTGATGAAAACTTCATATTTCTATGCTAACATATGTGTACCAAGATTTGATATCTCCACAGGTTTATCACCCTTTAATACAAATGGTCCAAGACAGCACTTGATAAGCTCCACTTGATCATTTTCCTGACTTCCTTACAATTTCATATGTTTTTGTATAAATGCCTTGTAGTTTTTGATCTCTATGTTTTGTCATCTTGCCCTATTTCTGAAATGTAATGAATCATTGCCAGATCATACTGTATAGGGCAGTTGTGCATATGGGATACATCAACCAATCTTCTGTGTATGGAGATTCTACCGTCCAATGGCAGAGATATTAAATGGAGGGCCCCAGTTGCAAAGTATTTTGCGCCCCCCCCCCCCCCCCCACACACACACACACACTTCTCTATAAAAGGTAGGTGCTTGTAGGGGTGAATAAAAAAAGGCAAAATATATTTGCTTGGTCAGATGATGCCTAGGTTGATGAGTTCACCTTTCAAAAAAAATAATTATCTGCCCTTCTCAATCATTAAATTAAAAGTTGCCCTTTACTCCAGGCCACCGCCAGTAGCAGAGGGCCCCTACAATGTTGTGGGAACTGGTGCACCCACTTTGCACCCACTTTACCAGCAGCAGCTCCATCACTGCCACTATCAGAAGTAATTTCCTAAATGCTTTCGACTGTTCCAGTGGTGATGGGGTTAACGCCTATATCGTATGATCCATGCGTACAAGTCAGTCTTTTCAATAGGACATGATTGATGGTTTGGGTTGAATGCAGGGGAATGTGGCTCTGTGCCAATTTTCCGTTTCTAGGACAACGCAGCTTTTTAGGACTCACAAGAAAGAGGGGGCGTGGGATCCCCTCACTGTGATGTTAGAGAGCAGTAACTTTATGTCCAGATGGAAGCAGAATCTGCTGTCCTGCTTGGTGCATCTGCCTATACTTGTGCAAGAAGAACGCATGAGACTTCTCTTCTGGCTTTAATAACATAGAAATAAATTTAATCTGATGGCACAAATGTTCCAGTTGACTAACACATTGTCTATCTGCTTCACAACTTCATATTTTATATCTGACCTTTGTTAAAGATGCTATACTGGGCTAGATTCACTAGCATTCTATTATGAAGATCCCAGTAGCCTTACCATCTTAGGCTTCAGGCAGAGTAGCAGTTACAAATCCTATGACACAAGTGAGAATGCTCACAGTCTCAACAAATAATTAGTAAGCCTTATTAAATCATGAAATCCTTAAAAAACAAATTCAACAGAAAAATGTGATGTAACTGATTCTACTTTTTTTTTTAACTTTTGAATGCCACATATTTTACACATTTCTGATAAATAATTACATTTCTGAAAGTCCCTGCTGCAAGAGTTTAGCATGAGGCAGATGACACACAGAATTCTGATATGGTAGTGGTTATTTGTCTTGAGAGCCAATCAGATTGTAAACTCAGTATTCTAATATGTTGTGGAAGAAAAGAGACAGCAGGATTTATGAAAGGGGAACTGGATTAACAAGGGCATGGGTAATTCTATATTCTGGACTCCAGATACACCCTGCTAATCCTAATATACACCTAACCCCTACACGTATTTCCTGACAAATCATTTGGTACCTACATACCCCTACATGGAATTGTAAACATTCCCCCAGTGAATCCAGTGTTAGCCAAGAAGGAGGACCCAGATAGATCTTGATCCTCCCTTTTGGTTGTGCAATTTTATGTTTTGTGTACTGGGACAAACTATGAGGTGTTTGGACATACAATGCATTCAACCCTATTATCCTCATCTTCAGTGCTTGTAAATGTGTGCTTTTGTGTATTTGCATTGTTCAGTCATGTCCTTCTCTCAGTGACCTCATGGACTGTAACACACCATGCTTATCCACTTGGTATTCATGACAGACATACTAGAGTTGGTTGGCAGTTCCTTCTCCAGTGGTCCACCACATACAGCTCCTGCTATACCTAGGTGGTCTCCAAACCAAGTCATGACCTACCTAGCCCTGCACGGCTTCAGGGTGGTGTGACCTCTTGGTTCCCTGACTGGAATCTAACCCAGGTCACAGCAGTGAGAGCAATAAATCATAACCACTGGACCACCAGGGAACCCTGCTTGTAAATAGACCCATGCAAAAATCCCAGCTATGTATGAAAATGGAAAATTCCAGTTTTTTTGCACTGGGTTGGGTGTTTGCCTTCTTTGCATCCATTTTGTTATATTTAGAAATATATGTGTATAATAAAGAATGAGGGTAACAGTTGGATATGTCTAGCAGCATAAACCCTTATGTATGTACATTATCTCTTCCACCCTGTTTCCCTCTTCCCTCTTCTATCTCTCTCCCTCTTGTGTTTCCTCTTTTTTCACCCACCTTTTCTCTATTCTACCCATACTTCGCACTTCCTTTCTCTCATACTCACCTTCTCTCTTCCTTTCCTCTTTTGCTTTACTCACTCGCTTCCTCTTTCTGCCCCCCCCCCCCCACTGTTGCTTTCTCCCTCTTTTCCTTGTCTTTCTCTTTTTATTGTTTCCCCCTCTTTGTTTCTCAGCCTCTTATCTCTAACTCTCTCCTCCCTCTCTCGCTTGTGTCTGTCTCTCTTTCCTTCTTCATTTGTCTCTTCTCCTGGTTGACTTGTTTTCACTTATCTGCCTCTGTTTTCTCTTCTCTTCTACTGTTTTCTTTATTATCTCTATCTATTCTCACTCTCCCTGTGGCTGTTTTTCTCTATGCCTATTTACTTTTCCCTCATCTTGTCCATATGACCAGAGACAAGGGGTCCACATACAGTGAGGGGAAAATGTATTTAAACCCCGGCTAATTTTGAATGTTTGGCCACTGACAAAGGAAGGACTAGTCTATAATATTAATGATAGGTGTATTTTAACAGTGAGAGAAAGAATAACAAAAAAAAAAACAAGAAAAAGGCATGTCAAAAAAGTTATACATTGATTTGCAGGTCAATGAGTCCAAGACACCACTCCAAGACTGGGGCATTGTGCAATAGAAAGGGACTGAAACAGCAGCAACAAGAATTCAGCAATTCAGACAGTACTGTGAAAGCAGGTGACTGTAAGAATGAATTGCCAGGTGACACCAAGATGGAGGTAACGCTAGTAGCCAGGTGGTACAGGGGGACAGGTGGTACAGATAGCCTGGTGATCCAGACAGTACCCAACAGTGCTAAGCGACAGGTGGCATTGTTAACCAGGTGATAGTCACAGATAGTTCCGTAATGCTGAAAGACAGAAATAGTCAGGAACAGCCAGGGGTAGCCAGGAATAACATGATTAACACAGGAACAGACCAGGATAGTCATGAGCCATCTGCAACAGTCAAGAGCTTACATGAAAACTGTGATAGAATGACAATACAAGATTGAGACTTGAGTGTACCTGAGGAGGAGCTCCTTTTCAGATTACAGTTACTGTGATTCTTGGAGTAGTCCATTTCCAAGGACCAATTATATGAATATGAAAGCATCACTCTCAATGATGTAGGCACTGTCCTTAAAACAAGTCAGGTTCCCTACCCTACTAAACAGGACTCGTGAAGTTAGGTAGACAACAAAACATTCAATTTTAATGTATTTTATATTCTCCTCCCCCACGAGATCAGATATTGGGTTAGGAGGGGGGTTAAATGCCCTCATTTAATAAACATGTACTAGGGAATGGGAGATTAAAGCACTAAGGCAGTCAAGTTATTAAGACCCTTCCAGTTATAAAGAAAAGTCACCCTATATCAAAGTGGTGGACTTTTTTGAAATAATGCCTCATTTATGTGAATATTATACAATTTGCCACCCTCCTGTAGGTTCTGTAACAATTAGAAGCACAACATTTCTACTTAATCAACTTAAAGAAATAACTAGGGAAACAAGTTCACTGGGATCTGATCTGCCCAAACAAATGCGGATCTGAAGCATTATACAAATATAAGCAAAGCACTAAACAATGAATCACAATCATCACCAGTTAGTATTCATCTGTGAGATTTTCTCTTTGCACAAAATTCAATCCAGTATTCAGAGAACAAGGCAGCTGATGAATGAAACTGCTGCTCTGCCGCTGCTGCTGTTGCTGCTACAGCTGCTGATGATGGTGGGGAGTAGGGTATTATTGAGTGTCTATCAGGTATAGCTCACAGGAGTAGAAACAAATTGCCAGTGGAATTCGGGACTTGTGGGTGTGTTTATTACTTTTCAGTGTACCAAACCAAAAAGCAAATACTTTAAAATGTTGTAAACTAATCCTAAAATGTATAAAATGTTTAAAATGACAATGATGGAACCCCTTTAAATATATATATATATTTGCATTATAGTAGAATATGTAATTAGACATACTTATGTTTTACAGTAGCCAATCCGGTAGAGCCCCAACCTTGGTCAAATAACCCATTGCCCAATCACAATAGTGCAGTATCTGAACCACATAAGGTCACATTACCTAGGTGAGGTCATAGTTATTAATTACCCCTTCCTGGATGGCTAATAGATGAATCCCTTCTATTCTCCTTTCAGCTCTCTATTACTCTACAGGGGGTAATTAGTCACAATAGGAACAGAGACTGTCTGGTCTGGTGTCTGTCCCTTTAAACTAATAACAAGTCCTGATGTCTCCAGATGTAACAATGCGATAATAACAATAACTAACTTTCAACCAAGAAACTATAACTAACATTATAATGACCCTTGAGCCTGTTAAGCTCACTTACTCACATACTGAATAAAATGTCACAGTCCTTGTAAACCCAGTCCAGTGGTCATCAAAGAAAAGAGTCTATGACAGATTTTGGCCCTGAAAGGCTGTTTTTGATGGGGCTTAGGGGGGTTCATCCTAGCCCCAAAAGAGAATCATGACAGTGTGTTAAAATAAATGCTTTCCCTCTAAATTAAACACACCGTGCATATGTGTCGCAAGCAGAGCATAAACGTTATTTTTGAGGTCACATATGTATACAGTTAATTCACCAATCACCACTAACCCATTCCTTAGACAAACATATATATATCACACCTTATACCTCCTTTGTACTACCTCATATGGGCCAGGGCTTTCTCCATAGACTTGGTACCAGCATGTCTCCTCTTCTCCCTAGGTGCCAAGGAGTCTAGGGTCCTGGTTATCAGCTACCTGTAGCAGGATCTGGGCACAGCAGTGGTTAGTTAGGTTGTGTAACTGCTGGAGACATAGTGCCTCATTAAATTGAGCTTTCGGGAGATCCAGGCTTTGGAAATGTAGCCCACAAGTTATTTTGCTATTCAATTGGTGACTTTTTGCGGGCTCCGATCGAGTTACGGGCTCCAGACTCTGATTCAATGCGATGGTTCACATCGCAAGTTAATGCCCCTCCAAGCCTTTAATCATTTTTGGCCGCAAGAGTTGCGAACACTAAAATCGCAAATCGCTATTCAATTGCTTTGATTCCCCCTCGCAAACCACCCCGTCAAGCCCGCAAATGGCAAAAATCAAACCATAAGTTAAGGGTAAAAAGGAGGACTCGCAAAGGGCTTAATGACATGTCCGGAGCACTGTAAATGCAAATATACACACACTACCATACTTCTATTAAAAGTGAATGATGTTAGGTCTTAGAATTAATAGCACAACATTCTCAAGCTCGCAAATCGGTCCCAAAAAATACTTTATTTCATGTTAAATTTCTGTGTTATATCGATTCCGGCACTCAATGTATTAATACATATAATGAAACTTGCAGGTAATAGAATATCATATTTACGGTTTTGTAAGGGGTCTGGGTTTTTAATCCATGTGAAGAAACAGAGAACTGTGCAAGATTTCAAAGTAGTGGTGACCAGAGTGGACGGTTGTGGGGTTAGCTAGCAGGTTTGGGTTACTTCCTGAGCAGATAGAAAGCAGTGGTAGGGCCACGTGATTTGAGGGGACAATGTGTTTGGGTTTCGCCGCTCCCCTTGGATGAAATATTTTTATTGAGTTGGAGCAGAGTCGAGAAAGGGGTTTGTGGTAGGTTTGGGGTATATTCACTTTTCAGGCCGACCAGGGCTTCCACAGGAATTCTAGACATTAACGCTCTTATTAGAATGAATGGGGCTCATGAACAGTGGCTAAGGTGAAGTACTTGTTAATTTGTGAATAACCATAGGACAAAGGATCATTGGCGTATAAGCTGCAGAGCACTTAACACAGCTTTACCTTTGTCTATTGAGACAAGTGTTTAATTTGCTAGTTTGAAAGCCTTGTTAATTATACTTGATGGCTTAATCATTTTCTTAAACCTCCCAGAGAAGGCTATGGAGCCAATTCTACAGCTTGACATGAGTTTGAACCCAGCCAGGACCATAGCCTGGCCCTGGGACTGGGAACGAACTGGATATTCCGGTGCCTACTAGTCACCCTTAAAGCAGTGCTAACCTCAAAATATTTTTTTAGCCCAACATGATAGTTAGACCTAAAACACATCCTGTGCAGGGAATGAACATTCATAATTACAAAACTGGCACAGAGCCCTCTACTCTCAAATGACTTGGTGGGATGGGCTCTCGGAGGCCCAGGACACACATCCAAGGCCAGGGACCAAACATGACACAACAACCAAACTTAAAAAGTGTCATAGTCCCTTTAAGCAGTCCTTATGGCTTTGAGAATAGCCCTTAGGTTTGGTAGCCACCTGGGCTAGTGTCCATCCATAGTCGGTTATCATCCAAAAAGAGCCCATGAGTCCAGTAGATCATGACACATGATTTAGGGGTGAGAAGCCTGCAGGAGTATACTGGTTCACTAGCTAGACATCAAGGAAACTTCAAAATAGGAGTCATAAGGATATGGTCAGGGCAGCAAGCAAATAGGGTAGTCAAGGTTAAAATCCAGCTGTCAAATACAAATAACCATATCAGAACCAAATAAATAGATAATAACTAATGTGTTAAGAAAAACTACAGGTCACAAGATATACTATTCCCTGGGGATCCAATTGTAGTGGATCAATGAGGTTGCTATTTAGATGCCAAGTTGAACCACTTAAAGTGGATCAGCCATGGTTTCAAGCAACGCACTGGATGCCACAATTTTTGCAGACAACAGCACAGTATTTTCATTAAACAGAAAGAGACCTGATATTCCACACAACAATATTCCAATATGATGGGCCTCAGTGTTCAGTTTAAATTGGCCAGCTGTCATCTTGTAACAGAGTAGAGAGTTCAGTCTTCCCAGTCTATCCATGTGATGGGTAAAGCTCTGTTTTAATTGATTCAATGTGGTAGTGCTCTCAGTCTGTTTCTGAAATGGGTAGAGCTCCCATTGTATCTCTGTGTTGGGCATGGGCAGAGCATTTGCCCTTGTAGGTGGTGCGATACACCCAGGTCGCTCTCTGCAAGAGCCCCTAGGCTGTCTATTTTTTTTTTTGTATTTAAAATGTTTTTCTTCCTGTCGTGTAGGTTACCCCGGGAGAGGTGTCAGGTGGGAAAGTGAGAGTGAGAAGCAGCAGATTAGCAACATCAACAACAAAGGTAAGGGGAGGGAAGCTGCTTGGAGAAGGGGTCTGGGGAAGAGGGTCTTCTTTGGGAAGGGCTGTGAGGAAGGGGATCTGCGTTGGAAAGGGTTCTCTGGCAGGGAGTCTGCTTTCGAAAGGGGTCTGTGTGATAGGAGCTGCTTTAGGAAGGGGTGTAAGAAGATTAAGAGGGGCCAGTGTCTAGGGAATGGGGGTCTTGGAGGGGAAGGTAGCTGCTTTAGGAAGGGGTTGTGGGGCATAGGGAATTAGGAGGAGCCAGTGACTGAGGGAGGGGGATATTTGGCAGAAGGGAGCTGCTCTGTGCAGGAGTCTTTTGCAAGTGGTGCAGAGAGTGAGGGAGAAGGTGAGAAGGTGGCACTAAGTGAGTTGGCACCTGGGGGGATCAAACTTTTTTCTTGTACTGAGGCCCTCCATTCACTAGCTTTGGTTTATCAGGTAGAGCTACATGCCTATCCATGTGATCAGGTAGAGTTTTAAATCTATCAATTTGATGGGGTAGTATTCTCAATCTATCCGTTTGATGGGGTAGAACTCACAGTATACCAATGTGATGTGGAAGAGCTCCCAATATATCCATGCAATGGATAGAGCTCCCAGACTATCTGTATGATGGGGTAGATGTCACAGTTTATCCTTGTGATCCAGTAGTGCTCTCAGTCTACCCATGGGATGTGCTAGAGTTCCCAATCTTTCATGTAATGGGGTAGTGCTCCCAGTCTATTCATTCGATGATTGGTACAGCTCTCAGTCTATCCATGTGATTGGGTAGAGCTCCCAGTCTATCCATGTGGTAGCTAGTGCTCTATATTTTCATGTAATTGGGGTAGAGCACCCAATCTATTCTTGTGATGCTGTAGTGCCTTCAGTCTATTCATGTGCTAGGCTAGACCTCCCAGTCTATCTATGTTATGGGGTAGATCTTCCAATCTATTCTTGGGCTGTGCTAGTACTCTCACTCTATTCAGTCTATCCACTTGATGGGGTAGACCTCCAAGTCTATCCTTATGGTGCTATAGTGATCTTATTCTATCCATTTGATTGGTATAGCTCCAAGACCTTTCATGTGATTGGGTGGGGCTTCCAGTCTATACTTCTAATGATGTACAGCACTCAGTTTTTCCTCAAATGACTGGAAGTGGAGGTTATGTCAGCATCAGAAGGGACCTATGTGTGAGGGCCCTGAGTATGAATGTATGGGGTCATCATTATATCTGCTCTCTGTTAAACTTTAATAAGAGGACACATGAAAGGTTTTAAAGCTGAACTTTGACTCCACAGATGAAATGCCTCTGATCTTGTAAAGACCTGGCTGTTGCAAAAGTGAAAAGGCAGCTGTTCTCATGCTGCAATGTCCCCATATTATTAGAATGCATGGCCTTTCAGTATCAGGGACTTTTAACTCTCTCACTGACGTTTCTTCACGTGGAAATCCATCTTCCTGTGTTAGAAATATAGAAATGATACACACTTAAAATAATCAATCAACATTTTCACATAAAGGAGCAGTTTGCTAATTACAAATCATATATAGCTTAAAATATTTGAACGCTATGGATTATTTTTCATAGAGTGGAACTTTTAAAAAAGTAGGCTTCAGCAAATAAAGCAGAAGTTATTAATAACACCTTTTTACTCATCTATAGATTTAATGTGATCTGAAGATAATTATCTGGCAGATAATAACCAAAAGACCAATCTAGTCTGCTAAAGCACTTTGCTTAATTACCATCATTATAGTCTACTTATCCCAGGCATGCTTGGATTTGCTGTGTTTGTCCCCACAATCCCATGTTCATTTGAAGTATGCTCCAATTATAAACTGTTCTTTCTATGAAGTAGATTTTTCACATATTACTCTTTTCCTTTACAACTGAAAATAGAACTCCTGTTTTTTTTCTAGGAGACACCTCTCTCTTGAATACTTTGATTTATCAGGAGGGGTGTATATTTCAATAAAACAATAATCTTAATGTATCTGTCTTTGATAGCTCCAATGTTTTACACACACTTTACCTTCTGTACAGACATTTAGCTACCTGCAGTCAAAATGACAATGTTACATGTAACATACTACATTTTCATCTAGTGTGCTCTCTGATTTGTATACAGTACATTTAAACTACATTTAAGTTATGCAATAATCTATCTATAACTGTGGCTAATGGTTGTTGTTGTTTAGTTTGTTCGGTCGCGTCCCATTCTCTGGGATTCTATGGACTGCAGCACAACAGGCACATCTGTCAGCCACTGCCCCTCTGAGCTCCCTCAAGTTCATGTTCATTGCTTGAATTACCTTATCTATCCATCTCCGCCTCTGCTGCTCCTTCTTTGTGTGCCTTTAATTTTTCCTAGCATCAGAGTCTAGGGAAACCTGTTTTCTCATGATATGGGCAAAATATTTGAGGTTTACCCTCATGATCATATTTTTCAGTGAACAGTTTGGCTCAATTTGCTGTCGTTGGATTGATTGGATATTCTTGAGGTCCAAGGAACTCTAAACAGTTTTCTCCTTCTTGGTTCAGCTCTCACATCCGTATGTTACTACTGAGAATACCATAGTTTTAACTATGCAGACCTTTGTTGATAGTGATATATCTTATAGCTTATCCACACTTGCCATAGCTTTCCTCCAGAGTAGCAAACATCTTTAAATTTCATGGCTGCAGATACCATCTGAAGAGATCTTGTAGCCCAGGAAAATAATATCTGTCACTGCCTCCACTTCTTCCCCATCTATTTGCCAGGAACTAAGATAGCTATTTTCCATGATCTTTGTCTTTTTAACGTTGAGCAGCAGGCCAGCTTTTCCACTCTCTTATTTCACCCTCATCAATAGGCCCTTTAGCTCTTCCTGGTTTTCAGCCACGAGAGTAATATCATCCACGTATCTGAGGTTGTTGATATTTCCCCCAGCAATATTGATTCCGGCTTTGGATTATTCCAGTCCGTTCTTACTCATGATGTGTTCCATGTATAAGTTGAATAAATAAGGTGACAATGTACAACCTTGCTGCACCATTTGGTTGGTCCATGTTCAATTCTAACTATGGCTTCTTAGTCCACATAAAGGTTCCTCGGGAGGCAAATTATATGATCTGGTACTCCCCGCATTTTGATGTGATCCACACAGTCAAAGGCTTTAGAATAATCTATGAAGCAGAAGTAAATGTTTGTCTGCAACTGTGAGGATTGACTCTGCTGGGTTTTGAACCCTGGTCCCCAGGCTGCTGAACCTCTTCCATACCACTGCTCCAGCCTGCCTTTGTGAATTTCATTGAGATCTGATAACCTTGACTCTGCTAGCAATAGTATCAGTGCCTAAGTCTCTTCAGCTGTGTCTGGACAGGTGTCTGGTCCTTGGCCTATATAAGGCACTTCCTGTCTATGTACCTTGCCAGATTATTGTGTGGTTCCTGTTCCCTTCAATAAAGCTTGTTCCTGTTTCACCTACAACTTGCTGAATTGGATTATTGCTGACCTAGACTGCTGGTCTCGAAACCTTGTGATTCCTATATCATTACAGCAACTCTCTTGCTATGTCTATGATTCAGTAGCTAATGATAGTGAATGTTTAAAGTGTTAGGCTCTTCTCATCCCTCTTGTTCCTAAGGATCTGCAGATAAGGTCTTAGGGCCTTGCTCTGGTCGTACGGCCAGCTATTGAGAACCACTAGCCTAAAGCAGACTTTTTGGGGACTCTGTGAAAGAGATGGGGTTAATACGCCCATATTGATACTGTGAGTATGAACAAAAGGAGCCTCCCCTCCACACTGTGATAAAAGCTATCGTGCTTCCCTTAAGCTGCTCATAAATCTTCTAATTTTATTACAATGCAATAAAATAAAAACATTGCAGTGCTTATTTCTTTGAAATCAGCTAGTAAGTGTGGATTTTATTGTATGACCGATTTTATCTCCTGTCCGTGATCTGTTTTGTTTTTTTAAATGAGCGTATAAGCCCTATTCAGAGCCATCTGATTATATACAGAACAGGTGCAGTGCCAAGGCCAGGTCTATCATTTAATACAGGGCACACACCCACACACACCTGTTCAATCCATCCCATAACAAACAGGACAGTGTAGGTGAATTAGCAACAGACACAAACTACCTCCAGTCAAAGGGACAGAATATGACTAATGGTGACATTGTAAGGATTTACATAAATACCAGCTTATTTCCTTGACACATGATTTTATGTGCCAAAGAGCAATAAGAATTATGTATATTTGTCAGAGATCACAAAGTACAGGATAAATGTGATGGGTTTTTGATATAGCATTACAATAATTTCTCTAAGTCTTTCATTCTCTTGCTTATATTATCTCAATTGATTTTTGGGGGACTTCTCCAAACATTGGATCTCAGAGAAAAAAAGAGATAGTTATGGGACTCCTTAAAATTAATAAAAACTCATTTTGGGAACTATGTAACAAGCTAAAAACATCAGCAGCTGTGTAAGCCATGAGCATTTTGCTTATGCATCCAAGGTTGCATACGGCTTTCTTGTAGAGCTGTTCCTGATAGACTGAAGCCTGAGGGTTTGTGGAGGGGTTTTATTGAGTGGTAGAGGAGGGTTGGAGCTTGGGAGAAAAGAAAGATTTATTGTATCACTGGAGCATTGAACCCAGCTCTTAGTATTTAACACCCACCCCTTCCGCAATTGCATTCTCAGTAGCAACCAGTTTTTAGGTAAAGTGCAAATAAATCATCGCTTCTGCAGAGATGTAAATTCCCTTCTCTCATACACCTTTGCCAAAGAATCATGGATGTCTCCACAAATATTTTTTGGGGAATTGCAAACTATTTTTCAAATATCTTCCATGTCTAATTATGATTTTTGTAAGCCTCTTTTTCAAACAGGTATAGTTTTTGACATACAGTGGTCCTTTCAATGTAATGGAACATTTAAAAAAAGGACATATTGCAAATGTGAAAAAATGTAAGTTGAAAGCAGCAGGTAGTTATGTATATATAACTAAAGTATAATAATATTTTTTTGGTAATTTTTGTGTGAATACTATTTGAAAATTAAAACTTTAAGATAAAAATAAATGTGTTTGTGCTTTGACAAACAACACTCATGAACTAGTGACGATTGGCTACCATATGATAGGCGAAGTCCTGCACTAAAGGGCCATTATAATGTTTCAGGTTTCATACGCTTTAGGTAGTGAATATCAGAATTCAAAGAGTTGATTTTAGTGAGAAAACTTACATTCATATCTGGCTTTCCCCTCATCTTTTATAGACTGCTTAGTTTTGATGGAAGATTGTAATTTATTTTGCTGCACTGTGTCATGTTACACGTGGGAGGAAAACCATCAATTTTCATATAGCTTTTCTTGCAAAATATCAACTTTTTAAATCACAATACAATAAAATAGCTGAATCGTTCTTGTTAAACGTAATGTTTGTAGCATTAGATTCTAACAACAATCAATTGCTTATTTATACTTGCAGTTTACTGTACATGGGACTTTTTCATATTGTTTAATCAAGATATACACATTCAACTTTTGACATTTTAATATTCAAAAGAAACACAAACTGAGTCAATAAAGCCACTGCTCTGTACTGTAGAACTAGATCTATTTTATTTTCAATTACATGTAGCCACAGGCTAAAATCTAAGCAGGACATTGTACAAACTGTCTATGTTTTATTCATTCAGTCCTAACAACCACAGATCCAATGTGATTCTGAATATCCAGACAGATACTGACTCCATCATCAGAGGAGCCAGCAGAACGCGTTCCACAGCCGAGGAGCTACACAAGTACAGCTACTAAAACATTCATCTGGGATGCGCGCTTACAATATTCCCTTTAATGAGAGAAGGACAAGACTGTCCACAAGGATGGGATCAGCTAACATTCAAGTGCTTTATGTTTCTTTTCTGTGATTACACCACATTTACCTTTACCAAAGAGGTTACAAATGGGTTCACTACTTAAAAAAAAAAGTGCTAAAGCTGGTCTGCATAAAAATAAATATTTTTTAACGGGTGATATTTAAGATGGCTGCCTCTGCAGTTTGTAACATAGTGCCACAGCAATTAAAAAAGCTTAACCTGCACATGGGCGCTGAAAACATAAACTGCTAGCAAATTTTGTTCATTAGTAAAAACCCACAAGACTCTCAAAAAGCTAAATAAATGCATGAAACAATGTTTCAAGTCACCAGGTTTTTATCAAAAAACAAGTTAAAGGGTCTAGTCTCATCTCCAAGATCTGTGAACCCACTCTCTTCTCATGTCTATATACTTTGTTTTCTCTTTTCACTTTCTCCCATTCTCATCTCTCTGTATCCTTAGGGTGGTTCTGAAATTAGCCCAATAGTATGGAAGAGTAAGAATGGATGAAATAAGTCAACTCTGTATTGCTTGTAAATGTAGCATTTACTTGTCTCTATGAGCGTCTTGTAGGTTTTTACTGGTGAGACCCAGAACATATTGCCAAGGTATACTTGTTAGTTGTGGCACAAGTCATTCTTATAACAACAACGATTGTGTTCTATATATACAAAATTACTTTCCACAATGCAATTTAAACATACAAAGTTAAGTTGCCTAAATCTCACCATAATTTTTCAGGCTACCCCATCCCTGCACTCCCTCTGAACCAGGACAGGACACAGAATGGTGTGTTTTATTAATGGGAGCTTCATACCCTTATATATGTTGTTAGCTAAGCTAACTTTAAATCAGTAAGGTTACTAATGGCACATTGACAGAGTCATTTAACTGAGGACAATGTGCCAATAGGACAATGAGGATTTGTATTCATTTTATTAACCCTTCACTGATGGGTTGCCCATCAATGCACTAAGAAGCTAGATCTCTGCTGCTGGTAAAATTGCTTTGGCAACAGGGGCAGATTAAACCAAGTTTTATATCAGTGGCAGAATTTCCATATACCAAACTTGTGTATATGACTCATATTATAGGATTCTAATAGCTTCCAAGCAGGTTAAAAAACACAATAGTGGGGAACTGTATTGGTTCAAAGAGCATGTCTGACATTTAGCACCTGATTTCTGTAGCACTGTGCGGTGTGTTGGAATGAGGTAGGTACAGGGGTACACACACATTCTTTACCTTTAAGACTATTGCTGCCTTCCCACTCCCCACACAGCTAATAAACCAAAGATAAACTGCAAGGGGCTTGAGGTTGCTTTGATAACTGAAACAAGATAACAAGAAACTATAAACCTATTTGGAGGAAAACATCTGTCTGGTTCACTAAACTGTGATCCTAGACACCCTCTATCACATTAGCAAGTGGAGTTACTACACACTAGAGTAGTACTTTGAGAACATGTGGACAATTAGTCAATACCATATATAGTTCTCAAGTAGAACAACTCAAAGGTTTTAGGTTTACACTTCCCTGTTACATGGGATTGCCCAAGGAGAGAATTTAAAATCGTGTCACAAGCCTAAAACAGCTTATCCTTCTTATACTGGAAGTCAGCAGATTCCTAACATACACACTCACTCTAGCTTGAAAACAGGTAGTTTGGGGCTTATCAGGAAAGTTTTACAACTGAAAAAAAATCGGATGATTTAACAAAGGAAAAAACTGTAGATAAGAATTCTGTGTAACCACATGAACATGAGCAATGAGGGTGTGTCATGTGGAGATTTCACCTGCTGTAACTTGGAAAGCCAAGAATCAGTATACCCACTCCAGGACTTCTGTGTAGTCCTCTTGAATTTGAGAAATACAGTGTTAATTTTCAAAAACAGGCAGGCTGTCTAAAGCCAGAATGCACTCATTTTCTGTCATACATTTAAAAGATGCTAACCATTAGAAAGTTGCTCTTAGGTGAATAATAGATGCTGCAAAGGTTAAAACAAAATCTCCCACTGTGTATCTCTGGGGAATTGCTATTCAAAGGCTTTGATGGCAGTTTAGTCTTTAGCAAAGCACTGCTCACCCCAGAAAATCTTAGTGAATCTGGTGGAATGTCAGAACTGCATTCTAATAAACTAAGCATTGGGAATGTGAGGTGCAGCCAGTCAGCAAATAGGATGTAAATGCTTATTTTTCAGGCACACAAAAAATTGTGTAATATTGAAAAACAGGAGTGTCCAAGTTCTTTCCTAGACCTAGATTTGAGGATATCCCTGCTTCACCCAGGTGAGACTATCGCTTTTTCAGTCATGCTTATTGACTCAACTGTGCACAGAAAGGAAATCCTCAAATCCAGGCCTGTGTGCGCCTGCCACCACCGAATTTGGACACCCCTGATTTAAAACCTGCTCTTTTAAATGTATGAAAGAAAAGTTTGTGTCCCATAACTCACCCCTTCACTGTTACAGAGCTCTACAGCAGCGGTTCTCAACCTTTCTAGTCCCGCGACCATTTGATAAAATTTCCCAAGTTCTGGTGACCCTAAACAGTAAAATTAGTCAAATTACATATAATTACAACTTCTGATGGTTTTTGGTGTCTCCTGGCAAATCGTCATTCACGACCAACAGGTTGAGAACCACTGCTCTACAGTATTGGTTTGTCACATGGCAATGTTGAGACAGCTCCTCCCCGGCTTAACCCTTTCACTGCCAGTTTGGCCTTGGATGTTTATTAAGAAGCATAAAACAGGACTCAATATTCGGCATTATTTTATGGTGCTTATGTATCAAATGGTGTACCAATTTATAGCTGCTATTAAAACTGGAATTATTTTAGCTGCCTTTGCTAAAAAAAGTGTTTCTGGCAGTGAAAGGATTAATATACTCTCCTGGCCTTACACATCTAAGATATAGTACATTGCTGGGTTTTGCACATAAATATCTTTAGCCGATGAAAGAAGAGAAGATACAATAATAACCAACCAACAATGTTCCTCCTTCACATAGGGAGAGAGCAAAACACTAACAAAACAAAACCAGCAGTAACACAAAACAATAACTTCTATAAAAAAAGAGAAAAAAACTGAGGTAGCAGTTTGTGTTCAAAGTTTGGAAGTGCATCACGTTGGACTTCAAAGTAATATGAGGGAAAGAGAGGACTAAACATCAAAACTACATCACAAGTCAGAAGCCAGATAATGAAGAGCAAACTCTTCTTAAAGGACCCCTGTAGCCCCATATTTTCATTTATGTTGTGGTGGGAGTTAATTGTTGTATTTATTAACCTGTTTGACACTTGTGAAAGGACATTCAGATAATCTTTCAGTTGCTCCTGTACATGAAGGCATTGGATACTGCCTCTCAAAGCATTATAATATAGTGCCAGTGCTCACAGTGAATTCATTTTTAAGCGAGAACTAAACAATTACAATCATTGCAAGCAATGCAGAACTGGAAGTAAATTATTTACTGGCCAAGGTAAAGAATAAAACTGAATGTTTTTTTTTTTTTATGAGAGTTCCTTTTCAACTGCTAACTGATACTCTGTTTAGATTTTACATTTTACAAGATTTACTTTAGATTTCTGTCTAACATTTGTGGTTATCCGGGCCATTGTTTAACCTTTTATTTTCAAACTGACATTTTTTATTAAAAGACTATTGTATCCTAAATACAGAGAATACAAATAAGATAATGGGCAAAGTTTTAAAGAAGTGAAAAATATAATGCAGACTTTAATTTATTGGGCGTTATATGCATGATTTGTAATGGGGGATGCCATTTTGCTTCTGAGTCTGCTTTTTCAATTGAGATGTGATATTTCTACCAGTTGTTTCAGTCAGGTTGGTAGAAATCTAATCCGTATTTGAAGAACCTTGCCTTGTTGGGAAATCAGCTCCAAAAAAGGCAATGGATGCCAACAGAAAATTTATATTTGCATATATTAGTTAAAAATTAAAGGCTATATTTATGTTTTCTTACTTTCTAAAATAATGACCCCATTATCAAGTTTACTTCCAAAGAGCAATATGTAAATATGGAACTTCAGTGGTCCTTTAAAGAATTTCTCTTTGTGTTACACATTTCTCATTATTAGGCCTTTTCTGACAGGTCATGCTTGTTTTTATGATGTATCCTCCCTTCAAACCCTCTGAAATACAAAACTCTACATAAAAATTCTAAATAAGAATCCCCAGTATAGCAGGTGTCCGAACTGGCCACTTATAAGGGAAACAGGAAAAGATCATACTTCAAAACATTCATCCCGGTTGAGGTAGGTTTGGAGGACGACCTCCATATGGGCTCTGTGTTAAGAGTTTTTATGCCTCTCTCTTCTCTTCAATATCAGTCGAAGAGCAACAAAGAAAAAAATCAATGTCCAACCAGGCTATGAGAGCAGCAGACTCTCCTGGGATAACCCAGTGGTCTCGACAATCATCGGAAACAACAATAAAAATAAAGAAAGTAGAAATAATTGGTGGATTACGCTGCAAAACGAGTGAATTCCCCAATATGAATCCATTATCCTTGCAGCCTGAGGGCTTAAAGCAGGCTATTTTCATGCAGCAGTTGTGAAAAAAACATGGCTGCTCACAGCCTCTCTAGGAATACAATTAATAAGTGCCAAGGTTCTCACGTAGAAAAAAGATTTAAAAAAAGAAAAAAGTTACAAAATGCTATCAAAAAGATACTTGGAAACCACTGGGTTTAGAAAATGGAGACCTGAGATTGTATAAAAAAACTCTCTGTCAGGTGGGACTGACAGCAGCTACGAGGATTCTGGGTCAGTTCAGTGGAGATCAGAGACTCTTGCCTCAGTAGAGTGTTGAAAACTGGTGGATTGGAGTCCAGGAGGATCTTCTTCAGCAAAGCTGAGCTCATCAGGAGTGAGGGTGGAAACCAGTGTCTCATCCAGCGAAAGAGGGGGGACGGCATGGCACTGAAATGGAGACAAGAAAAGGATAATGTTAGCTTTGTAACTGACATTTTGATGTCTCTGCAGCATTTGCGAGAGGTTGTGTGTGAGAGGGTCGTTTACATTTCTGGAGAGATGTGGTTGCATTAATCATGCAAGGCTTCTGGGACAGTGAGGGGGAACGAGTGTGATATATATCAAACTTACCCAGTTATTAAAAAAGTCTATGGGCTACTGCCTGTTCCCTCTGCCCCACCACTACCTACACCGATAACAACAAACCCCGCCCCCCAAATCATCCAGCTCGTAATGGAAAAAGCCCCAAATGGAATTCAAAAAAGCTTTTTAAAGTGAAAAATAATATATTATTTACTTGGTGAGGTACTCTACTGGGGAGGACGAATTGACTAGCAACTACAACCAATAGCCTCCTCAATTTTTCAAGTGCCATATATCGCCAACAGTACAGGTTACAAAATTTTGCATTTTATTGAGTATTTGCTTCTATCTCACTATATTTAGTAAGTGAGAGCAAAGGACTTCAAAGTCAGCTGAAGTACAACAATCCTATACCAGGCTATATCATGGCAACTATCTCAGAGGAGTTTTGAATAAATACATGCAGGTTCTAATGGGTAATATAAGTCAGAGGCACAGCAGGTTCCATTATTTTGATATTTGTTATATGCACAGTTGTAAATATGTGTATGGATTAAGGCAATAATACTTAAGACCAACTATGAGCTAAACACAGGTTTAATAGTTAGGTGCTACAGGGGTCTCAATAGACTCCCATGGTTTTTAGGATTAGTGGGGATTGGCAGTTAGTGGAGGAGGGAATCCCCAGGGGTTCTCTTCTCGGAGTGGAAGGAGGGATTACTGTATTGTAAATGGGAGAATCCTTGGGATCCCTGAGCTTATAGGGGGTTGGGGCAACAGGAAGGTGATACATGAGATCCCATTTTTCTATTACTATTCAATTGCCATAATTCCTCAAGACCGCAAATGTTTTCACACCCATAAACAGCAAATGTAGAAGGAAATCCTACTGGAGAGGACCCGCAAAGGGGTCAAAGACATATCCTTAGCACTGTAAAAGCAAATAAAAAGTCAATACTGCACTGTAAATGGTGGGTAAAGCGATGTAGACATTATAATTAATTGCACAACAGTATCAAGCTCGCAAATCGGCAATCAAAAAAAAATATTTTCATTTCTGGTTATAGCGATCTCGGGAATCAATGAGTTAATACATATCACGCCACCCACAGGGACTAGAACAGTATCGGCATTCATTTTTATTATTTTGTGTTTTGTGGTTTTTTCGAGTCCCATCGCATATGAGACCACAAGACATGAATAGATTGACATAAAACCTCAATCCTCAATCTGACATGAAACCTCAATCTCAATTTCTATTTGCTGTTTCTAAATGGGTAGTTACGGCCTTGCTTAATTGATCATGTTCCCGCCATGAAATGCTACATACAAGTGCATGATTTACAGTTTTGGTTTTCGGACTGTAGCTTGCCGGCTTGTTCAATTGATTAACACCGGAATTGTAGCAGAGTGCGAGCACCCAGCAGGCCCGCAGATATACGGCCTCTATACAGAGGCCCTATATCTTGTTTTGGACAAGATACATATTTAGCAAGCCTATATAAATGCAGTATGCAACCACAAGCTCCTAGTGCAAAGCAGTGCCACCTCTCTCTCTTCCATATTCCTTCCTCTCGCTTTCTCTCTTAGCCCCCAATCCTCTCTCAGCTAATATTCAAATTCTTTATAGTGTGAAATATTCCTATAAATATGTGAAGTAAAACTAAATGACATTTTAGCACATTGTGTGCAACGCCTTCGATACCCTATTTCTTTTTCCAAAAGGTCACAAACTTAATACATCAAGCTCAGTGTGCCAAGTGATTTCTTTGCATGATGGTTTCCACAATATATAATACAATTTTCTACCATTTAATCTTACTTTACTTTTAATTAATGGTAGTTATGTTTTGCTGGTTTTGTAATCTGTGGCTCGAAAATCCATGAATTTCTATTTTAAAATGCAGATTTAGTTGGACAAGCTGACTCTGTAAATCGTCTTACCAAGGCTCCCACATCTCTCTGAGAAGAGGGGTGAGGGTAAAGGTGCTCCATCTCATTTAAGTCACTTGTTTTCCCCTTAGTTCCTGGAACTTCGCCATCTCTTGGGGCAGGGCCAGTTGGACCAGATCCATTTACATTTCTCACGCCGGCAGCATTGGATCCCTGTGGAGCAGTAAGTTGGTCCTGCAAAGTCTTACACTTCATGAGCCTGAGAGGAGACAGGAAAGGGACTTAACCAAAATTCAGAACTATCTGAATACAGGTCCTCTAGATTCACTTACGGTATGTTATGCTGAGGATGGAATACAAGCATAACAAATATCCCAGCCAAATTGATCCAGCCAATCTGACCCTACCACTGACCTGTTTTATATTCAAAATAATGCTATCACAAACTTTTTAAAATATTCTTATTAGTATTAGCTTTTGTATATCTCATTTTCACCATAGCAACAAACTGCAATTTCAGAGCATAATCTCTTTTATTCTCACTAAGTTATAATGTCCTTTGCTTTCAATGGATGTTTCTAACTTATCTCTGTTTTCCCTTATAACCCCATTTGCTGTCAGTTTCAATTTCTCTCAATATTGTGACATCTCTTGCATCTTTATATTTTCTTATATCAGAGCATCCTTATAAAATATATAAAGCCAAAAAAGGGGGAAAAACATTAAAAATGCTGTGATTTGTTGGAGACAAATACATCAATTGTTAATATATAAAATATGAATTGTGTTTCATAAAGAAAATAGCTTGATACACCTTCTACAAATGTATTTGCCACTACTTTCCCTCTATCATTTTACTCCTCTTCCTTCCACCTTCCATATAAATATCAACCCTCCCTCTCCTTTCTCTATTCTTACCTCCCACGGTATCCAAACATGAGGAAGAGCACACAGAAGATGATGCAGGTGACCCCGATGTGGATGCCAATGATGATGCCAGTGGTGGAGGATTTAGTCCTTTGCTCATCATTGGCACAGTTACAGGATGGATTCAGTACTGTACAAAGAGAATATAAAATAGAACTGTTACAATCTGCACTACTTTACTGGCAGCACAAAGTGCAGTGCCTGGATTGGATGTGTGTGTATCATTGATGTTGTCTCCAAAAACTTCTACAAATGTTGATGATGTAGACTGGATCGTTCGCCATTCCATACTGATGGAGATGGACAGATGTCAATCTGTTTGTATTCAAATGAAAGCAAAACTTCCAGGTGACACCGAGAATCTCACTGATACAATCAATCCCTTCTAAAGAAGAGGAATGTTTTTTTGTGTCCCATAAGTGTTTCGGTTACCTATTTTTTAATCCCCCCATGACAGAACATTTGGAAGCTAAGCAGGCAAATACAAAACAAACTCTTCTGCAATTTGGAAAATTTGCAGATCATGTTGGACACAGGAAAAAATAAATAGCACCCAATCTTTCACCATCTACTGACACTTATCCTCCCTCATGATCCTATTCTTAATTGGTCTCTGCTCAATACTTTCTCCTGTCCCTCTTCATTTATATATTTTTTTAAAGTTAAAAAGTATCAGCAATTAATGTATTATGACATGCAGTAACAGCTCCGTTATTGTTTTAAGACCACCAATAACAGTATCTGTCTGTCTTATGAAGTAGTATGTCACTTTGGCAAACTAAATAGTTAGCTGTGATTTCAAAAATTCAGCCAAATACAAGTTATTTTTTGTACTTATAGTCTTAGTTTGCAAAACTCCATCAGACTTCACAAACGATTGCTGTCTTTAATTTACTTAAACATTCTAAAGAGATATTGCCCATTATCTATTCTAAAGATTAAAAAACATATTATAAATATGCAAATTCAATATGCCTTTATTTAATATATCATTGCAGTATAACATTTCTACAGAATTCAACATGAAAATAAGCAATGATCCTACCAACGTATAGAAAAAGATAACACAGGGAGATAAAAAGTATCATTGGCAAGAAGTTTGTTTTCCATTACTCAGAGAGTTAACTATATTGCATGCTCACCTGCCCGAGCAGACACCTCCTTCAAGGATACAAAGCGAATAGTGGAATTTCCATCCCCATGTTTGTTAAATGCCAGGAGCTTCACTTCATACACCACCAAAGGGTCTGCAGACAAGCAGATAAAGGGTCATAACATTAACACTACAGTGAGCAACATCCTCTATTAGGTCACATCTACAGTATCACAATAACCACTGTTACAATCTTGATCACACCTAGTAACGCAAATGATGGGGGAAATGCAAGTACTGGCATATTGCAATAACAAAATTCTACATAAATTAAGCACAGAGCTTCTGAAATGTTAAAGATAAACAAGACATATTCCCATAGTTTAGTTAAATATCATAGGAGCTGCAATCAGATCAATGTCTCTTTACAATGAGGAAAATTGCCATTGCAGTCTTAGTTTAGTCAATCTACACCACTGTGGTGTTTAAAACCTCTACAATATGAAGACTTGTATGCTAGTCTACTGTAGTTACAAACATATACGCAATTATGGAAATCTGATTTGTATCATTCTACCTTCACTAAATGAATACTACAAACTGGTGATATCTCACATTGAAACAAGGGCTCTGAGATTATGAGATTTAAGCCTGCTCTTCAAAATGCATTAATTTATGCTATCTACACCAATCCCATGCAAATGTTCTGCAATTATTTGCATTTGAGTCTTTGAACCATTCTGGATAACACATTTGTGGACATTCACAAGTGCAAAGAACCAGATGGTTTCCTTAAATCCTCCAACTGGTGCAGAAACCAGTATGGCTAATGATACATATTTGTCCATAGAGTACAAATGTTTAGAATTTCTCAATGCCATTTACAATTCCTTTATTGTACTCTAATCTTTGTGAGACAGGGAGTATAAAAATGTTCACAGCTATGTACACTGGAGGATTATAGGACACTGTTATTATTGCGGCAGAACAACAATTCCCTTGGGAATCGGAAACTGTTTTGATTTAGCCAATAACTGAAGGACACTGTAGAGTTATACTAATCTCACAGTACTGTTACATTTTTAAGTATCTAATTATAATATTATATCTCCCACCACATTACATGTCAATCTAATTATTAATCAATCAGTTTTATTATGCAGTGTTATTAAAATAATATCATAATCATTAAACAGTATTACTGCATCTTATCATTGGATTGTATTTAACGGCATTATTATTATATATCATGGCTTAAAACATTTAACAGAATTCAGATGTCAGGATGCACTAGGAGTTTAAGGTGCCTTATTAAATGTTACAATATTGTTATTAGACCACCCTGATCTATATTTATTTCTAAGACTATTATTATATATCCATTTCAGCTCAAGACTGAGTATCATACTAGTACATGGCCTCACTTAATATAAAGAGCATTCTAACAGACCAGTATTCAATAAAACATGAATGAGTATATGAGACCAGTCACTCTGCAGTAGTGTCTGCAACATGATCCTTACCCAACTTGCAAATGTTGTAAGAGGTGACATTGCTAGGCAGTAGCATGGGTCCGGTGTAATGTGGGAGTGGCACCTTGCGATAATAGAGTTTGAATCCCTCGTTCTGGCCCAGTTTGATGGATGGCTCCCATGCAGCCTGTATAGCTGTGCTATTCAGAACCTTAATGTACAGAGATGGCACGGCAGGGACTGCAAGAGGGGAAACAAAGGAAAGGGTTAACAATGGATGTACCGCAGCGAGCTATTGCATCCTGATGAAGGAAAGCCACATAGGTGATAAGACTTTAAATAGCCCCCAAAAAACTAGGGAGAAATATGAAAACATCTCATACACATATTATAAACGGTACAACATATGAACTTAGTATAACGGGTGAAGCATACTTCACAAAAACCGAATAAAACACAACTGCTCTGAAAATGGGTAATGTTAGGGAAAATTATTTGCTATATTACAGAAAAGTAAGTAGGTAAATGCAATAATTTCCTGGCACACTGGCTTGAGGCTATAATAGTAAATAAATACATTTTAGAGTCTGACATAGGACTGGAAATATTGGATTTGCAGATTCTGAGAGTTCCTATGCCCTGGTAAATTATAGAATTCTTAAAATATAAATTAATGCTGCAATTGCTCAGGATTATGAAACTTGTGACCAACATCCTAGGATTGAAATACAAGGCAGAGATGTGTCCTCTGCTTTGGATTCTTGGGCTCTACTCCAGTTTTCTTCTAGTCGACAGATGACTGGAGTGTTGGGGTTATGATTTTCGCTTTTGTGTAATATATGTATCAATGTGTATCGAAAGGTTCCATAGACTAACATGGAATTATTTTTTTACTCTTCTTGTTAACTATGCGTTTACAGGTTGTAGGAGTGTGCTGCTCTCCTCTTCTCTCCTTACCTTCTCCCAGAGTGTTCTGCACTGCAGTGGCGGATGCTTTGCTAGCTCCACGGGAGGTATAGGCCTTTATGTAAAAGCTGTAAGTAGTTGAGGGCTCAAGATCTGTCACAAGCTGTTGGAAAGTGTCCTTGCTCACAGCCTCCTGATACTCCATTTGTACAGGATCTAGAAAAAAAGACCACAAGCAAAAAGTTTATTAGATTTATACTCAATAGACTGATACATTTATCAGCCATCCAACAGGGGACAGGCAAGCTAAATTAAAATGTCAAATATGAAAATAATAGATAAATATAAAAGAATAACTTGCAATACTATTACCATCATTTATTGTTGAGTTTTAAATATTTCCTTTATTTTGTTGATTACATTGTAATGTAATGTACAGGTCATATTTTATAACCTTGACGCTGATGTAAAATTAAGTTTACAATATACGGTTGTATCATTACTTACTGTCATGTAATTATGCCATAATTGTACATGCTAGAGAAAATATATTTCATATAAAATCACTAAAAAGTGAAATCCAATCCTTTAATGCATTATACATAGATCCAGATAATACTGCTCACAATAAAGTAATTCTGACTTTAGTTACAGCTGAATAGAAATAAACTCTTTTTGTAATGTATATTTGTCTGAATAAAAACTTAAATGCTATAGACTGACATATTAGTTTATCAGCACCTGTTTTCTCATTCCAATCAGAGCATTTAAATGGACACTGGTCCCCCTCTTTAGTTTAATAACTATTGTGTACAGATATATGTAGACTTGGGTTCTGCCATTAAGACTTCATCTGTCTTTTAAGTTTAAAGTCCTTCTTATTTATAGCTTGAATAAATGAAGGAAGTTGTGCAGACATCTACAAATATGTTATGGCTTAGGGTCTTAATATTCATACCTGGGCCCCTTTCTTCTGAACCTTGACTGCATTACTACATATTATAAATCTCTCTTGTGAAGCTTCTATAACCGTAATGGACCACTGGAGTGTCATATGTAAAACCTAGTCTAATCAATTCTATTGAAAGAATGCCTCTCTAAATAGCCCCTTGAAAATAAGAATGAGCAGAATTGCAAGTCCCAGTAGGATAACCCTTCCTCTCGGGTTTCAAGCAAACATGGGAGTGCCCATGAAACAAGCAGAATCTGATAAATTTAGGATTTTCTATAAAAAACGCTTTTGTGTTCACAGCTTACGCAGCTGCTAATTTTGTTAGATTGTTACATACTTTTAAAAGCATGTACATTTTATTCCAAGTTACAGTGGTACTTTAAAGAAAACGATTAGTTAAATTGTGTCCCTTTCTCTGGATCTCCTTCACTATGTAAACTTCCCCTCTGTAACCTTTTAAGTCTAAGTTTAATAAGATATTTGCATGTGTATTCCTAAAAAACTTGTAATTTAAATTTGCTAGAACACGGTAAATATAAACAAAAAGTGGTTGACTATTACTATATAAATGGATTCAACAAACTACAATGGACAATTGTATACTAAAAAAGCAATTACTAACATTAATAATAATAATAATAATAATAATAATAATAATAATAATAATAATAATAATTAGTATTATTTATTTGTAATGCACTACCATATTATGTAGTGATATACAAGGGTTCAATACAAGCAAAAATACATTTTAACACATTGCAAAATAATGGAGTTCCCTGTCTTTGAGCTTAAAATCAAACATACATTGTGCTTTCCCTAAAGAACATAACAAGTTTGAAAACTCATAAACTTACAGTAATTAGTATTAGTAATAATAATTTACTAAAACATTGTTAAAACTGAAATATTTAGTGTTATTTTGCAATTGATATAGAAAGGGAATTCAACAATGCTTGAGATGGGCAGTTGGGCATGTGCAAATCTTGGGTTAACCCAATGTTTAATTTTCCAGAGAAGATACTTAATGCAAATTGCCCTAATCTCTATGGTGATTAGTCCAATTACATGTAAATTAGTGCCATACATATGTATTAGAGAGCTTGAAGCTGTATGTGAGGTCTGGGGCTACCTACCTCTGATCGGTCTGTGCGGCAGTGGAAGAGGTTAACCCTTTTTGTGGCTACAGATGTGTCACAGTGTACAGCAACTCTTTGCAAACTTGCTTGCTAATAAAGGGTTAAATATTGTAAGCCTGTATGAGTACTATTATTAAATGTGAGAAATAACAGTTACTAATAATAGCCAATCAGTCTGTGTCTTTAATTGTGGCAGCTGACAATCAAGACTATTCATCCTAGCCACGCACTTCAAGATCACTATCATTTGTATGTAAAGTGGCCAGGTTGCCATCTTGGAATACATTGTCCATTGGAGATTACATTAACGACTCATAACCAAAGAGATTTTTTAACAATATTCCAAGCTAGATCCTGAGAGTTAATTCAACTTGTATTATGTCTGTCCATTTAAGTGTGTAAAATTCCAAAATGGGCTACCATACATTAAAACACCATCAGCCCTATTAAATTCCCTCAACGTGTAAAACTGTAGCCCGTAACGTAGCAACCCGCCAACGACTAAAGCAACCCGCCAATGACTTGCGGGGCAAGGGCGAAAAAACCCTATGGGATGTCAAAAATTGCACTCTGCAGCCGCAAATCCTTTGTTCTGTCATGCCCGTAACTGTTATGTTCGAAAATCGCTATTAGATTGCAACAAATTCACTGGTGTTCAACCCCTTAACCCGCAAATAGAGCCAAAAACCCAACAGGTACTAGAGAGGACCCGCAAGGGGGTTAAAGTCCTATCTGTAGCACTGTAAATGCAAATATTCACACACTACTGTACTTATAATTAAAGGGAAAGTGATGTTAGGTATTAAAATGAATAGCACGACATTCTCAAGCTTGAAAATCGGCAATAGTAAATACTTTATTTCATGTTTAATTTCCGTGTTATATTGATCCCGGCAATCAATGTGTTAATACATATAATGGAGCTGGCATGGACTATAATATCATATTTACTGATTTATTAATATTGCATTATTTCTGTATTGTGGGTCCGATCAAAACTCGTAATTGAAACCTGTAAGGCTTTAAAATCTAACCTCCATTTTTCAGTGACGTAATGATGACAATCTCATTTGCCATTGGCTCCGTCTAAACCCGTAACTACGGTTTGACTAATTTATCATGTTCACGGCCGCACATACAACGTGCGCAAGAATGGTTTACGGGTTTGAATCTCAATCCCATAACTCGCGCATGGTCTACGGGCTTTGAATTTAATAGGGCTGCATGTTTTAAAGAGGAGTACATCCCTATGGACTATCGTAGTGTAAATTTGTATACAAATGAAAGTTTATTATGACACAATATATTCTGCATTAGAGAATAAAATATCTTTAATGTCTGTTCATTCTGTTGAAGTCTGTATATCATGTATACGATCCTTCACCAGTTTCTGAAGTATAAGACTTCTATCAGAAAAGTAAGGTGCTAAATAACTTATGGGCTTCATAATTATTTTAGTGTCTCTGTGTATTTATATATTTAGTGTACTATACTTTATACATTATTAAATCTAAAGTGCTTAAGTGACAATAAGAAAGACAATACAACTAAACTCTTCACAGGTCTGACATGTGACAAAAGCATCATCAGGGATGGTAAATGATATCATAACCTCATCTTAAACAGTATTCCAATTATGCCAATAATTGAAATACTAATACACCAATTATTTAATCCCCTTTTTATTGAATTATGAGCTGTATCCAATCATGCAAAAATGTATCAATTTAAATACAATGAATATCATTATATAAACTGAAAATGTGTAAAAGATAATAATTGCAGTGTGGTGCTATAATTATTTAATTGCAGAAAGATCCATAGACATATACAGCCCTATTAAAATTCCCTATACGTATAAAACCGTAGCTCGTAACATAGATCGCAAGACTTACGAATATTAAATTGGCCTCTTAAACCAGCATGCTGATGACTTGCGGGGTAGAAGCGAGAAAACCCACCGGGACGTGAGAATTCAACTTGCGAGCCTGTAAACCCTTTGATCTGTCAAGCCCGTAACCGCTACATTCCAATTGTGCTATTAAATTTATCAAAATCACTGGCATTCAACCCTGTAATTCGCAAATGGAGCCAAGAAGCCAACGAGTGCTAGAAAGGGCCTCCAAGGGGGGTAAAGTACAACCCGTGGCACTGTAAATGCACATATACAAACACTACTGTACATTTATTAACAGTGAAAGTGATGTTAGGTCTTCCAATTAGTAGCACAACATTCTTAAGCCCGCAAATTGTCCCGAAAATTACTTTTTTTTTGTATAATTTCTGTGTTATATTGATCCCAGCAATCAATGTGTAATACATATAATGGAACTTGCATGGAATATCATATTTCCGGCACCCCGTCCCCAGCGCGCTCACCAACAGCGCGGCGAGAAGTGCACAGCACTTTTAATGTTTAAAACATATTATTTAAAATACATGATAAAAGGTCCATTGTCCATTAGGACCATTAAAGATGACATTTTTTTACTAACGTTATAGCTAAATTTATTATAGTGATGATGTAAAACTCTCTTTTAATTTGTAACAATGTAAATGTGTGTTACGGTATATGTAAGCTGAAAGGGACAGTAAAGTCATGTTTTAAACTTCATAAAAACATTTCCTTGCTGAAAAAGATTTTGTGAAATCCTATAATGTTCTACTGTGTCCAACAGCACCATTCTATCTAAAGAAAACGAGGGATGGTAGATTTATGTTGTTTAGACTGACATAATCTGTACAATGTTGTTTATATGACTAATCACTGTCCACCATCTTGTGTACAGAAGAATATTTTTCTGTATGGAGTATAAGCCGCATCCTTTTTTGACCACTGCAGAATATGGAGTAGGTCCTGCTAATGTCTGTAGAGAGATACATTTGTCATGGTATAAATCATAAGAATGCTTTAGTTCAGATCATTCATTTTTAATACAGAAAATGAAAAAAAGAAAAATCTTTGACTCTCGCTCATTTTAAATGTGCAACAGAACAATAGTTGTTTATTGTCTGTTTAAACTGCTACATGTCCATGGTGCAGGCAGAACCTTCCTCTACATTTAAAGCTCCCTTCCACCTCAGGAATTTGATTGAAAGAAACAAAATGAAAGATTCCACTTGCATGTATTAGGCAATAAATAACGTTGTGGGTATTTTTTTACATTCTGCATATTCTACATTTTGAATGTTTTCAAGTGTAGTTCTTCAAAATAATAGAAGTCTACAGTGGCCCTTTAAAGCAGATGTATTTCCTTTTTTTCTATCTGTCAGTTTCTATTAAATGGACAAAATAAAGATTTTATTTGGAAACTCTGCTTTTTTTTTTGCACTTAAATAAGTGTTTTTTGGTATTATTGACATGTGATGAGCTGATGTCACAGAGTCACTATTATTTCACTGCAGCCTGTACCTGCCATTTTCCTGATGTGTATCACGTATCCAATGATCTCCCGTGTGTTCTCACGAGGCTGGCTCCAGGATACCTGGATGGAGATGGATGATACGGTGGTGGCTGTGACATCCTGGGGTGGTCCTGGAAGACCCTCAGACCATAGCACAGAGAGTCTGGCACTGGCTTGGCTGGAGCCTGCGCTGTTCTGTGCTATGCACTGGTAGATAGCCTCATCTTCTTGACTAATCCCAGAGATGGTCAGAGAGCTGGTAACAAGATGTACACAGAGTTGTTAATGGTATATTGAACCTAATGTTTTAAGAATACTTTTTTGCTAATCCATATATGACCACAGTGAGCACAGTGATGGATATTCAACAGGTATATCTCCTAACAAGTTGCCAAAGACACACCTTACATCATGGGTGTGTTTCAGCCTAGGTCCAAACCCAGGTCTGTGGAGCACATTTTCAGCAGGCTGCATGAAGACATTGATACATTACCAAGGAATTTGCACAGTAATACCTATATACAGAGAATATTCTGTATGTACCTGGCACTTTCTAATTTAATATATATATATATATATATATATATAGACACAAATACACTTACAATTTTCTACACAGATATGTGGTTAACCTTTTGATTGGGATATAGCAGGAGGAAACGAGGAGGAGTAACTGGGTCATTGGGGGGCACACAAGCCTAAACGGGCCTAGACAGCATGAAACCTAAATATGACGCTGTTACATTTTTGAAAACAGACATGGAAACACTTTTCAGGACAATGAAATGGAATTGAGCAAATTAGTCAGGTTGTAGAGACCTACTCTAATATTTTTATGAGATTAGATGTCAGGGGTATTTTCACAGAAAAGAGGTACAGTCTCTCCAAAATAGGAAAAGTTGGGAAGTATGAACAGGTAAAATATAAATGGTTCTAAAAATAGTTTTGCTTTAAAAATAAAACATACATAGTTCTACTTTATAAAAATGGTAGTGGGATCTTAAAACAGATTCCAGTGGGGCTGACATTTATAACATCAGTGGAATACAAGAAAGGTTTAGATAGTCAAGAATCAGATAATGGAAGAAATTGTACAGCATGTATGTTAATCATAGACAAGGTAGACTGAGTCTTCCATAACTACCATTATGTGACAATGAAATAGACAATGGAATAAGAATATCACAAGGAACGCAATGAGGGCATGAGTTAAGTCATGTTGTGATGACAGATAAAACAAGTATTCTTTGCAAGTTTGGGATCATGCATTTAAATAGAATATTATAAACATCAGAAGTATAAAAAGTTATATACCCCTGAAGTTTTTTTTCCTTTCCTGCATTGCCCAATAAAAATGCCTTCTTTAACCAATCCTTTCCATGAATCAGAGATGCTTCTGCTCATTAACAGAATGCTTATAAAACTGTTCAATTCTCGCTTGGCTGGTGGTGAGGGGGTTAAAGCACTAGAAGTTGAAGTTAGGGACCCTTCTGGCTGGAGGCCCCTTCCTATTGAAATAAAGACTTTAATTACCATGGTGAGAGGGGGGATCAATACCACACAGTGCCCTGGTTACTTGTTGTCATGGTGACATCCCTTAGATACATGCCACCCCCTTCCCATCCATCCAGGATTACCCCCCCCCCCCCCCCCCCAGCCAGGATGTGACCCCTCAACCCTGCACAGCTCAAATTGTCAAGCAGTAGGATTAAACCTGGGTGGGGTCACCATGTTGAAGGGTATTATTATTCCACAGAGAGTAAGTTGAACGTTTAGTCCTACAGAAGTAGGGTCAGCACATGGTTCAGAAACACCTACATTTACCAGTGCAAGAAGCACTGTGTACAGACTAGTAAAGGGGAGGCATGTTATGTCTGGAAGATGATGGGTCTATAAGTGGCGTGTATTACTTCAGAAAATATGGTTATGTGTCAGAAGTGCACATGACAGATAAGGACAAATTTATTTTGTTCATTGTGCTGCTATGGTTAGTATGGATACCAGTTCTTACCTGGACAACAATTTCCTTCTATATATATATATATACACATACTGTACCTTGATGTCAGCCCTCACATTTGCCCTGTATCCTTTGCTCTGGAAACACTATCCAGCCCTTTCCTGTCACTGCATCCTTTGCTTGGTTATTGTCCTATAGTTGGTTCTGATGACAAACCCTGGGCACTTCATTTGTTTGTTTGTGTTATGCCCTACGTTTACTGTGGATAAAAGTCATCCAGTCTCACTGACTCTCTCCCATCCTCTAAATGTAACCCTACAGGTAGAAGAGATGCTCCTGCTCTCCAGTCATCATGTGCTTTAATCTATGAATGTCTTACAGTAAGTGTAGATCATGTCCTCATGGACAGTGTACTGCTTCTGTTTGTGACTTTATGTCTTTTACCAAGTATACCCATATGGATACTGTGGAAGCCAGTTCTTTTTTTCAGTATGTGCCATTTTGGTTATTCTGGCAGTCTACCCTACCCAGCTATTTGTAAATAATGATACAGATTATATAAATGCCTCCTTCTCACAGTGTGCCTGTAACTATAAATGTTGTACACTGAGGATTAATGACAGATGTCCATACTTATCTACCTCTGCCTGTTCCTGTATGGTTAGTGTGGGTATGAGCCCTCCCTAGGCACTTCCTCTATTTCATTGCTGATGATCCCAGTGTTAATGTATGCTCTATTGTAGTAGCCCTTTGGTTCTTATAGTTGCTGTTTCTTACCTGTTGTGGTTTTTCAGTTTTATGTGCCCACTCGGCTCCAGCTCATGCCCGTTCTTCAGCCAGGTGATTTGAGGAGGTGGTTCGCCCTGTGCCAGGCAGGTAAAGATGGCTGTGGTGCCAACAGGTCGAGATATAGATTGTGGGTGTTGGACAAATTCGGCTGGTGCTACAAAGGAAGAAATGTAAAATGCATCTCAGTCGAATATATGAAAGGGAATCAGAATATGTGCTATTACAGAAGTTCAAGAGCTTGGCTTTATTGAAAGTGTCTTCACCAAACTGATTTATGATATAAATTCAAGTAGATATATAGAACAGATTCCCAGGAAGGGTCAAGATGCAATTGCAAAAGCGAATTAGACAAAGTCTTACTTATATAAACCTAAAAATACACTTAAATACATTCTGAGTTTTTTTAGCATACACAGATATTGCAGGCTGAATAGACAGGTAACAAATGTTATACAACGTATATATTCATATAACAATATATAGTGCTTGTAATGGTTTGAACTTTATAATAAATGATTATTGTTGTCGCTTCACTGCATTAATTGCATAATACATTTTAATACTTGCTATGTTACATTTCTCAGTGTAAGGGTCAGATATAAAATTATACCGTAGATCCCTAGAGATCACAGAACCAGTTTCCAGTCACTGTGACATAATCCAGTGGGAGCTCTCTTGGCTCTCAGGAGGTCTAAGCCATTGAATATAATTTGATTTTCTAAATGTTGGGATGTAACAGACCATTTATGGGAATCCATTACAAATATAAATTGCATTTCTTTTAAGCACTGCTGTGGCCCATGTTCCCTAAGCAGTGTTCTATAAGAGCACTGCATAGTGCTAGAATGGATTGTATGACAATCTCATTACTTTTTGTGCCTCCTCTTGTCTTACTTGAGATCCTGTAAACCAACTCTTTGTAATATTGGAATGAAAAATAGAAATCAGTGCATTTTGATAATACAAGGTTTGGGAGACAAACAATCATTGCTTATGTTCTGTAGTTGCGTAGGGGTTAATCTATGTACAACAAGAATGAATATTTCTGATACACTTCCAATTGTTGGCTATTGATAGAAGCTTTTTATTATGTCCCATTACATAGTCCTACAGATACTAATCTGGTGATGTGTTGCACTTTCCTGTCAGTGCCCCCAGTAATGAACCTCACACATTATCTGCTTTTTAAAAGGGGAACTCTTTTCAACAATGAGTCATGGGTGAGCGGCAGGTTGGGGTGATGATATGGGAGGGCTCTGCTTAGAACAGGGGCAGCAGAGAGATATATGGGATGGGAGTAGGTTCAGTGTGCAGATTTCTCCCTTTGTGTCCCCTTCTTTCTTCCATTCTGGGTAGGTGGGGAGATATCACCAGGAGAATTCCTGAGACATTCTATGAAGCATGTGAGGCACAATATATTAACCATTTCAGTAATTACAATTTAGATTTGTAACACATTTCACATTAACAGGGATGTTTAAACTTGACAGAGCAATAGCATTAAAGTCAGACAAAAGACATTTATTACTGCTTTAAAGTGACACAGTTTTTATTTACTGCAGCATCCCTAGACAAGGGACTTTCCTTTAAACAATGCATGATGACATCTTATGAATGTCCCTAGAGTGGATTATTTCATTGTCTGTGCTTATATACTGTATGCTCATTGATGTCTTATTCTGTGTACTCTGTTACAAGTACCAAAGGTGTATACTAGGAATGAGAATAAAAATTAACAAGTATTTTCTCAAGAGATAGAGAAAAGTTAATAGAACGGCCAGCACTTTTCTGCATACTAGTTGAGGAAGAGAAAGTACCATACTACTTCTGGTGTATTGAAACTGTTATGTATTATAGCAATACTGCACTGACAATGCACCCAAAGAACAATAATAGGCCTCCATGTAAATCAAGTGGTCTAAATTAGGGCTGTGGGAGCTCTTTTCCCTACGTTCTACACTAATGTAAATCTTTTGCTCCCCCAGGTTAGTGCACTCAGACCACAGCCTTAAATCCTGCCTTAGATGCAAAAGATTTCTGTGCAGGGAGTTGCCAAACCAAGCTTTACGGATAAGACAGGGCTCTAGGAGCCAATAGAAAATACAAACATCATGAATAATATAATGAGTGGGAAATGCTGTAATAAGTGGGAAGTGCCGTAATTGCAGCAGCAAGGAAACATTAGAGATATTTATAAAGAAATAGTTTTTTATTTATTAACATATTTTGATATTTAAAAGATGTGACAATTGTATAGCTTCAATAAATAAAGATGTGTTTATTTTGTGTTAAAATCTCATATATTTGTAGACAATGTCGTTTTGTGACGTGTATTAACCCCTTGAGTAATGTGTTGTGTGATACCCTTGATTTTGTATCATAAAACTGGCTTAATTCTAACATATCATATTTTTGAATTACACATATGTTGATAATGAATCAGTAAGTGTAAAATAATGTAAACATTTCATCATTTTTGTACTTCTTTTTACGCTATTCTGTCACTTAAAATGCTTCTGGGTTTGAAAATTACTTGCGAGTGGTATTTGGTACTCGTGAATCTATCTTCTGCTTTTTGCGGTTACAGCAGTGCCCTGATTTGTGAGTGATCCGTAAATTCATATTAGCACAGGGTTTGGGTGTCAAAGTGTAAGGAAGTAGCCGATAACTCCGTAGAGATTTTTGCCTTGTTTTCAGCTACGTAGCATTTACTGTGCTGCTATGGCACTCGTAATTGCTTTTGCAGAGATTTACATTGGGCCCTCAGTTTGTAATTAGGGATTCCTCAGCATCTGATTGGTGCATTTTTTTTATTTTGTCATAAGAAAAAACAACATATAAATGACTTTTCTGACTAAATATATTATTGCTTTTCAGTGCATCATATTTACTTATTAATAATTTTTACTAAAATTCAGTTTTTAATCCATCCATGTTTTCTATGGATCTCTTTATTTCAGGTTTCAGAGATGCAAAGAAAGTCACTGACAGACTAACACAACACCTTGCAATGGCTGCGGAACTGATTTAAAACATTTTTAAAACTTTTTAAGTGAATCATGAGTTTAAATCTGACATCAATTCAGCTTGTGGATAGGCTGAATTTGCATCATTTTAAAAACTTTTGTTATTCTATAATAAACTACTTCTATTTTTAGGTGTTGAAATGGAGAAAAACAGTCAGTTAAAATTCACAAAATATTTGATAAACTCAATAGGAAATAAAGGAGCAAGCGATATTCAGATGTCAGAATCTCAAGTAATTATGTCAAAATTATTTGAGTGCTTTCTATCCTAATCTTAGCAAAGAGTTTGATGATATATCCTAAATTTTTACATTAATTAGCACCTTGATTGTTTTGTTGAATGATACAGTAAGTATAAATGAGGCTACCTCTACTACTTTTTATGACAAATACATAAAGAATGGCCTCTCATTCAGTTCCAAAAAGCTTGGCAGAGTTTATTTATCATCAATATCCCCTTTAAATTATAAGGCATGGTTTCCATACTCTAACAGCCTTATTAAATTGCGATTCAGTCAATTTAAAAGGGCTCTATTTTTTTTCACAGAAGTTTTTAGTTACTGAACTTCTATCCAAAAGCAAGGTCTTCACTAACTAAAAACTTCTTTAAATAAAATATGCTGTGTGCTTCAATAGAGCCCTTTTACATTTACCGAATTGCAATTTAATAAGGCTGTAAGTGTCCAATTCAGCACCTGGCTATTATCTCCTTACCTTGCACTACCAGCCGCCCCTGGGCTGTCCTCCTCACTCTTGTTCCAGGTTTGTTAGCAGCACACACATAGACACCAGAATGATGCACAGTCAGGTCTGAAATCATTAAGTTCCCTGTCCCCAGCACTTGGATCCCTTCCACACCAATTGGACGACCATCTGAAAGAGAGCCAAGCACAGGTATATAACACACACATACTATCCGTTTCAAGTACCTAGTAAGGTATGCTGTTTAAAATAATTAAGACCTGTACGTTTTGAAAAGCTTGAACACAAGAATTGACCTATAAGCTTTTGTATGCTCTATACATTGGAGAAAGAGGCCTGTGTGGCCTGGAAAGAAGAGTATATATAAAGGACTGAGCTTTTTGAGAGAACAACATATATGAAGCAGAGACCTACAATGTTTGGGCAACTTTATAGACTTGAGACTAAATTACAGCTCTGTGGAAAAATTCCCTATGTTAATGTTTAGAAATAATTCATAATCCTAATACTGGTACAGGTATGTGTTGTTTTTGCAAAGAGGATTCCTTTGTTGCTCATGAGAAACATAGAGTATAGGGTTTATTCCCAGTATGGGACAGTCTAGCACAGGGAACAGCTCTATAAACAGTAACCAATTTAATGCAGAAGAACTATAAGAACTATAATTTACCAAGTCGGCTCCAGGACACAATAGGACGAGGGTTTCCAGTTGCCATGCACTCGAGAATCGCTGTCTGGTGGACTGTCTTAGTAAGGTTCTCAGGACCAACCAAGATCATTGGATCTTTGTAACCTGTGGAGTGTGAACCTAAAACACAAATTATCACAAGATTTTCAGTACCTAAAGTTAAACCAACTGCAGTGATTAAGAGCCCTAATACTGATACTAGTGATCAGTCTAAAGGTACACTGCAGTGCTGCTTACAAACTATAACAAACCTTTACTCTTATTTTTTAAAACCATTTGTTGTCTGCAGTGGATTGCTTTGCGGTGCAGCGGTTAATAGGAGAGCTGTTTGCTGCAGGTGTTCATACCTGTTATGGTCAGTGCTGCCATTGGACTGTGCTTCATACCAGCTGCATTCGTGGCCACACATCGATAGGTACCAGCATCTTCAGGTAGTAGAGCAGTAATCTGGAGGACACCAGTGGGCAGTAGGGTGTATCTGTGTATGACATGGAAGGCTCAGGACAGTGCAGTATTGTTTATAGGCAGAGGGCTTCATTATGATGAAAATAAAGGAGTACAAAGCACAACTTGCAATTAAAACATGCAATACATGGTGGTACTACAGCACAGTGAATTCACCAACGACAAAACACAGAGCCCATCTACAGACCACACTGCCATATTGGTAGGGACAGTACCAGACACACATGTTTATGCAGGGTCCTTTATCTTACCTCGGATTGTTAGTATCTAAAATCTCCCCATTTCGCTCCCACACAATGTCTGGCTCAGGCAGCCCATAGATCTGACACTGGAACCTGGCCACGCCACCCTCCTCTAACACAGCGTCTCGTGGGAAAACATGGAAATCCGACATAACTGCAAGAAAATAAGCCCCCCAAAAATTAGAGAAACACACCTAAAATACTCATACTCACTAACATTTAGAAAAAGTCTATTGTACAACTACAAACATATCAATTCATATAGTCTGGAATATATTTTTAATGATTATTTCAGTTGCATTGAATTACATTACTGGATATTGTGAAAGTGAATGGGTTAAACTCTTTGCCTAAAAAAAAATGCATCTCTGGCTTTGACAGAGCCATTCTCTGTCACCTTGAGTCACATCCTTATACCCTAAAGCCAGCACAGCCAATGTTACAATCTGTGACACACAATCCTCTTTCGCCTACTGTCACTTCCCATCTCCAGTCACGCTGCAGCAGATGGGGCCCCGCTTGTTGGCCTCTGTAACATGCCCCCAGGACAGACCCTGTCAGTTCAGCTGGAGGAAACAGAACATGTACAATATGAAGAGGAGGGGGATTCAGACTGCCTTCTGCCTCACACATTGAGGGATTCACAGATTCATCCTACAAAGCTTGCCTTACTTAGTAAATACGTTTAGGTCAGAGTCACATCTGTACATTGCATGACATATGTTGCTGCATTCCTAAGAGAGATGATGGAGATTTTTTGATCAGTAAATTGGTCAGATAATTCAGTATATGCTGCATTTGTGAACAAAACAGAAGCTGATCCAAAACATTTGGAAACCTTTCTAAATGAAATGTCATAGTTAAAGGGCCATTTACCTCACTGTGATCATGAGAGCACAACATTTTATGCTAAAATTATCTATTTGTTTTTAATTACACTAATAACACGTAAAAAACTAAAGTCTTAGGTCTGTTTACTAAAGAAAGAAAGAAAAAAAAAAAGGCAAACTGACTGTTCCGTGATTAACAACATATGTCAACACCTGAGCGGTGAAGGCTCTGTGAAGACAAATATTTATAGTTTTCCCTGAACTTCAGGAATGCAGCAGGAGATATTAACCCCCAACTGTCATTTTAGTTGATTCCGGCAGTCCTTTCTCTGCACAGATGAGATGGGTTCATTCTCTTTCTGCTTATGTTCTCTGCACAGAGATTTTGCTGCTGGTCTGTCTGGGGGCTTGCTAGTTACACATGTAAAGAAATATTTCATGGATAAATTTCTCTGTAAAAAAGAACGTATTTCAAAAATTCAAAAAGTATTTCAACATGCTTCTAGGGAGGAAAGCTATGGCAAGTCTGGACAAGTAATTAAAAAGTGAATATATTACACTATCAACAAAGGTCTGCATAGTTAGAACTATGGTATTCCCAATAGTAACATACAGATGTGAAAGCTGGAACCTGAAGAATGTGGAGTGCCGTAGAATTGATGCCTTTGAGTCACGGTGTTGGAGAAAACTACTTAGAGTCCCTTGGACTGCAATAAGAACCAACCAATCAATACTACCAGAAATCAAGCCTAACTCTTCACTAGAAGGTTTGATCATGAGAATAAAACTCTAATATTTAGGTCATACCATGGGAAGACAGGATTCCCTAGAGAATACTGAAGACACACAAAAGAAGGGGATGACAGAGGCAGATACATGAGGTAATTGAAGAAGTAAACATAAGCTTGAGGGAGCTCTGATGGGCAGTGGCTGACAGATGTGCTTGGCATGCTGCAGTCCAAAGGGTCATTAAGAGTCGAACAACATCATTTTTGTCAAACAAACAAATTATGGTCCAGTACTTATGACAGTGTGTGTGCTGTTAACAGCCAGACTCCCGTCATGTCCTGGTGACAGTGAATGCTGATAATAACCAGGCTCTAGTCCAGACATGGTGACACTATGTGATAATAATAACCAGACTCCGGGCCTGCCCTGATTACACTGTGTACTTATAACAGTCAGATTCTGGTCTTGTCCTGGTGAAACTGTGTGATGATACCAACCAAGCTCTGATCCTGTCCCTGTTACCATGTGATAATAATAAACAAACTCTGGTTCTGGTGACACTGTGTGATGATAACAACCAAGCTCTGATCCTGTTCCTGTGACCCTATGATAATAATATACAAACTCTGGTTCTGGTGACACTGTGTAATGATAACAACCAAGCTCTGATCCTGTCCTTGTGACAATTTGTACTGATAACAACCAGACTCTGGTCCTGTCCTGGTGACACCGTGTGATGATAATAACCAGACTCTGGCCCTGTCCTGGTGACACTGTGTGATGATAATAACTAGACTCTGGCCCTGTCCTGGTGACACTGTGTGATGATAATAACCAGACTCTGGCCCTGTCCTGGTGACACAGTGTGATGATAATAACCAGACTCTGGCCTTGTCCTGGTGACACTGTGTGATGATAATAACTAGACTCTGGCCCTGTCCTGGTGACACTGTGTGATGATAATAACCAGACTCTGGCCCTGTCCTGGTGACACAGTGTGATGATAATAACCAGACTCTGGCCTTGTCCTGGTGACACTGTGTGATGATAATAACTAGACTCTGGTCCTGTCCTGATGACACAGTGTGATGATAATAACCAGACTCTGGTCCTGTCCTAGTGACACTGTGTGATGATAATAACTAGACTCTGGCCCTGTCCTGGTGACACTGTGTGATGATAATAACCAGACTCTGGCCCTGTCCTGATGACACTGTGTGATGAAAATAACCAGACTCTGGCCCTGTCCTGGTGACACTGTGTGATGATAAAACCCAGACTCTGGCCCTGTCCTGGTGACACAGTGTGATGATAATACCCAGACTCTGGCCCTGTCCTGGTGACACAGTGTGATGATAATAACCAGACTCTGGCCTTGTCCTGGTGACACTGTGTGATGATAAAACCCAGACTCTGGCCCTGTCCTGGTGACACAGTGTGATGATAATACCCAGACTCTGGCCCTGTCCTGGTGACGCTGTGTGATGATAATAACCAGACTCTGGCCCTGTCCTGGTGACACTGTGTGATGATAATAACCAGACTCTGGTCCTGTCCTGGTGACACCGTGTGATGATAATAACCAGACTCTGGCCCTGTCCTGGTGACACAGTGTGATGATAATAACCAGACTCTGGCCCTGTCCTGGTGACACTGTGTGATGATAATACCCAGACTCTGGCCCTGTCCTGGTGACACTGTGTGATGATAATAACCAGACTCTGGTCCTGTCCTGGTGACACCGTGTGATGATAATAACCAGACTCTGGCCCTGTCCTGGTGACACAGTGTGATGATAATAACCAGACTCTGGCCCTGTCCTGGTGACACTGTGTGATGATAATACCCAGACTCTGGCCCTGTCCTGGTGACACTGTGTGATGATAATAACCAGACTCTGGTCCTGTCCTGGTGACACAGTGTGATGATAATACCCAGACTCTGGCCCTGTCCTGGTGACGCTGTGTGATGATAATAACCAGACTCTGGTCCTGTCCTGGTGACACTGTGTGATGATAATAACCAGACTCTGGCCCTGTCCTAGTGACACTGTGTGATGATAATAACCAGACTCTGGCCCTGTCCTAGTGACACTACATCTAAATGACAAACCTGTCAAGCAGATACATTTGAAGCATCACTGGGCAGCAGCCTCCGGATCTGACCTACATTGGGGTGCACAGAGCAGGATTAACTCAGCTTGTGCAGAAAATCCCAAGGAAGCATAGATGTTTGATTAACCCATTGTTTACCTCAACAACACTCTGAAGAGGAAAAAAGTAAAGGAATTAAACAGATCAGTAAATCAAAAAATTAAACTGGCAAACTCTTACATATGTACTGCAGTGTGTTTTGTCAAGTTTAACATGTGCAGTATGGCTTAGTATTTAAAGTATATACTGCAAAATAATCACTGAGTTAGTGGATAGAAGAATACTTGCAACTCTATGTATGAGGTGGGTTTATGCCTTTGCTAAATAAAAACCAGCAGCACATTTCTACTATGTTTGCAGTAGGTGCTTCCAGCAGTGGATGGGTTAACGCCACCACTGGCTGGCACAGACCCAGCAGAGACTGCATCTCCTCTTTGGGAAACTAGGCCAGAGTCCCACGTGACCAGAGCTGCTTTTCAGCAAATCCTGCTCATTTAGGTAGAAAGAGCTGAAAATAGCTCTTGTGGTAGCTGTGACCACCAGATAGCAAGGAGACATGCCAAGGATGCCACTTAAAACCATGGGTATGGCAGACTGTTCAAATCGTGAACCTGTTCTATTTATTTGACACTAACCGGGATGACTGATCGTCCTGAATATGGGGGTCAGCTAGGTTGTTATGGACAGAACTATGCAGTAACCACTCCCCTTAATGAGCCAACTACAGACAGGTGCAATGACACAAAGGACATCAACCCAGGTCCTGTATGTAAAAATACCAACTGAATCCCAGCCGTGAACCTTCACGTATATATGTATTTCTAATGTTGTATATTTTGTTTTGGGGCAAAAGTACCAAGATTGTGTTTTCCAGACAAAAAAATTATACAGAAATAGTACAAATGTGCTGAGTAATAATTTCTGCACAGTCTTGACTTAATTACTCTCCTTTATGTCTGGATTGGGGTCTACCACTACCAGAAAAGAGGCAGAGATACAATCTTTCTAAATATATTAAAACAAAAAAAGCTTGCATCTATAGCATAGAACATTATAACTCTTAACTGGTTGACAAATAAAGAAGTCTGCCAAGACCATCAGTAACTTCCAAGTGCTCTTCCAAAAAAAGTTGTAAACCGCTGTTCTAGGTACTGTAATATGAATGTGCACTGAACTCTTGTTTTCCTCACTTGTAGCTGGTTACATAAGAAGAGATATTATATTAGCAGCACTAAATGGTGCATTGGCTTAAAGACAAAACAAATAAGGAAAGACTTGATGACCTTTATATATACAACTTAGAAGACAAAAGTGAGAGGTGTGATGTGATAGAAACATACTCATTATTTCTCCCTCCATTCACTCAAACATTATCTCCCAGTCAATCTCTCATTTGCTTAAACAAAATTATTTCTCTCTCTCCCCCCACACTTTCTGTCTTCTTTTCTTTTTGCATTCTCTTGCTTCTTCCATTGCCTGTGGATCAAGCTCCCATGCCAAGCTACATGTAATACAGTGAGTGTTTTCCTTCTACTACAGTATGATTTTGTGCCTCCCCTCATTGACTGCAAGCTTGTTCAGTAAGGGCCCCCGTCCTGATCCCTGCAATGTTTTAACGTCTCAGAAGTGTCTGCTTCTTAGAGACCTTGAGAGTTTAGGAGCCCTTAGGAAATGGTTCCATTTATTGCAAGGAAGCAGGATTCAGATTGTGCTGTTAAGGATGTAACACCTTACAGCATCATGTGCTATTACATTGATCACATATGTGTATACACGTGTTCCCCTCATTTATCTAAACTTAAACAGACACACAAATATACACATACATTTAGGATTGTAACAATATAACATACTGCGAACAATTTAGAAAGACCGTCTTTCCGATTAAAGAAAGAAAAAGGTCTTTCCATGTCCCTTAAAGCCAACTTAACCAACTGGGCATGCTCTTAAAGTTTATCATGAGACATTGAGAATGTTAGTCACCGGAGATAAAGTTAGTAGCAGACAAAGTTTTTTTCAACTAATTTATGCTTAAATACCATTCATAATCAATTATCTTATACTTCCAATCCAAATCGTAGTATCCAATCACAATGGTATTAATTTCTGCAATTAACTTGACCCTTGTTGTGTCACTTTAAAATCAGTCCTGATGGAGTGTCCAGTTGGTGTAGTGGAGAAACGCTACCAGATTCCATGTAATCATTGATTTACGTTTTAAACTATCATACTAGTTCTATATAACACTTTGCTACTTATTTCCAGCTCTTAAATGGTTGAACTAAATTAAATATCGCACAATTACTGCAAAGTAGATCTCTGAAGCCTGTGGGCTCTATTTCCTTTGGGAAAAATTGTCATGGCAATGTCAGATAAGCAATTTGTAGCCTGTGCAAATCTTAGTGAATCTACCCCTAAGTCTGTTGAACTTAATATAGGTGTAAAGAGAAGTTCCTGATCGCAAAGAGAAGAAAAGAAAATTAGCAAGAGTGTAATGTAATAGTAAATACCAACAATAGAGGTGCTCAGGCACAGAACACTATCCTTAATAGGTTAGTTCTAAGGACATGATAATCCACTCTGAGAGCAACCTCTTTTAGCTCACTTGTGCCCCTCACAGGGAGAAATATCTTGTACTTGTGCCCTTAATTGCCTGGTATTTGGGGGCTGGGTCACTCTAGTGAGTGGGACCAGACTGATATACTACAGGATATTTCTTCCTGTGAAGGGCACAAGTGAGCTAAAAGAGGTTGCTCTCCAAGTGGATGACCATATCCATAGAACTACCTATTAGGGATAGATTGTTCTCTGTCTGAGCACCTCTATTGTTGGTATTGCTAATGTAATAGTTGGCAACTTGCTTCCACAAAGGGTGCCAACAGTCCAAGGGCCTCATTCTATTAAGGACCCTAAGAGCTGCGAGGCCGCAAGGGGAAGTCGCTGACTAGGTAGCTATTCAATTTGTGGCTTCCGGCCGTCGAGCTGCGGCCGCTTGCGATGAGCTGATTCACAGCTTACTTCCGTCAATGCCTTTGATCTTCCGCGGCCGCAAGAGTTGCGGCCGCAAGAAAGCCCAGGTCGCTATTCAAATGCTAAGCGAACCCTTCCGTCAAAAAGGTCCCGCAAGGCTCTTACTTACAAACCGTAGCACCAATTAGGCACATAAAAAAGACATCCTGTACTTTGATGATTGTAGGTGTTAGAATTCATAGCACAACATTCCCCTACACTCAAATCTGCAAATCATTTTTTTGTAATTCATGTTCAAATTCCGTGTCCGAGTCCCACGGGCTTGGAGCACATCAGACCCGCAACGGCTGCGGGATAAGCCTCCGTCAAGTCCGTAAATGGACCCACGGGTTACTTGGGCCATGGAGGTATCGCAAAGGGCTTACTTACAAATCATAGCACTAATTAAGCAAATAGAAAAGCCATCCTGTACTTTTATTAAAAGTGAAAGTGATGTTTGGTCTAAGAATTAATAGCTCAACATTCCCCTACTCTCAAATCTGCAAATAAAGAAATGTAATTTCATGTTCAATCTTCCTGTTCTATCTATCATGCAAGTCCCACGGGCTTGGAGGACATTCACCCTCCAAGCCCGTACGGGCTTGAATAACGAGCTACGGGCTTTAAAGTCATTGAAGCCGGTGGGACTTTGGACGGAAATTAAGCCTAAAATCAAAGATTATAATTTGGTGATGTGCAAGCTTGAGAATGTTTTGCTATTAATCCTCATGTCCCCAATTGTGTTCCCCATCATTTACAGTGCTTTACAGTGCTGGATTGAATTTATATTTGCATTTACAATGCTTCAAGTTTGTGGCCTTCAACCTCGGGACGGAAAATAAACCTGAAATGAAATATTGGATTTGGGCGATGTACAAACTTGAGAGGGTGTTGCTATTAATCCTCATGTCCCCCATTATGTTGCCAATCATTTACAGTGCTTTACAGTGCTGTCTTGAATTTATATTTGCATTTACAGTTTTCCGACTTTCCGGTCTTGAAACACGATTTTCGGGCGCGCAAGAAATGCTTGCGGCCGATTGCATAGTTTGTGATCGGCCGTAAGGGGGACTTCCTTGCAATGCCGTCCATTTGAATAGCAGCGCAGCCGTAGCGCTATGCAGGGCCGTAAACTGAATCACGCAAGGAATCACAGTTTTGCTGCCATTTTACAGCCCTTAATAAAATGAGGCCCCAAGATTTGAGTATCTCACTACATGTGCATTGATGTTCTCTGTACTTTAACAGAGCTGTGATAAATGCACCTGCAGGAAGAGATATTGAAATCTTGGACTGTTGGAGGAAGCTTGGATGACCAAACTGACCATCACTGGTCTAACATTTACAGTGCTGTACAATGGGCACTGTAACTCACGCACTGCCACAACACAATGCAAAGTATTTTGATACAAGTCTAGCTTTGCAAATTTAAAGGAGAAACATGTTGCCTGTTAGGTGTTCTTTGTGTTTCTGAATTATGATATAGCAATGTGCTTTACAAATTAAATGACTTGAATGGAAAAAGAAGACACTGTGTACTGAAAGGACCATTGTTGTGTCATATTTACTATATGCTATTTGAATAACTTGATAATATGCAAAATGTTTTTATATAGTTTAAAATAAAAAACTACAGCCTTTAATTTGAAACTCATATATTCCATTTTGTTTTAATCATAGTGGTCATTTTGTAATTTTAGAAAGGGATTTAAAACCTGTGAGGAAGTGTAGATGCAGATAAGATCTTTATTCACTGCTGTTGAAAATGTGCTCTTTAAATAGGCCCTTTGACAATAGAAATGAATACATATAGGATAACGCTTCACTTCAATCTACAAGGTTCTCATGACACTACCAATTAAAAATATGATATTCTCTAAACCAGTTTTGTTCCTGCTTTGCATACTTCACAAGCATATGATGATTTCACCAAACTACAGTTGTCCTTTAACTCAGTAAGACATTATGAATTTGAGTGTAGGGTTTAACCCATTTGTATTTGCATTTGTGCTTACGAGCCATACATGCTTCCTAGGTATATTACCGTATCTCTATCACATACAGTGCCTTGGAAAAGTATTCACCCCCTTGACTTTTTACCTATTTTGTTACATTACAGCCTTAAATTCAATGTTTTGTTAATCTGAAATTCATGTGAGGGATCAGAACACAATAGTCTAAGTCGGTGAAGTGGAATGAGAAAAATATATACATAAAACTATTTTTTAGAAATAGAAAACAGAAAATTGGCATGTGCGTATGTATTCACCCCCTTTGTTATGAAGCCCATAAAAAGCTCTGGTGCAACCAATTATCCTCAAAAGCCACATAATTAGTTACATGATGTCCACCTGTGTGCAATCTAAGTGTCACATGATATGTCATTACATATACACACCTTTTTTGAAAGGCTGCAACACCTAAGCAAGAGGCACCACTAACCAAACACTGCCATGAAGACCAAGGAACACATCACATCACCCATAGAAAACCATCACCATTTTTTAGTAGCCGGGACTGGGAAACTGGTCAGAATTGAGGGAAAGATGGATGGTGCTAAATACAGTGATATACTTGAGCACAACCTGTACCACTCTGTGCATGATTTGAGGCTAGGACGGAGGTTCACCTTCCAACAGGACAATGACCCCAAACACACTGCTAAAGCAACACTTGAGTGGTTTAAGGGGAAACATGTAAATGTGTTGGAATGGCCTTGTCAAAGCCCAGCCCTCAATCCAATAAAAAAACTGTGGTCAGACTTAAAGATTGCTGTTCACAAGCGCAAACCATCCAACTTGAAGGACCTGGAGCAGTTTTGCAAGGAGGAATGGGCAAAAATCCCAGTGATAAGATGTGGCAAGCTCATAGAGACTTATCCAAAGCAACTTGGAGCTGTGATTGCTGCAAATGGTGGATCTACAAAGTATTGACTTTAAGGGGGTGAATAGTTATGCACATTGACGTTTTCAGTTTTTTTGTCCTTTTTGTTGTTTGCTTCACAATAAAAAAAAAAAAATCATCTTCAAAGTTGTCGGCATGTTGTGTAACTTAAATTATGCAAATCCCCAAACAATCCATGTTAATTCCAGGTTGTGAGGCAACAAAACACAAAAAATGCCAAGGGGGGTTGAATACTTTTGCAAGGCACTGTATATAGTTGCTGTAATTACAAGTTGTCGTCACACAATGTTAAAAACTATGGTCTTGCGAATGCACACTGAGCGCCAAAGGCACTCACTGCAAGGCCCAAAAGTTACAGGTTTGACGGGGGCTGCAAAGAGCGCCGAAGGCTCTCATTGCTGGGCTTGCAATGAGCGCCAAAGCCGCTCATCGCGAGGCCCGTAAGGTGGGGGGAGTTTCAAAATGAGTGCCGAGGCTCGCAATAGAAGCTCCCGATCGCTTCTGAGGGGGGGAGAGCAGGGCAAAGAGACACAGGGGAGGGAATAGAGGGGGGAAGAGACACAGGAGAGGGGGGAAGGAAACGGGAGGGAGGGGGAGAAGACACAGGAGAGGGGGGGAGACACACATGGGAGGGGGAGAAGACACAGGAGAGGGGGGAGACACAGGGGAGGAAGAGGGAGGGAAGACACACAGGAGAGGGAGGAAGAAAGAAAAAATAATAACACAGCAGTTACGGGCTTGCACATGCGTGCAGTGCATGCCACGGCCAGCAATGAGCGGCTAAGCTGCTCATTGTGGGGCTCACGATGAGCGCCAAAGGCGCTCATTGCGAGACCCGTAACGTAGAGGGGGGGAGGCTTGCAATGAATTCCTTAGAGCCTCGCATTGTATGGCAAACAGCATTGACGGGCTTCAAAAAAATGTTGCCGTCATTTTTGACGGGCAAGTCGCTGGTGGTACATAGACAGTAAAGTGAATAAACTCTCAGTACAGAGCAGTCCATGGTAGGTGATGGAATCTGAAGGTTAACAACAGAATACAACTTTAAATACATATATCCTTTAACAGGTGAGGTTCCATTTTAGGGGTGAGAAAATTAACATGTGCACATTTGCTAATATATAATAAATTAACACTAAAATTATTCAAGTTTTACTTTGTAACATTGTCCAATATTCCCTAAGCTTTGTCCAATATTCATTGAGAAGCACAGTAAGTTTTAGCCATTGTTTATTTTCTTCAGATGTATCAACTTATAAGAAGTCTAAAAATAATGTGTCTGAAACATGGAATTCCAAACTCAAGACTTTTAACAGAACTTCCAAACTCCTGGCACTTTAAAGCCAACCATAAATGTGATTGCCATATAATTAATTACCATTTTTTACTGCTCTGCAATCTGCTGCAGGTTACTCAGGCAGTAATTATAATTACTAGAATGCATCATCTGTCCCTGTGGTAGCAAAAGGGTTAAGCTGTAAGGGGGAGCAGAATATGTTGTATATTAGGAGGTGAGGGAGAGGCCCTGCTACCCTCACCCCTCCCTTTCGCAATCTGGCAGTTCTAGCACTGTGGCAGGGATATAAATCTTAAATAACATTTATATTGTTTCTTTACAGGCCGCAGTGTGTTCATAGGAGCCAGTAAAGTAGCTCATAACCCGATATAAAAGAATCCAGCTATGATATGGAGGCTGAAAATGAGCCAGTAAAATATATAAAAACCTTGTAAAACAGTTTGTTTTTACAGCCAGTGTGAGCGCAGAGTTGGAGCGCTGGCTCCTGTTCTGTACAGTGGGAAAATGTGATTTAGTCTCGGCTCTAACAATATAACTGGGTGTCAGCTTTTCACACTTATCTATCAAGAGTACTTAGCTGCAAAACCAGTCCAAGAATATCCCGTGTACAGGATCTACCCATTCTATTGCTGGTTCAGTGATATGCAATGAAACATGCTATAATACATGTAGAATGTATGATCAGGGATCTCAATTTATTTTGTATTGGCTTTTTACATATCGTGTTTATTTATTGTACCCTATACATATAAATCTATCGTAAATATTAAAGTAAAAAAGTGTTCTAATCATAATAACAGCAGATATATCTGAGATTAGATGAGATTTTAGAGTAGATTCACAAACTGAAAAGTTTTTGCCTGTGGTTAATCCCTAAAAAATTTCCCTCTAAGAAATCTTCACCTCAGCCCTCAGTGATATGAATTGCAGCCCTTGGATTGGTAAGAGAATCTGGGGGATTATTTCTCCCCTTCTCATTTGGGTCTCCCCAAATTCCTTGCAGAGCTGAAAATCGTACAACAAATGTAGCAAAATCATTTAATATCAGTTGGTTTTATTTTATATAATTTTCTCACAAATAACTGTAAAATATGTAATGCAAAAATCCACAGTTTAGTTCCTGACAAGTTGCTCTAATACCTAAACAGTTTTTAAAGGTGTACTTGGGTAGATGATCTAAGCATTGCAGACGTGCTTCATGGAAAGCCGGGGTATCTCTTTGCAAAGTTAAATTAATTCAACCCAAATAAATGCACTGTTCTCATTTATTCTTAAAAACAAAATCTATCTAGAACTTACAAATACTACCAGGGCCCTTAATGATATGTATTTTTTGTCTATCACTAATTAATACAAATAGGTGTTTGTACCATGAGGAATAATGCACCACATGCTTTCCTGTCAGTAAAGGGTTAAGCAGGAAAGCTTTCATTTCCTAAGGTTTTTTTGTACTCTGCATTTCATTAGCTGAGTGCAGAGCTTCTCCCTAGGGGGAGCAGAAAGGCAGGCCAGCCAGCTTAATACAAGGTCACTGATTCCTCTCACCCCCCCTCCGCTGACCCTTGAACTTAACCATGATGTGTGGAGACAGCAAAGGGGAATAAGGGGCTGACTGGGGACCAAAAAACATGCTCACGTTTTATGTCTAAATAGGTGAGTCAGATAGCACTTACTTTCACATAAAACTTTTGACTTTTATAAAAAAAATAAGGATTCTGGGTATATATATACTCTTGGAAAAAATTAAACAAGCTGGTGTATAGAATCCTGCTAATTTACTTTATTCAGTTTAGTTGCCAAAGGGACTAGACCATTCTCTCTCTATTCATGACTGTTGAAGGCCTCAATTTTATTTCTATGTTGTCTTTTGGAAAACTACACTCCATAGTTGGCAAAATGTTTTAGAAACCAAAAACAAAAAGCACAACCTTTATTTTTATCTTTTTAGTTTTCCTTTATTCGTAACCCGCCAACATATTCTGTAGAGCTATACTGGGGTAATTTCAAGTCAAGAACCATTTTAACACATTGAATTTGCTAATTCTGCTCGCAACTTTCTCGGGATGGTCCTTGTAAATGAATGAGTTTTCAGTTAGTCTTAATGAAATCACTGGGTTGTTTTAACTTGCCACTGTGCAGATAGAAACTTCCTCTTCATTCAAAATCTCCTACCACTTCAGAAAGTTAATCCACAAAAACAAACATGGTAGAATCTACTGCAATAATTGCATATGAAGGGTAATAAGATGGATACATTTTTGTTATTATTTAAATTCTAAAAATGTATTCCTTATTTGACAAATATATTTGAAGTCCAAGTCCGCAATACCCTGAGGCCATGACCAAGAAACACCTGCTCAGCACGATGGAGGGGTTAATATGTCAGCAGGGATCTGGACTGGATCAGAGTTTCCAAGTGGTTTGTTTTACCCGTACATACCGCAGTGCACCATCTTTGTACTCTGAACAACACAGGAACCCACTGACCCTGCTAACATCACTGATTGTCTCTGAGAAATGCAAATAGTGTTGCTTAGTCATGTCTGACTTTCTGTGACCACATGGACAACACACCATGCTGATCCACTTGGTTTTCATGGCAGAGATACTGGAGTGGGTTGCCAGTTCCTTCTCCAGTGGGCCACAGCATACAGCTCCTGGTATTCTCAGGTGGTCTCCCATCCCAGTACTTACCAGTGTGACCTCTTGGTTCCATGGCTGGATCTGAACCCAGGATGCTGTGGTTAAAGCACCTGCATCCTAACCACTGGGCTACTGTTTAAACCCAGACTGCTTTACAAACAGACACAAGATTTGTATCTGATGCTAAATCAGCTCTTTAAAGGTAAGGTACAGCAGGGAGAAGTATCTAGGAAAACACTCATTCTGATATCCCAGTATGAGTATAGCCTTTTTTTTGCTGTGAAAAATTTGAAGTTTGAAGATTACTGAAGGTGCACAAACATATATAGAGGGAGGCATTTGCTACTCCCCTTGCACTCACCTGTTAAATGATACAAAGTGGTAGGAAACCAGGAGTCCGTTGCAAATTTGGATCCTTTTGTATTCTTAAACGCCTTTTGAATGCACAACTGACCACGCAAATACAGCTCAGCATTGAAAAGGACGGAGAAGTAAAATTATATTCCCCCAAAACATAAGGTTAAAACCAAGGTACTGCTACATGTTATAAATCCATACGAGTGCAGCTTACAAAAGGACTACGCTGCCAGGTGATACATCAGGAAAGCAAATAAAATAACGGCCACTCACAGTAAAAAATAACTGCATATAACAGTAAATTTAATTTAATTTGTAAAATTTTTCGTTGTAGCATTTTTGCCATTACCAAGACTAATTATGTATACATAATCAATACAAAGAGAGAGAGACTTCAGTAATCGTTACTGACTATACAAAATCATCGCACACAACACTAGCATGCTGATTTTAGTCCATGATGGGACTGCAGCTGCATGTTCAGGTCAGATTGTGTAATACCAGCGGTAGGTGCAGAGCAGATGATACAGCAGATTGAAGCACCATCTGATGTAATATACACCTGTAATAACCAGCAGCTGAGCCAACAACAGCAGGAAATCAGAGCCCAAGGGAGCACAAACCTATACAGAGAGTGTAGTCTTGTGTTAGAATCAATTCCTCCTCCACTAGCATCAAACCATGCAGAGAGAGCTGCAAATCATACCAAGCTAGCCTCATACCTAACAGAGCTGGACTAAAACTCACCAAAATTATCTGGAAACCCTACTGTATAGGTACTGTATAGGTTTGTGCTCCCTTGGGGTCTGATTTCCTGCTGTTATCTGTAATATTGGAGCAGGGGACCCCTCACCTGTAATATCTGAACAGAGACCCCTCATCTGTATCTGTAATATTGGAGCAGGAGACGTCTCATCTATATCTGTGATAGCTGAGTAGGCACCCCTCGACTGTACCAGCAATATGTGAGCATGGACCCCTCACCTATGTCTATAATATCTGAGTAGAGGGCCATGACTTACTTAAAGGGCTGTGCATCTGATTGCCTGCAGAAGAAATAAAAAACACAGGCCTATGATTTATTTAGTGGTAATGGAAATCCTATAATTTCTGTTTCTGATTAGGAGGCTGGCTGAGTCTCTCCATGTGACGGGATCAGCCTGAGATAAAAGACATTTGTCAGGTACTAAAAGGAAAGCTGCATTAAAGTATCAAACTCAGACAGCAGAGTGGGTCATAATTCACAAGTCACCCTGGGCAACAGAAAGGAAGGAACATGTTAAGCCTTTCAAACCAGAAAGCCAAAGTGTGACCTCTGAACCGGGTCCCAAGAACAGGGACCTGGCTCACAGCAGCACATGCAAAGCTTGAGAAGAATTAAATCACAAATAAAACCAGCTTAAAGACAGAACACAACTAGGGAAAAGTTACATTTTTATTCTCACACATATCACACTCCACAAAAGGAAGTCAACTAGATACAATTCAACAAGGGTGACTGTAAAAGACAACGTTTAGAGTGAAAAACTTTGTAACCGCTATATGTGTAGTTTAGAAGTGAGAGGAGAGAGGGGTGAAATTATAGAAACTTTAAAATAAATTATCAGATTTTCAAAAACCTCAGGGCTCAGTTATCTTTCAGATGAAGAGGAATACCAGAACATAACGATTGAAATTGGATGGTGGAAGATTTAGTGGTAATGTGTGGATGTACTATTTTATAGTAAGGGTGGTAGATAATTGGAACAGTCTTCCAGCAGAAGTGGTAGGAACAAATACAATAAAGGGGCATTTCATGTATTTCAGGAACTACTCTGAGGAGATAAGGGCACCACATACCTATTGTGAGCTCTGTAGGGCATACCTCAAATAACTTTGATCTGTTTCAGAACCCATTGCAACTTCAGAACCCATTACCATTTGTTAGAGAAGACAAAATTATTCACACTTATATCAGTAACCCATATTTCACACATAGCCTGATTTGTTTATACACAGGGTGCCCTGTGATGGTGGCAATTCTGTATACACAAGCCTTTGTCTTGATGTAACCTCTCCTCCTCCATCTTCCACTGGCACTAGAGACACCCTGCATTGGCTGACTTTTGACTATTGACTACCTTTTAATCTGTAGCTTGGGCCTAGTTCTTACACTATCACTTCATAGTTTTCTCTGTGATATGTGCTTTTATTCCTTATATAATTAGCTTAATACTGTGCTGCTGTCCACAGTTCTTTTATAAACCTGGTGCTGATTATTGCCCGATTCTGCATATTTGAGGCTCTGATGCCTCGTGCTTTGATCACATAAAGAGAAAGCATTACAAACACCAGATGTGCAGAGACTGCAGCACTGCTGCTCCCACCGCTCTGGTATAAAGGGTCTCTCTGCAGGTCATTTTCCAGCAGGCGATGAGTTAAGCAGCAGCCCCTCTATCACACACATAACCCTCATCTTAATTGGCTCTCTCCACTGCACCAAAATATCATTTGTTTGTCCCAAAGGCAGCCTCTTCTGCTATTGTCCCTCTCCTGTGACCTGTGAAAATGAGCCAGTGAGCCCTGACAGGGGTAGGAGCGCAGCCCTGCATCAAAGGCACATAAAGGGGGCTCTGCGCAGGCACAAAGGGGTCCCATTAATCTTAAAGGCAGGGGGCACAGAGGGGGAGCATGCTGCCCTGGGCAGTAAAATCACTCCCAACGCCCCAAATCTAGAGGATGGACCCTCGCACACAGGAGCTGTCTCCTCTGAAAGAAACCACTGCCGCTTTTTTCAAAAACACTTTTGTCTTCGATAAACTACTATTAAGTTGTGCAGCCATTCTGATTCCCTCCACTCCCCCTCTAATGATGAAGACCCCCTGATTCATCAGCTTGATCACTGTGGGCTTGATTTGCTGCTGACAACTTTCCTTTGCACGTTGTATAGTGAAGGGTTATTGAGTTGGCTGAATATAAGTCTCACAAAAAGGAACCACTGCAATAAGGGGAGTTTTACTTTTATAAAATCACTTAAGTCCAGTCTAGTGATAATGTATTCTAGTCCTGTCAGGAGGTATATATTCAAATGTAACTATATTGTACAGTGAAGATAAATTCAAAATGACAACTTGATTAAGGCTTGATTTGCCAGTAAAATATATAGATTACATCACATGATAACATGTGTTAAACTAATTCTGGGATGCAACAGAGGATTTACAGGCATTTTATTATGTGTGATGCAAAACTGGAACATAATGGCATCATTTTATCTAAACCGAAAAATGTACAAATCTGATGCAATATGTTCTTCCGATGATATGAACTCAGCTTATTCGCAGTGCAGCGGGCTACAAAATTCAGGAAGAAAATTTTTTATGTGACCAATGGAAAGTATCAGTTTGGCTTAAATAGATATAAAACATTTTTTTCATTTCTCACCCTAATTTAAAAAGTAGTAAATAGTGGTAGTTAATGAGACTAGGGTATACAAGAAGAGTCCTATACCTAGCAGAAGATATTACCATAAGTGCTACTACCATTTTTCTATGGTAACATCAGGATCAGTTTCATAAAAGCATTGAAACATATTGTTAAGGAACACTGTAGTTCTATATGTAAATGTAAAACAAATCCTTTTGAAGACCTACACTTGATAATGGACATAATGTTTTAGAAAAATAACATATAATATTATTTATTCTATACAATTATGTTGCAGGGGAAGATACCTTCTTGGTTTCTGTTGATCTGATACATGTGGGGTGATGCTTTGAATGAAGAAAGCTTTCTCTGCTAAAATGTAAATGCAGCAACTAAAACTGCCAGCAATTTCAGTGTGACTAATAGAAATTGTATTAGTTTACAAGGATACACCCTGCTGATAAATAGGCTGAAATAAGCAACTTAATAAGGGGAATGGAAGAGCAAGGTAAGAATAATTGAACATAAAAGTTAAGCATTAAAAGATTATATTTTTGTGCTTTCTAAAAACATTGTGCTAATATATAGGTATTCAAAAGGCTATATAGTAAAAAATCTGACTACAATGGTCTCTTAATTTCTCCAAAACTTCCAATTGTTTTGTGACAATTAAAGGCATATCTACGTTTCCCTGTTTTTACCTCTCTCTAATCTAACACAGGCTGCTTATATCAGAAATGAACATAACATTCAGTCATTGTATACACATACAAACATATTTGATTTAAAAATAAAACTTGTTTTTAACACCCCTAGAGCTGCTTACATAGGCACAATGAACCCCCCCAATAAAAATACTGAATTTGGGTGTGGATTTTAACCCTTTACTAACCTTCAAGCCAGCAGCAGATCAATGCAGAGATCTACAGATCAGTGTCTGGCTCCTACTGCTTCCTTCTGCAGGGTGGCTACACATCCCATGATTCCTTCCTGCACAAACTGTGACCACTGATTGTTACAGTGTATTAAAATGTATTAGCTGCCTGTGATTGGCCAAAACAAATTATGAATGTTATGCTAATTTTGGCAGAGATATACAGGGGTGTTTACTAATAAAAGCAACTGCTTGCAAAATCAAGAGATTTAGCAAACAACAGGGTGAGTTTGTCATAAACTACTGATTCTCCTCTACCAGATACATTTATAATCCAGGAAACTTGAATCTGCCTTTAAGTATGCATGCACTTTGTGGCATATACACATTATTTATTATAGGGTCTGCCTATTGACTACCCATGCATTAGGTGACGCAAGAGTAGGGAATGGGTTTTTGTAAAAGGTAATGAAGGATGGAGGTAGGTATATATTTTATATATGCTGAGTAAATATCTGCACGCTTAAAACATTTAGGCCCTCATTCAATTGCAATTTGGCCAATTGAATAGGGCTCTAAATAAGCACATAGCATATTTTTTAAAGAAGTTTTTAGTTAGTAAGCATCTATCCCAAAGCAAGGTTTTTACTAACTAAAAGCTTCTTTAAAAAAAATATGCTATGTGCTTATTTAGAGCCCTATTCAATTGGCCAAATCGCAATTGAATGAGGGCCAAATTATTTAAACCCACTTGCTTCTAGTTGTGCCAGGATTGTGTACTGAGATGCTGGCACACATAGCAAAAATACTAGAAGAGTAACCCTATTTCTATTGTCCTGCATAGTGACACACTGGTACCAGCCTTCTAAGAATTTGCCATAGTCAGCCCCCGACGTATCCAAGTCAACCTGGCACATAAAGATATACTGTGCTAATACTGGTCTCCAATGCCACATGGATCTGAATTCCACTTCTAGGAAGTTTTGTTACGAAATAACTAAGTGAGGGACCACTTATCCCTCCCCATGAGCAATCTTTCCTAATGAGCAACCAGAGATAATGCTGGGATATTTCCAGCTGGATGCCAGCGTGATGCTTGGGTCCCTTCTCCTGTAATTACGTTTCTTTGTTGTAGAAGCCTAATAATGTCTCGCATGGTGACCCATAAAATCATGCATCCCTATTGTCCAGCTCTAATCCTTTTAGATTTCCTCCTGCCAGTAAATGGTGCCATTATTTGATGTCAGTGGCTCATGCTCAGGTTCTGGCAGGTTAAATCTACTCAATGTGCCCAACTCATGGACACAAATAAACATGGAGAAGGGAGGACCTGGTCCACAGATTGTCATCAGCCAATTTGCACAGCGTGCAGTCAGAACCTCTGGCTCACATCTCCTCTTAATGTGTGCTGCTTATATCCAGGTATGGGGTGTGAAATGCAGAATATCATATTTAGAGGCATTATATTTAAAGGTACCACATTTAAAGTGACCCAGAAAAGTTGCCAAGCCTTGTATCTTTGAAATGTACATAAAAACAAAAATACCTTTGCACCTGAACATTATTTTAAAAAAAAGTAGTTTTAGGCTAAGATGTACATAGAACTTGTTATTTTATGCACACAAATCAACTTCATGGATACTCCGCCCTGTACCTTTCTGATAGGCAGTATCATTCTCTGGCACATGCTCATGGTGATTTAGGGATATGAATGTAAGGCTAAGATGCTTTATTCTCCATTTGCGTAAATCACTACAAGCCTATGCTAGCCATAGATAGCATGTGCATTTGTTTTCATTTGTACCAGACTGCAATTATTACTCAAGGAAATCTAATAGTTACACTGCTGAAAACTGCCAAAGAGTGTCAAATGTCACTTATTGTTACTCATTGTAATGATGCCTAGAAGCTCCTATAGTAATGTGGCATTTAATAGGACCATCAGAAAAACGCTCTAAGAAAGATTAATTATCATTAGTCACGGGAACCCTACAGGGAAGTAATAATTGTTGCTCACAGGAATTCTGTCAAGGAATATAATTTGTTACTCACAGTAATTATATCAAAGAGGACCAAATGTTACTCCTAGGAACTCTGAGTTGCAGAGGTGTCTTCATGAGAAACTCTGTTATAGCATGTTCAATTGCCAATTAAAGTATATTATTTTGAACTTACTAGGCAACAGGTAATCTGTATATACATAAATATAAAAAAAAAAAATATATATATATATATATATATATATATATCACATATTATGGTTGTTGTATTAATAGTTGTCGTCATGCAATGTTAAAAGTTACAGGCTTGTGCATGCGAGCCTCACAATGAGTGCTGTCCAAAATTGGTGGGTTGCACAACGTCTGCAATAAATGCTCATTGCAGGGCTTGCGATGAGCGCCGAAGGTGCTCATTGCCAAGCATGAAAGTGGCAGTTTGCGGAGAAGCCGCTTATTGCGGGACTCGCGATGAGCGCCAAAGGTGCTCATTGAGAGCCACGCAATAAGAGCAAATGGCGCTCATCACGGGGTTCGCGATGAGTGTCAATGGTGCTCAGAGGGGGCAGAGCCTCGCATTGTTTGGTAAACAGCATTGCCAGATTTAAAAATTTCTTGCTGTCATTTTTGATGGGCAAGTCGCTAGTATATATATATATATATATATATATATATATATATATATATATATATAATTAAAAACAAGATTTAGTAAAAACATATGTTTAAAAGAAGCATTCTGCATCTCTTTGAGTACCTTCATATGCTGTCTGGTAACCAAAACGCTTTGGATCATTACCTACGGAGAACACTTATTTTATCAATGACCTATTCACATGTAGGTCCTGCTCATTGCAAGCTTTTCAAATCTTTAATACATCTACCTTGACTGCTATATATTAAAAGTACGCTATTAACAAACCCATATGCTTTAAGAAAATTGGTGCTTTAACAGACATGGGCAAATTTGTAATAGCCATAGAGAGGAGCACAGTTGGAGCTTACCTGCTGTCTGCACTCTGGCCCTACGGCTCACCACAGATCCAAAACGATTCTGAGCTACACAGTCATACTCTCCCTCATCAGATGAGCCATCAGCTCTGATATGGTGGAAGAGAGAGAAGTAAAGAGAGCCGTTGGACAACAGATAGGCATGCGCCCCATTCCAGAAGGGGGCGCCATTCTTCCTCCAGGTAATGGTGATAGGTTGCACACCATCAGCAGAGCATAGAAGGGTGAGAGGTTGACCAACGACTGCTACCTCATCACTGGGCTCCATCGTGAATGACAACTCCAACGAGAGACTGGAGCCTGCCAGGGATAAACATAGGACATCATATCACGGTTTGGCATAAAAAATACATAAAGCCAGAAGAATATCACTACATGTGGTTATCAGTAAGCACAAGAAAGCTGGCATAATGACACAATACACAGAAGTTATGCATATGGCACAGATAGCATCACAGCATTTGGGCATCTGTAAATTGAGGAAATAAACACATAAGAAAACTCTACACAGAGAAATACCTGTGGCATGAGCATAATTACATTTAGATATGGCATCAAGCAATATTACAAACTCTGGAGCATCAACCTCACTTCCTTGAGTCCACAGACACACTCCATCTACGCCAGGCCTGTCAAACTTGCGGCCACGGGGCTTATGTGACCCACACTCAAACTGGGGCCTCCGGCTTCTTCTTTTATTATATTAACAAATGAGGCCTTCATCCTCCTGAGGTGTGGCCTTAACCTTCCATTTTCATTAATGTACAGTGCTTTTAATATTTTAGTTGTAACACTGAAATGCAGACCTCAACATCATTTCAGTTTTACATGTCTAATCTACAGGGTTAAACAAAAGGCAGTGTAATTATGAGAAAATGTGTACGCAACAGAAAGAGACTACATCTGGAGGACAGAATCAAAAAGTTTTTGGGATAGCAGGCAGTATTATGCAACTCCGCTATATTCTTGGGTGAAAATGCAGGAGGTTTGTCCAAAATGTTTACTCATTACAACATTAGAACAGCAACGTAACCATTTTGGAACATCATCAATATACCTTGAGATCAACAGGACACTGAGGTAGATTAGACATTCTATATCCATCAAGAACCAAATCAAATTATCTCTTCCTAGCTGTATTTTGCCTACCTCAAAACTTGAACTCTAAAAGTTCTAAGAGTTTTTCACTGTATGTGAGAATGTGGGACTGTTTCAAGTGTGGCAAATAAGGTATTTATACCAGTTTAATTTGCACTAGACTGGACTAAGGGTTTGGGAGTTATCGTATTAGTCATCAATAAAGCATATCATTTTTGGGATGTGGGGGATTTCATAGCTGCTATGCCCACATTTATTTTGTATAATTGGAATTGATACTTTAGATTAATTGCAATTATTGATCTGGCCAGTTTATTTTCAGGAAACCCAAAAACTGGCCCGGATTTATGGATAACATGAATACAGGTGAGACAATCAGTATTCAGCAGGTTTTGGAGCTTCTTATTGCCTCACCTGTTTCCACACAGGACTGTTCTGCATAAGATTTTACCTCAGGCTTCTATTTTCAGAAAATGAAATATTTGGATACCTGGGGCACTTAAACTGTTGTAGATTGTTTTTGTACCCATATATTGTCAGTAAGATACCATATTTCCTGATAACCACGCTAAGTACTCAATTATTGTAAGAGGATACATCATGAGCAGGTCTGGGCTTCAATCCAGAAGCCCCAGACCCACTTGTCAAGCTAAGTATCATGTCTTGTGCTCTTAAGACTTTGCCACTTATTGCAGTGTGTGTAAGTGTGGCAGGGTGAGAGCTATGCCACCATTACACTGTACTGTGTCAGTCGTAGCCTGTGATTCCCAGTAGCTCACACAGTTGCAAGTTATTGAGTTACACAGATAATTCATAGATGGAATTCCAAACTATTTCTCACCAATATTTTGACTCTTCCCAGCTGTAACTCTCTGACATTTCATAAGGGGACACCTGTTTTAATAAATTAGACAGTTTCCTTGTTTGTGCATTTTTCATCTCTAGTCAAGCCTATTAACTCCTCATTTACCACAGGGGCCCTCACTGTCAAGAGTGGTTTGCCACAGAGAAGAAAGTCGGAAGACTTATCAGTGACTCTACAAGTCAAGCATGATATAAAGCAAAAATACATATTATTTTTGTAATCCAGAGAAAGCTGTAGAAATATCAGCATTTCAGAATCACAAATCTTATAAATCACATTTTCTAAATATTCAGAATAAGGAATGCCAACATTTCTATCATGCATCTAGTACAGCATGTTTTTACACATTACAATTATTTTCCTTCAGGTTTGCATAGAAAAGTGATCTGAATCTTATAAATCATGCTTGTCTTTGCAGTACCAAGCAATGCTGTTCCCTTCTTTCTCTGTTTATGAAGAGGCTTTTTTTCTCCATTTAATCAATACCATTGTACAATCCCTGGCTGGACAAAATTATATATTTTCTAAATTATGCTCTTTTGGATGAATGATAAAAAATATTATGTGTTATGTATTTTTCAAAAGGTTTGTGCAGTTGGTAAATATTTTAAGAAATTAGACGACAGACTTGAAGTTTCCATAATGGATACAAGTCTATTCTCCAGCTCCAGCTTTTTAAATATTACCAATATTTGAAGATGCATATTGCTTCACTTTACTTTAGTGCATTCCTGGAGAATGTCATGCTGAATTAGGAAATTGACACTTTTTAGAAGATTTTGTCAAATATAGTAGGGATGACTTCAAATTAGGGCAACTTGAATGAATAATTATGACCTTATCAGTTTCCCTACTGGCTGTTACGTTCCTCCCACAACTTTACTCTACAAACATGGCAAATACTTGGTAATAACTATCATCATAACTCACAAATTGGTTTGCCACTGTTTGGAAAAATGGTATCTACATGGAAAGAGACCAAATCAGCTCTCATGGCCACCTAACAGAAAAAGTGGAATAAACATTGACTAACACATCATAATTCAATCAGGGATATCATGAAAAACTGGATGGGTATTGGTCCATGAGAAGAACTGTATAGCAATGGTTTCCCATTACAGGTCTCAAGACACACTAAAAGATTAGGATTTGTGGCTATTTCTTCTTGACTGTGCTAATTTTCATTCAGTCATATCGATAGAGAATAATCTTATCATATGTTTTTGGATAAATAGGAGTCATAAAATCACAAATACCATACTTCTCCTCTTGCAAATGGCAGGTCCACGGGGTCAATGGTAGCTCCATCACAACTCTAGTGCCATCTTCTACCCAAAGATACCCCTACAATCTGCCCAGAACACAGTCATGAATGCACAATATGAGAGTCAAATTAGTAGTGCATGCATAGCAGAAGTCTGCAACATTTTAGAATGAAAAAGCCGTTATTGGTAAATCTTTAGAGCAAAGGTTCAAAAAGAGCTATATTGGACCATCTGCATAACTTAGTTACTCATACGAAATAGGACACAAGAAATGATCAAAACCTTAAAGAACTTGTCTATTTTGTCTTTTACTAAGTAATGAGGCAATTGTGCACTGATTTGAATACACAGCTACAAATGATTTAAATCCTTGCTACCACATGTGGGATTGACAGAAGACCCACATGGTGACCTGCTGAGCCACATTAGAGGTGTAGGTTGTTGACTACCAATGTATATAGTAATAATAATCCTTTGTATCACCTTGTGTTTCACTTTGCAAGTGTTATATAACTGCATTGTATTATGGATGTAACTCTTCTTCAAGTTCCTTTTAGATGTTAAAAATATATATATTTCTGCTTCAATTAAAGATAACACCACATGTCATGACCAACGTGTGCAGAGCCTGGCATGATAGTTTCAGCAGGTCTCTGTTAGGAGTAGGCTAAATATTCCAGTCCCTCAATCCTTTCTCCTGACAATATGCAGAGAGGACCCAGGCACTCAGCTTTCCCTCGTTAGTCAAATTAACAGGATGATGTTCGGCCAATTAAACAAATCCTCGTCTAGAGGCAGCAAGCTGCGGAATGCCAAAGTATAGCAGTGGGGGTACTTAACCCATTCACCGTGCCCTATCACATGGTAAAGCTCAGCTATCTCTCGAAAATTCAACTCACCATAGACACCACCTGCAGCTATCACCCAGCACCCTCCACACTGTGTACAATCAAAGTGAGGGACATCATGAGTACACACAGCTATCTCACATACAGATTTATTTTATTTAAAAATAATACTTGTTTTCCACACCCCAGAGCTGCTTACATAGGAACAGTGTACCTACCAATAGAAACACTGCATTTAAGAAAAATTGATTTTAACCCTTTACTAACTTTCAAGCCAGAAGCAGCTCAATGCAGAGATCTACAGATCAGTTTCTGACTCTTCCTGTTTCCTTCTGCAAGGGGGACTACACATCCCATGATTCCTTCCTGCACAAACTGCCATCACTGATTGTTACAATGTATTAAAATATATTTGCTGCCTGTGATTGGCCAAAACAAATTATGAATTTTATACTAATTTTAGCTGGGATTTTTAGGGGTGTTAACTCACAAAAGCTGCTGTTTGCAAACTCAAGAGATTTAGCAAACATTAGGGTGAGTTTGTTAATGTTTATTTTGGTATTTTTTGATGCAAAAATGTTTTTGCATACATTACTGATTCTCCGCTATCAGATGCATTCATAATCCTGGAAATTTAGATATGCCTTTAACACATGCAGAAAGTAACAAAATACAGTGGTAACTGTTTAACCAAAGAACATAAGAGTATTGGAAGCTGATGAATGGTTCTCACTAATTAGAATACAGTACGTATTAGCAGAAGTGCTCACACTGACCATGCTGAAACTGACCAATGTACCTCTTTTTTCATTAAAAAAACTCAAATCATTAAAGTATTTGCACATGTAAGTCCTGGAATGCCAAAGTATTAAGATATATATTTTGTGGTATTGATATATGTGACGTTTTAGTCATGAGCAAAGTTAAAAGTGAGTTATAGCCAGACTTAGATGTGAGCAGGAGGTAATAACAACTGTACTTTCATTTTTACTCAAGGAATTTAAGTACATTGGCAAATAAATAGGCATTTCAGCTTGATAAACGCTGTATATGGTCATTGCTCATATGTGTAGGAATTTCTGATGACTGCTTTGTGTTAGATTGGCCATGTGTGAAACTGGCACAAGCTCAGAATTTGTATGATGTGTTATTAAAGTCATTTCCCCTGTTTTTCCAGATGAAACTACTTGTGTGAAGTGTTATTTATCATGAAAGGAGCTGCTTCCTTTAAACTCTCCCAGCAGCTATGTGATAACACTAGGCTATAACTTTGTTAATTGTCTATGATTCATTTACATTATGGCTCCAGATAAGTATGCAGCAGCTAAGGGATTTAGTGAGTGATGTGATTAGACCGAAGTGAACACTGGCCTTTATCAGCTGCAATTCATTTTCAGAAGCCTCTTTAGCACTAATGTGATGAAGCTCTACGTATGATACACACAGCTATCTGTGGCTGCACGCTCAGTATAAAACACACAGCTATCTATCACACTTCTTTCGGTTGGATGCACATAGCTAACTATCACTAATTTAGTTTGATACACAGCTATTTCACATTTTTAAACACAGCTATAAATCACTAACATTCTCCGTAATACATAGATGGCCGGATTACCCATTAGGCCAACTAGGAAGCTGCCAAGGGGCGATTTCCTGTGAGGGGCGCCACATTTTAAAAATTGGTTCCCGGCTTTAAAAAAAATTAAATGTTGCAGTTCATAGACTAGCTACTAGGGGGTAATCACCTAGAACAAGACAGTTACAACAGGAAAGGGAACTTACACTGCAGAAAAGTCAAAAATGGGTCTGTGGAGGGGCTCCTCCACTTCACTGACTAAGGGCTCCAAAAAGCTAGATACGGCCCTGCATACATACAGCTATACAGCTATCATGAAGTTTTTTTCTTTTTGATTTATATAGCTATTGTAACTATCTTCTGTTTGACACACAAAATGACCCTTTTCAGTATTATACACACACCTACTGTATCTCTATCTCATTTCTTTGATATAGACTGTCTATCATCTATGTCAATTAATAGTTTCATCTCTCTGAAAGATACCAAAAGCTGTGTCTCTTAGTATGACACATATAGTCACTAGGGGCCCCAATATGCAAGTACTCTATAATAAGTAGGGGCCTGTAGGGGCAAATACAAAAGCCACAATAATTATCTAACCCTGAACCCTAATGATTAAAAGTTACCAATTACTCCAGGCCACTGTTATTATTGTTATTATTGTTTATTTGTAAAGTGCCAACATATTCCGTAGCGCTATACATGGGTTACACTCAAGACAGTATTACAAAGCAGTATTAACACGTTGCAAAGGATGGAGGGTCCTGTCTTTGAGCTTAGACTCCAGCGTCAATAGAGTTTTCCCCAAAGCACCTTCGAAGATTGAAAATTTGCAAACTTACAATCTAATGATTCGTTTCTAGGAGAGGGCCCCTACAACCCAGTGCTTTGCATCTGCTGCAGCAGAAGTAGCTTTGCCACTGCACACAGCTATTTCTCACTTTACCTTTTCTCTTGGCTATCTACAGATAAGCAGCTATCTTTCACGCATATTTCAATATGATATACACAGCTATAATTTACCTGAGTGTGATACATATAGCTAGCTATCGGTATAGTAAATGTCAAGTCTTTCAGTATAACATGCACAGCTATCTATGATACACATAACCATCTCCAACTACTGCCTCAGTGTGATAGACAAGCTATACACACAACTATAAACAGCAACCCCTTATCATGATACACGCCACTATCTCTGACTATGACACACAACTATCTCCCATCCTGGTCCTCTGCTTTGTGCTCTATACCTCCTGGGGTGTAATTTGGAGGCAGTGCCCCTACAGACTTTTGTAGGATTCATCCTGTTTCTTGAATGTAAAGGGCAGCTTAGCAGAGTCACACAAAGCCAGTCATTGCAAGGACAAAGGGGAGCAGGAAATTGCAGAGTGGAGGAAGTAGGGGCCAGCAGAGCAGTCACATAATCAACAGAGTGAGGGGGGTCTTGCATGGGGCCATGGGACAATTTAGGTTTTATGCTGCCATTCAAATTTGTGCGCCCACCATGCCCCTCTTGAAGCTCCTTCATTCCCCTTTTCTATATCTCATAAGTTTATATGTGTTTTATGTATATAATTCATGGTATTTCAGAAAGTGTCAAGTAAATTTACAGAAAGAGATAAAATTCCCAATAAAATAATCCAGGCTGCCCAAATCAGAGCGGTTACAAAGAGGGAAATAGTGGTTTTAGTTCCAAAACAATTTGGCTTTCAAACTTTCTGAATCATTCGCTGTCTACAGAGCTTAAATATAAATATTTTCAATGGATTCATTATTCCAGAGATTATCTAAGCTTATTTATACCGATAAACAATATAACAAATCTAATTATCCAGTTCCAAAACATCAGCTAAAAAAACCTTACACTGTCACTCATCCCTTAATTATGCTCAGATCCCTGGGACTCCTTTTCACCCAGGTTTTGGGCTCCCAGCCAGACCCCCAGTGATTCCCAGTCCTCACAATAAAGATCCCAATCGGTGACCCCCAGAGCAGGTGGGCCAACGTGACAAGGACAGAGTGAGCCTTTTGTGCTGTTGTAATGCCAGACATGGCCACTAGAAGCCATATACTGGGAGGATCCAAGCATGGGCTATAATAAACTCATTCAGAGTTTAACTCTCTCCATACCATCAGTACACTGCAGAGCACTAGAATAAATATGCATTATAATATCAACAGCAGAGGTCTGTGTTAGGTGATTATTCATATTAGTAGTACTAGTTGTAATTATTATTGTTATTAATATTATATCCCTTCCAAACCATTACAGTAACTCTACAATACAACTGCAGAGCATGTAAATCCGCCCACATTGAATGACACAGGTACTGCACCTATTCTAGTTAATTCTGCATTGTTAACCTGTCAGTGAGGGTAATGCATGTGTAAAGCCACAATAAACATTATCAACGTCCTAATATTCCCATGCTTCAAATCTATAATTTCTGTTTTGTTGTCACGAATGACAATAATAATTATGCTGTTATATTTAGTAATATCTGTAAAACCTGGCAGAAGTGAATGAATTACTCCATAATAATCCTAATTATGCAGGATTATAACACTATTTGCTTTCACACAAAAGGAACTCTTGCATATTTTAGCAGAAAGGATCACACACGCTTGAAGGAGCACTGATTAGGAACATACATATTCTATAGATGTATACAAAGCAGTGCACACATGGCTCTCACACCATGCACTCTGCACAGACACTGCACCCACATCTGTCTGGGACATAAACAGACAAACAACCAATTAGGAGGAGGTCATTATTATTGTTTAAAATAATATATATCATAATTATTATAATAATAATAATAATAATAATAAAATAATATATTCTCTCTCTCACTCTCTCTCTCTTTCTATATATAATATATATATATATATATATATATATATATATATATATATAGAAACACAAATATACTCCACCATTTCAACTGTACGAAAACGACATGATACATTGTATGTATGTGTGTGTGTATATATATATATATATATATATATATATATCATATACAAATAACACAATAATATTTAGTAATATGTATATAAAAATACTGCATGAGACAATGTAAGTGTATGATATATATATATATATAAACACACAATAGAATTTAGCACTACATGTATAAATCACTACACTAGACACTGTATGTGTATGATGTAACTATGTAAGATAGACAGATATCCCTATAATATACTGTAACATTCTGCAGTCCTGGCAGTGGAAGGGTTCACATGCCCTATCACATGCAGTGTGTGCCCCAGCTCGCGTTATTTATTGCCATTTGGCACAATTCCTGGCTGTGGGAGACTTGTTGACACAGCCATGTGCTTTCCCAGCTCTAGTACGACATGCAGACGGTGAGTGTTACACACCCGGCTGGGAGACAAAGCTCAGCCCCATGCAGAGCCCTTACTATCCGGAGATGTTAGGATGGGTTGCCAGGGCAACGGGGCACCCAGGAGTACCCAGGCATCCCAATCTGGACCCTTTCACTGCTGCAGAAACGTGGGCATGGATGGGTTAATCCCAAAATACATTGCAGTGTGTGTATATACACAGGTTATCCGTAAAGGATAAGAACATACATTGTGTATTCAGTGGTAAAGTATTATGCAGTGTGTACTTGGGCATGGCATACAGTGGTACAGTATTATACACTGTGTTTGGGCATGGCATACAGTGGTACAGTATTATACACTGTGTTTGGGCATGGCATACAGTGGTACAGTATTATGCAGTGTGTGCTTGGGCATGGCATACAGTGGTACAGTATTATACACTGTGTTTGGGCATGGCATACAGTGGTACGGTATTATACACTGTGTTTGGGTATGGCATACAGTGGCACAGTATTATACATTGTGTGTTTGGACATGGCATGCGGTGGCACTGTGTTTGGGCATGACATACTGTGGCACATTATTATACGTAGTGAGTTTGGGTATGGCATACAGTAGCACAGTATTATACATTGTGTGTTTGGTCATGGCATACAGTGGTACAGAATTATACATTGTGTGTTTGGGCATGGCATGCAGTGGCACATTATTATACACTATGTGTTTGGGCATGGCATACAGTGGCACATTATTATACATTGTGTGTTTGGACATGGCATTCAGTGGCACATTATTATACAATATGTGTTTGGGCATGGCATACAGTGGCACTGTATTATACACTGTGTTTGGGTATGGCATACAGTGGTACATAATTATACATTGTGTGTTTGGGCATGGCATACAGTGGCACATTATTATACATTGTGTGTTTGGACATGGCATTCAGTGGCACATTATTATACAATATGTGTTTGGGCATGGCATACAGTGGCACTGTATTATACACTGTGTTTGGGTATGGCATACAGTGGTACATAATTATACATTGTGTGTTTGGGCATGGCATACAGTGGCACTGTATTATACATTGTGTGTTTGGGCATGGCATACAGTGGTACATAATTATACATTGTGTGTTTGGGTATGGCATACAGTGACACTGTATTATACACATAATTAAGCAACAAATAGAGGCTAAAACAGACAAAATGATTTCTATTACTTTATCCCCTGCAACTTTACCAGTAAAATGTACAGTAAAGGAACCAGCTACACATGCATGGGACTAGTTATGTTTTGTGGATTACTATTTAATAAAATTGCTATTATCAATACATAGAGTGTGAGCTCTTTGGCTCAGCCTGCTGCATGTGTAGCAGCTACCTGTGCACATACCTAGAGTATCCAGCTAACAAGTGTAATCAGTCACTTACCCACAATGGACAGGACCAGTCCCAGCACTAATCCAGTAGCCCTGACACAAGCCATCACTTTGAAGTGTTCCAAAAAATGTGTCAAAATGCAGCAAAAAGCGATCCACCCGCAGCAGCACAAAGAGCCCACTCAGGCAGTGCTCAGTGGGACAGCACCATCATGCACATGCATTATATTGTTGTCAGCATCCCCCTTGCTCGTCTATCGGTGAGTGTGTGTGTGAGTGTGCTCCCAGATCTGCCCTCCCTCCCTCTCTCACCAGTTCTCTTGAGGCCCTTTCTGGGGAACAAAAGACCCAGCCAGTGCTTTCTGCCAGCGGACTTTTTAAGCAAGTGATCCCCACGCTTTTGAACTGCGGGCGTGTGGATTTCAGGGGGAGGGTCGCATAGACCCCCACCCCCCCAAAAAAAACCTTGTCAGAATCACCTCTGGCTCTTCTCTCCTTTTTATTTCAATCTGACAGATGATCATGAAAGGCAAAGCTGTATTATGCATTGTTTATTATGTACAAGTAAATATAAACACACATGTCTATTGTGATTCTCAGGAGGAGGCTGCAAGCACTGCTGCACTGGGTGTCTGTGATGGGGAGGGTTAGGGAGGATGTAGTGTAACTTGTTCCAAATGTACAGAGGCAGAACAAAGAGATAATCCAGAGATAGGAAGGAGACATTCAGAGAGAGAGAGCATGAGACACCAACAGAAAGGATGGGAGGCATTTAGAGAGAGAGCATGAGACACCAAAATAAAGGATGGGAGGCACTCAGAGAGAGAGCATAAGACACCAAAAGAAAGGATGGGAGGCACTCAGAGAGAGAGCATGAGACACCAAAAGAAAGGATGGGAGGCATTTAGAAAGAGAACCTGAGACACCAAGAGAAAGGATGGGAGGAACTCAGAGAGAGAGAGAGCATAAGACACCAAGAGAAAGGGTGGGAGGCACTCAGAGAGAGAGCATGAGACACCAAAAGAAAGGATGGAAGGCACTCAGAGAGAGAGCATGAGAGACACCTATAGAAATTATGGTAGGCACTCAGAGAGAGGGAGAGCATGAGAGACACCAACAGAAACGATGAGAGACACTCATATAGAGAGCATGAGACACCAACAGAAAGGATGGGAGGCACTCAGAGAGAGAGCATGAAAGACATCAAAAGAAATGATGGGAGGCACTCAGAGAGAGAGAGCAAGAGACACCAAAATAAAGGATGGGAGGCACTCAGAGAGAGAGCACGAGGCACCAACAGAAATGATGGGAGGCACTCCGAGAGAGAGAGCATGAGACACCAAAATAAAGGATGGGAGGCACCCAGAGAGAGGGAGAGCATGAGAGACACCAACAGAAAGGATAGGAGGCACTCAGAGAGAAGGCATCAGACACAAAGACAAAGCATGGGAGACACTCAGAGAGACAGCATAAGACACCAACAGAAATAATAGGAGGCACTCAGAGAGAGGGGGAGCATGAGAGACACCAACAAAAAGGATGGGAGGCAGTCAGAGAGAGGGAGAGCATGAGAGACACCAACAGAAAGGACAGGAGGGACTCAGAGAGGGAGCATCAGGGATACCAAAAGAAAGGATTTTAGACACTCAGAGAGAGAGCATGAGACACCAACAGAAAGGATTGGAGGCACTCACAGAGGGAGCATGAGACACACCAAGAGAAAGGATGGGAGGAACTCAGAGAGAGGGAGAGCATGAGAGACACCAACAGAAAGGATGGGGGACACCCAGAGAGAGGGATAGCCTGAGAGACACCAACAGAAAGGATAGAGGGCACTCAGAGAGAGGGAGTGCTTGAGAGACACAAACAGAAAGGATGGGAGGCACTTGGAGAGAGGGAGAGCATGAGAGACACCAACAGAAAGGATGTTAGGCACTGAGAGAGAGGGAGCATGAGACACCAACAGAATGGATGTGAGGCACTCAAACAGAGAAAATGAGATACACTAACAGAAAGGATGGGAGGCACTCAGAGAGAGGGAGATCATGAGAGACACCAACAGAAAGGATGAGAGACACTCAGACAGAGAGCATGAGACACCAATGGAAAGGATGGAAGGCACTCAGACAGAGAGCATGAGAGACACCTGTAGAAATTATGGGAGGCACTCAGACAAAGGGAGAGCATGAGAGACACCAACAGAAAGGATGAGAGACACTCATATAGAGAGCATGAGACACTAACAGAAAGGATGGGAGGCACTCAGACAGAGAGCATGAGAGACACCTATAGAAATGATGGGAGGAACTCAGAGAGAGAGAGAGCATGAGACACCAAAATAAAGGATGGGAGGCACTCAGAGAGACAGCATGAGGCACCAACAGAAATGATGGGAGGCACTCAGAGAGAGAGAGAGAGAGCATGAGACACCAAAATAAAGGATGGGAGGCACCCAGAGAGAGGGAGAACATGAAAGACACCAACATACAGCATAGGAGGCACTCAGAGAGAAGGCATCAGACACAAAGAGAAAGCATGGGAGACACTCTAAAAGAGAGCATAAAACACCAACAGAAAGAATGGGAGGCACTCAGAGAGAGGGAGAGCATGAGAGACACCAACAAAAAGGACAGGAGGGACTCAGAGAGGGAGCATCAGGGACACCAACAGAAAGGATTTGAGACACTCAGAGAGAGAGCATAACACACCAACAGAAAGGATTGGAGGCACGCACAGAGGGAGCATGAGACACACCAAGAGAAAGGATGGGAGGAACTCAGAGAGAGGAAGAGCATGAGAGACACCAACAGAAAGGACGGGGGACACCCAGAAAGAGGGAGAACATGAGATACACCAAGAGAAAGGATGGGAGGAACTCAGAGAGAGGGAGTGCATGAGATACACCAATAGAAAGGATGGGAGGAACTCAGAGAGAGGGAGTGCATGAGAGACACCAACAGAAAATAAGTGAGACACTCAGACTGAAAGCAGGAGAGACACCTATAGAAATGATGGGAGACACTCAGAGAGAGCATGAGACACCAACAGAAAGGATGGGAGGCACTCAGAGACGGGATGAGACACCAACAGAAAGGATGGGATACACTCAGAGAGAGAGCATGAGACAACAACATAAAGGATGGGAGGCACTCAGAGAGAGAGAGAGCATGAGAGACACCAACAGAAAGGATGGGAGGTACTCAGAGAGGGAGCATGAGGCACCAACAGAACGAGTGGGAGGCACTCAGAGAGAGAGCATGAGGCACTAACAGAAAAATGGGAGGCACTCAGAGAGAGAGCATGAGACACCAACAGAAAGGATGGAGGCACTCAGAGAGGGAGCATGAGGCACCAACAGAAAGGATGGGAGGCACTCAGAGAGAGAGAGAGCATGAGACTAAAACAGAAAGGATGGGAGTCATTCAGAGAGAGAGAGCATGAGACACCAACAGAAATGACAGAAGGCACTAAGAGAGAGTGAGCATGAGAGACACCAACATAAAGGATTTGAGACACTCAGAGAGGGAGCATCAGAGACACCAACAGAAAGGATTGGAGGCACTCAGAGAGGGAGCATGAGAGACACCAACAGAAAGGAAAGGAGACACTCAGACAGAGAGCATAAGACACTCAGACAGAAAGCATGAGAGACACCTATAGAAATTATGGGAGGCACCCAGAGAGAGCATGAGACAACAACAGAATGGATGTGAGGCACTCAAACAGAGAAAATGAGATACACTAACAGAAAGGATGGGAGGCACTCAGAGAGGGAGAGAGCATGAGATACCAACATAAAGGATGGGAGGCACTCAGATTAAGGGAGAGCATGAGAGACACCTATAGAAATTATGGGAGTCACTCAGACAAAGGGAGAGCATGAGAGACACCAACAGAAAGGATGAGAGACACTCATATAGAGAGCATGAGACACCAACAGAAAGAATGGGAGGCACTCAGACAGAGAGCATGAGAGACACCTATAGAAATGATGGGAGGCACTCAGAGAGAGGGAGAGCATGAGAGACACCAACAGAAAGGATGAGAGACACTCATATAGAGAGCATGAGACACCAACAGAAAGGATGGGAGGCACTCAGACAGAGAGCATGAGAGACACCTATAGAAATGATGGGAAGCACTCAGAGAGAGGGAAATCATGAGAGACACCAACAGAAATTATGGGAGGCACTCAGAGAGAGAGAGCATGAGACACCAAAATAAAGGATGGGAGGCACTCAGAGAGAGAGCATGAGGCACCAACATAAAGGATGGGAGGCACTCAGAGAGAAGGCATCAGACACAAAGAGAAACCATGGGAGACACAATGAGAGAGAGCTTAAGACACCAACAGAAAGAATGGGAGGCACTCAGAGAGAGAGCATGAGAGACACCAATAGGAAGGATGGGAGGCAGTCAGAGAGAGGGAGAGCATGAGAGACACCAACAGAAAGGACAGGAGGGACTCAGAGAGGGAGCATCAGGGATACCAACAGAAAGGATTTGAGACACTCAGAGAGAGAGCATGAGACACCAACAGAAAGGATTGGAGGCACTCACAGAGGGAGCATGAGATACGCCAAGAGAAAGGATAAGAGGAACTCAGAGAGACGGAGAGCATGAGAGACACCAACAGAAAGGACAGGAGGGACTCAGAGAGGGAGCATCAGGGATACCAACAGAAAGGATTTGAGACACTCAGAGAGAGAGCATGAGACACCAACAGAAAGGAATGGAGGCACTCACAGAGGGAGCATGAGATACGCCAAGAGAAAGGATAAGAGGAACTCAGAGAGAGGGAGAGCATGAGAGACACCAACAGAAAGGATGGGGGACACCCAGAGAGAGGCAGAGCATGAGAGACAACAACAGAAAGGATTTGAGCCACTCAGAGAGGGAGCATCAGGGACACGAACAGAAAGGATTTGAGACACTCAGAGAGAGAGAGCATGAGACACCAACAGAAAGGATTGGAGGCACTCACAGAGGGAGCATGAGACACACCAAGAGAAAGGATGAGAGGATCTCAGAGAGAGGGAGAGCATGAAACACCAACAGAAAGGATGGGGGACACCCAGAAAGAGGGAGAACATGAGATACACCAAGAGAAAGGATGGGAGAAACTCAGAGAGAGGGAGTGCATGAGAGACACCAACAGAAAAGAAGTGAGACATTCAGAGAGAGCATGAGACACCAACAGAATGGATGTGAGGCACTCAAACAGAGAAAATTAGATACACTAACAGAAAGGATGGGAGGCAGTCAGAGAGAGAGCATGAGAAACCAACATAAAGGATAGGAGACACTCAGAGACGGGATGAGACACCAACAGAAAGGATGGGATACACTCAGAGAGAGAGCATGAGACACCAACATAAAGGATGGGAGGCACTCAGAGACAGAGAGAGCATGAGAGACACCAACAGAAAGGATGGAAGGCACTCAGACAGAGGCAGATCATGAGAGACAACAACAGAAAGGATGAGAGACACTCAGAGAGAGAGCATGAGACACCAATAGAAAGAATGGGAGACACTCTGAGAGAGAGCATAAATCACCAACAGAAAGAATGGGAGGCACTAAGAGATAGGGAGAGCATGAGAGACACCAACAGAAAGGACAGGAGGGACTTAGAGAGGGAGCATCAGGGACACCAGCAGAAAGGATTTTAGACACTCAGAGAGAGAGCATGAGACACCAACAGAAAGGATTGGAGGCACTCACAGATGGAGCATGAGACACACCAAGAGAAAGGATGGGAGGAACTCAGAGAGAGGGAGAGCATGAGAGACACCAACAGAAAGGATGGGGGACACTCAGAGAGAGAGCATGAGACACCAACAAAAGGATGGGAGGCAATCAGAGAGAGAGAGAGAGCATGAAAGACACCAACAGAAAGGATGGAAGGCACTTAGACAGAGGGAAATAATGAGAGACACCAACAGAAAGGATGAGAGACACTCAGAGAGAGAGCATGAGACACCAACAGAAAGGATGGGAGGCACTTAGACAGAGAGCATGAGAGACACCTGTAGAAATTATGGGAGGCACTCAGACAAAGGGAGAGCATGAGAGACACCAACAGAAATGATGAGAGACACTCATATAGAGAGCATGAGACACCAACAGAAAGGATGGGAGTCACTCAGACAGAGAGCATGAGAGACAACTATAGAAATGATGGGAGGCACTCAGAGAGAGAGAGAGCATGAAAGACACCAAAATAAATGATTGGAGGCACTCAGAGAGAGAGCATGAGGCACCAACAGAAAGAATGGGAGGCACTAAGAGATAGGGAGAGCATGAGAGACACCAACAGAAAGGACAGGAGGGACTCAGAGAGGGAGCATCAGGGACACCAGCAGGAAGGATTTTAGACACTCAGAGAGAGAGAGAGCATGAGACACCAACAGAAAGGATTGGAGGCACTCACAGATGGAGCATGAGACACACCAAGAGAAAGGATGGGAGGAACTCAGAGAGAGGGAGAGCATGAGAGACACCAACAGAAAGGATGGGGGACACCAAGAAAGAGGGAGAACATGAGATACACCAAGAGAAAGGATGGGAGGAACTCAGAGAGAGGGAGTGCATGAGAGACACCAACAGAAAAGAAGTGAGACATTCAAACAGAGAAAATTAGATACACTAACAGAAAGGATGGGAGGCAGTCAGAGAGAGCACATGAGAAACCAACATAAAGGATGGAAGGCACTCAGAGACGGGATGAGACAACAAGAGAAAGGATGGGATACACTCAGAGAGAGAGAGCATGAGACACCAAAATAAAGGATGGGAGGCACTCAGAGAGAGAGCATGAGGCACCAACATAAAGGATGGGAGGCACTCAGAGAGAAGGCATCAGACACAAAGAGAAACCATGGGAGACACAATGAGAGAGAGCTTAAGACACCAACAGAAAGAATGGGAGGCACTCAGAGAGAGAGCATGAGAGACACCAATAGGAAGGATGGGAGGCAGTCAGAGAGAGGGAGAGCATGAGAGACACCAACAGAAAGGACAGGAGGGACTCAGAGAGGGAGCATCAGGGATACCAACAGAAAGGATTTGAGACACTCAGAGAGAGAGCATGAGACACCAACAGAAAGGATTGGAGGCACTCACAGAGGGAGCATGAGATACGCCAAGAGAAAGGATAAGAGGAACTCAGAGAGACGGAGAGCATGAGAGACACCAACAGAAAGGACAGGAGGGACTCAGAGAGGGAGCATCAGGGATACCAACAGAAAGGATTTGAGACACTCAGAGAGAGAGCATGAGACACCAACAGAAAGGATTGGAGGCACTCACAGAGGGAGCATGAGATACGCCAAGAGAAAGGATAAGAGGAACTCAGAGAGAGGGAGAGCATGAGAGACACCAACAGAAAGGATGGGGGACACCCAGAGAGAGGCAGAGCATGAGAGACAACAACAGAAAGGATTTGAGCCACTCAGAGAGGGAGCATCAGGGACACGAACAGAAAGGATTTGAGACACTCAGAGAGAGAGAGCATGAGACACCAACAGAAAGGATTGGAGGCACTCACAGAGGGAGCATGAGACACACCAAGAGAAAGGATGAGAGGATCTCAGAGAGAGGGAGAGCATGAAACACCAACAGAAAGGATGGGGGACACCCAGAAAGAGGGAGAACATGAGATACACCAAGAGAAAGGATGGGAGAAACTCAGAGAGAGGGAGTGCATGAGAGACACCAACAGAAAAGAAGTGAGACATTCAGAGAGAGCATGAGACACCAACAGAATGGATGTGAGGCACTCAAACAGAGAAAATTAGATACACTAACAGAAAGGATGGGAGGCAGTCAGAGAGAGAGCATGAGAAACCAACATAAAGGATAGGAGACACTCAGAGACGGGATGAGACACCAACAGAAAGGATGGGATACACTCAGAGAGAGAGCATGAGACACCAACATAAAGGATGGGAGGCACTCAGAGACAGAGAGAGCATGAGAGACACCAACAGAAAGGATGGAAGGCACTCAGACAGAGGCAGATCATGAGAGACAACAACAGAAAGGATGAGAGACACTCAGAGAGAGAGCATGAGACACCAATAGAAAGAATGGGAGACACTCTGAGAGAGAGCATAAATCACCAACAGAAAGAATGGGAGGCACTAAGAGATAGGGAGAGCATGAGAGACACCAACAGAAAGGACAGGAGGGACTTAGAGAGGGAGCATCTGGGACACCAGCAGAAAGGATTTTAGACACTCAGAGAGAGAGCATGAGACACCAACAGAAAGGATTGGAGGCACTCACAGATGGAGCATGAGACACACCAAGAGAAAGGATGGGAGGAACTCAGAGAGAGGGAGAGCATGAGAGACACCAACAGAAAGGATGGGGGACACTCAGAGAGAGAGCATGAGACACCAACAAAAGGATGGGAGGCAATCAGAGAGAGAGAGAGCATGAAAGACACCAACAGAAAGGATGGAAGGCACTTAGACAGAGGGAAATAATGAGAGACACCAACAGAAAGGATGAGAGACACTCAGAGAGAGAGCATGAGACACCAACAGAAGGGATGGAAGGCACTCAGAGACGGCATGAGATAACAAGAGAAAGGATGGGATACACTCAGAGAGAGAGCATGAGACACCAACAAAAGGATGGGAGGCAATCAGAGAGAGAGAGAGCATGAAAGACACCAACAGAAAGGATGGAAGGCACTTAGACAGAGGGAAATAATGAGAGACACCAACAGAAAGGATGAGAGACACTCAGAGAGAGAGCATGAGACACCAACAGAAAGGATGGGAGGCACTTAGACAGAGAGCATGAGAGACACCTGTAGAAATTATGGGAGGCACTCAGACAAAGGGAGAGCATGAGAGACACCAACAGAAAGGATGAGAGACACTCATATAGAGAGCATGAGACACCAACAGAAAGGATGGGAGGCACTCAGACAGAGAGCATGAGAGACAACTATAGAAATGATGGGAGGCACTCAGAGAGAGAGAGAGCATGAAAGACACCAAAATAAATGATTGGAGGCACTCAGAGAGAGAGCATGAGGCACCAACAGAAAGGATGGGAGGCACTCAGACAGAGGGACAGCATGAGAGACACCAACAGAAAGGATTGGAGGCACTCAGAGAGAAGGCATCAGACACAAAGAGAAAGCATCGGAGACACTCTGAGAGAGAGCATAAGACACCAACAGAAAGAATGGGAGGCACTCAGAGAGAGAGCATGAGAGACACCAACAGGAAGGATGGGAGGCAGTCAGAGAGAGGGAGAGCATGAGAGACACCAACAGAAAGGACAGGAGGGACTCAGAGAGAGAGCATGAGACACCAACAGAAAGGAATGGAGGCACTCACAGTGGGAGCATGAGATACACCAAGAGAAAGGATGGGAGGAACTCAGAGAGAGGGAGAGCATGAGAGACACCAACAGAAAGGATGGGGGACATACAGAGAGAGAGAGAGAGCAAGAGAGATACCAGCAGAAAGGATTTGAGACACTCAAAAGAGGGAGCATCAGGGACACCAACAGACAGGATTTGAGACACTCAGACAGAGAGCATGAGACACCAATGGAAAGGATGGAAGGCATTTAGACAGAGAGCATGAGAGACACCTGTAGAAATTATGGGAGGCACTCAGACAAAGGGAGAGCATGAGAGACACCAACAGAAAGGACGAGAGACACTCATATAGAGAGCATGAAACACCAACAGAAAGGATGGGAGACACTCAGACAGAGAGCATGAGAGACAACTATAGAAATGATGGGAGGCACTCAGAGAGAGAGAGAGCATGAGACACCAAAATAAAGGATGGGAGGCACTCAGAGAGAGAGAGAGAGAGAGAGAGAGAGAGAGAGAGCATGAAAGACACCAAAATAATTGATGGGAGGCACTCAGAGAGAGAGAGAGAGCATGAGGCACCAACAGAAAGGATGGGAGGCACTCAGACAGAGAGAGAGCATGAGAGACACCAACAGAAAGGATTGGAGGCACTCACATAGGGAGCATGAGATACAACAAGAGAAAGGATGGGAGGAACTCAGAGAGAGGGAGAGCATGAGAGACACCAACAGAAAGGATGGGGGACACCCAGAGAGAGGGAGAGCAAGAGAGACACCAGCAGAAAGGATTTGAGACACTCAGAGAGGGAGCATCAGGGACACCAACAGAAAGAATTTGAGACACTCAGACAGAGAGCATGAGACACCAACGGAAAGGATGGAAGGCACTCAGACAGAGAGCATGAGAGACACCTGTAGAAATTATGGGAGGCACTCAGACAAAGGGAGAGCATGAGAGACACCAACAGAAAGCATGAGAGACACTCATATAGAGAGCATGAGACACCAACAGAAAGGATGGGAGGCACTCAGACAGAGAGCATGAGAGACAACTATAGAAATGATGGGAGGCACTCAGAGAGAGAGAGAGCATGAGATACCAAAATAAAGGATGGGAGGCACTCAGAGAGAGAGCATGAGGCACCAGCAGAAATGATGGGAGGCAATCAGAGAGAGAGAGAGAGCATGAAAGACACCAAAATAAATGATGGGAGGCACTCAGAGAGAGAGAGCATGAGGCACCAACAGAAAGGATGGGAGGCACTCAGACAGAGAGAGAGCATGAGAGACACCAACAGAAAGGGTTGGAGGCACTCAGAGAGAAGGCATCAGACACAAAGAAAAAGCATGGGAGACACTCTGAGAGAGAGCATAAGACACCAACAGAAAGAATAGGAGGCACTCAGAGAGAGAGCATGAGAGACACCAACAGGAAGGATGGGAGGCAGTCAGAGAGAGGGAGAGCATGAGAGACACCAACAGAAAGGACAGGAGGGACTCAGAGAGAGAGCATGAGACACCAACAGAAAGGATTGGAGGCACTCACATAGGGAGCATGAGATACACCAAGAGAAAGGATGGGAGGAACTCAGAGAGAGGGAGAGCATGAGACACACACACAGAAAGGATGGGGGACACACAGAGAGAGGGAGAGCAAGAGAGACACCAGCAGAAAGGATTTGAGACACTCAGAGAGGGAGCATGAGACACCAATGGAAAGGATGGAAGGCACTCAGACAGAGAGCATGAGAGACACCTGTAGAAATTATGGGAGGCACTCAGAGAGAGCGCATGGGAAACCAACATAAAGGATGGAAGGCACTCAGAGACGGGATGAGACAACAAGAGAAAGGATGGGATACACTCAGAGAGAGAGAATGAGACACCAACAAAAGGATGGGAGGCAATCAGAGAGAGTGACACCAACAGAAAGGATTGGAGGCACTCAGAGAGAAGGCATCAGACACAAAGAGAAAGCATGGGAGACACACTGAGAGAGAGCATGAAAGACACCAACAGAAAGGATGGAAGGCACTTAGACAGAGGGAAATCATGAGAGACACCAACAGAAAGTATGAGAGACACTCAGAGAGAGAGCATGAGACACCAACAGAAAGGATGGGAGGCACTTAGACAGAGAGCATGAGAGACACCTGTAGAAATTATGGGAGGCACTCAGACAAAGGGAGAGCATGAGAGACACCAACAGAAATGATGAGAGACACTCATATAGAGAGCATGAGACACCAACAGAAAGGATGGGAGGCACTCAGACAGAGAGCATGAGAGACAACTATAGAAATGATGGGAGGCACTCAGAGAGAGATAGAGCACGAAAGACACCAAAACAAATGATTGGAGGCACTCAGAGAGAGAGCACGAGGCACCAACAGAAAGGATGGGAGGCACTCAGAGAGAGAGAGAGAGAGAGAGAGAGAGAGCATGAAAGACACCAAAATAATTGATGGGAGGCACTCAGAGAGAGAGAGAGCATGAGGCACCAACAGAAAGGATGGGAGGCACTCAGACAGAGAGAGAGCATGAGAGACACCAACAGGAAGGATGGGAGGCAGTCAGAGAGAGGGAGAGCATGAGAGACACCAACAGAAAGGACAGGAGGGACTCAGAGAGAGAGCATGAGACACCAACAGAAAGGATGGGAGGCACTTAGACAGAGAGCATGAGAGACACCTGTAGAAATTATGGGAGGCACTCAGACAAAGGGAGAGCATGAGAGACACCAACAGAAATGATGAGAGACACTCATATAGAGAGCATGAGACACCAACAGAAAGGATGGGAGGCACTCAGACAGAGAGCATGAGAGACAACTATAGAAATGATGGGAGGCACTCAGAGAGAGATAGAGCACGAAAGACACCAAAACAAATGATTGGAGGCACTCAGAGAGAGAGCACGAGGCACCAACAGAAAGGATGGGAGGCACTCAGAGAGAGAGAGAGAGAGAGAGAGAGCATGAAAGACACCAAAATAATTGATGGGAGGCACTCAGAGAGAGAGAGAGCATGAGGCACCAACAGAAAGGATGGGAGGCACTCAGACAGAGAGAGAGCATGAGAGACACCAACAGGAAGGATGGGAGGCACTCAGAGAGAGAGAGAGCATGAGACACCAAAATAAAGGATGGGAGGCACTCAGAGAGAGAGAGAGAGAGAGAGAGAGAGCATGAAAGACACCAAAATAATTGATGGGAGGCACTCAGAGAGAGAGAGAGCATGAGGCACCAACAGAAAGGATGGGAGGCACTCAGACAGAGAGAGAGCATGAGAGACACCAACAGGAAGGATGGGAGGCAGTCAGAGAGAGGGAGAGCATGAGAGACACCAACAGAAAGGACAGGAGGGACTCAGAGAGAGAGCATGAGACACCAACAGAAAGGATTGGAGGCACTCACATAGGGAGCATGAGATACAACAAGAGAAAGGATGGGAGGAACTCAGAGAGAGGGAGAGCATGAGAGACACCAACAGAAAGGATGGGGGACACCCAGAGAGAGGGAGAGCAAGAGAGACACCAGCAGAAAGGATTTGAGACACTCAGAGAGGGAGCATCAGGGACACCAACAGAAAGGATTGGAGGCACTCACATAGGGAGCATGAGATACAACAAGAGAAAGGATGGGAGGAACTCAGAGAGAGGGAGAGCATGAGAGACACCAACAGAAAGGATGGGGGACACCCAGAGAGAGGGAGAGCAAGAGAGACACCAACAGAAAGAATTTGAGACACTCAGACAGAGAGCATGAGACACCAACGGAAAGGATGGAAGGCACTCAGACAGAGAGCATGAGAGACACCTGTAGAAATTATGGGAGGCACTCAGACAAAGGGAGAGCATGAGAGACACCAACAGAAAGCATGAGAGACACTCATATAGAGAGCATGAGACACCAACAGAAAGGATGGGAGGCACTCAGACAGAGAGCATGAGAGACAACTATAGAAATGATGGGAGGCACTCAGAGAGAGAGAGAGCATGAGATACCAAAATAAAGGATGGGAGGCACTCAGAGAGAGAGCATGAGGCACCAGCAGAAATGATGGGAGGCAATCAGAGAGAGAGAGAGCATGAAAGACACCAAAATAAATGATGGGAGGCACTCAGAGAGAGAGAGCATGAGGCACCAACAGAAAGGATGGGAGGCACTCAGACAGAGAGAGAGCATGAGAGACACCAACAGAAAAGGTTGGAGGCACTCAGAGAGAAGGCATCAGACACAAAGAAAAAGCATGGGAGACACTCTGAGAGAGAGCATAAGACACCAACAGAAAGAATAGGAGGCACTCAGAGAGAGAGCATGAGAGACACCAACAGGAAGGATGGGAGGCAGTCAGAGAGAGGGAGAGCATGAGAGACACCAACAGAAAGGACAGGAGGGACTCAGAGAGAGAGCATGAGACACCAACAGAAAGGAATGGAGGCACTCACAGTGGGAGCATGAGATACACCAAGAGAAAGGATGGGAGGAACTCAGAGAGAGGGAGAGCATGAGAGACACCAACAGAAAGGATGGGGGACATACAGAGAGAGAGAGAGCAAGAGAGATACCAGCAGAAAGGATTTGAGACACTCAGAGAGGGAGCATCAGGGACACCAACAGACAGGATTTGAGACACTCAGACAGAGAGCATGAGACACCAATGGAAAGGATGGAAGGCATTTAGACAGAGAGCATGAGAGACACCTGTAGAAATTATGGGAGGCACTCAGACAAAGGGAGAGCATGAGAGACACCAACAGAAAGGACGAGAGACACTCATATAGAGAGCATGAAACACCAACAGAAAGGATGGGAGACACTCAGAGAGAGAGCATGAGAGACAACTATAGAAATGATGGGAGGCACTCAGAGAGAGAGAGAGCATGAGACACCAAAATAAAGGATGGGAGGCACTCAGAGAGAGAGAGAGAGAGAGAGAGAGAGAGCATGAAAGACACCAAAATAATTGATGGGAGGCACTCAGAGAGAGAGAGAGAGCATGAGGCACCAACAGAAAGGATGGGAGGCACTCAGACAGAGAGAGAGCATGAGAGACACCAACAGGAAGGATGGGAGGCAGTCAGAGAGATGGAGAGCATGAGAGACACCAACAGAAAGGACAGGAGGGACTCAGAGAGAGAGCATGAGACACCAACAGAAAGGATTGGAGGCACTCACATAGGGAGCATGAGATACAACAAGAAAAAGGATGGGAGGAACTCAGAGAGAGGGAGAGCATGAGAGACACCAACAGAAAGGATGGGGGACACCCAGAGAGAGGGAGAGCAAGAGAGACACCAGCAGAAAGGATTTGAGACACTCAGAGAGGGAGCATCAGGGACACCAACAGAAAGAATTTGAGACACTCAGACAGAGAGCATGAGACACCAACGGAAAGGATGGAAGGCACTCAGACAGAGAGCATGAGAGACACCTGTAGAAATTATGGGAGGCACTCAGACAAAGGGAGAGCATGAGAGACACCAACAGAAAGCATGAGAGACACTCATATAGAGAGCATGAGACACCAACAGAAAGGATGGGAGGCACTCAGACAGAGAGCATGAGAGACAACTATAGAAATGATGGGAGGCACTCAGAGAGAGAGAGAGCATGAGATACCAAAATAAAGGATGGGAGGCACTCAGAGAGAGAGCATGAGGCACCAGCAGAAATGATGGGAGGCAATCAGAGAGAGAGAGAGCATGAAAGACACCAAAATAAATGATGGGAGGCACTCAGAGAGAGAGAGCATGAGGCACCAACAGAAAGGATGGGAGGCACTCAGACAGAGAGATAGCATGAGAGACACCAACAGAAAGGGTTGGAGGCACTCAGAGAGAAGGCATCAGACACAAAGAAAAAGCATGGGAGACACTCTGAGAGAGAGCATAAGACACCAACAGAAAGAATAGGAGGCACTCAGAGAGAGAGCATGAGAGACACCAACAGGAAGGATGGGAGGCAGTCAGAGAGAGGGAGAGCATGAGAGACACCAACAGAAAGGACAGGAGGGACTCAGAGAGAGAGCATGAGACACCAACAGAAAGGATTGGAGGCACTCACATAGGGAGCATGAGATACACCAAGAGAAAGGATGGGAGGAACTCAGAGAGAGGGAGAGCATGAGACACACACACAGAAAGGATGGGGGACACACAGAGAGAGGGAGAGCAAGAGAGACACCAGCAGAAAGGATTTGAGACACTCAGAGAGGGAGCATCAGGGACACCAATAGAAAGGATTTGAGACACTCAGACAGAGAGCATGAGACACCAATGGAAAGGATGGAAGGCACTCAGACAGAGAGCATGAGAGACACCTGTAGAAATTATGGGAGGCACTCAGAGAGAGCGCATGGGAAACCAACATAAAGGATGGAAGGCACTCAGAGACGGGATGAGACAACAAGAGAAAGGATGGGATACACTCAGAGAGAGAGAATGAGACACCAACAAAAGGATGGGAGGCAATCAGAGAGAGTGACACCAACAGAAAGGATTGGAGGCACTCAGAGAGAAGGCATCAGACACAAAGAGAAAGCATGGGAGACACACTGAGAGAGAGCATGAAAGACACCAACAGAAAGGATGGAAGGCACTTAGACAGAGGGAAATCATGAGAGACACCAACAGAAAGTATGAGAGACACTCAGAGAGAGAGCATGAGACACCAACAGAAAGGATGGGAGGCACTTAGACAGAGAGCATGAGAGACACCTGTAGAAATTATGGGAGGCACTCAGACAAAGGGAGAGCATGAGAGACACCAACAGAAATGATGAGAGACACTCAGAGAGAGAGCATGAGAGACAACTATAGAAATGATGGGAGGCACTCAGAGAGAGAGAGAGCATGAGACACCAAAATAAAGGATGGGAGGCACTCAGAGAGAGAGAGAGAGAGAGAGAGAGAGAGAGCATGAAAGACACCAAAATAATTGATGGGAGGCACTCAGAGAGAGAGAGAGCATGAGGCACCAACAGAAAGGATGGGAGGCACTCAGACAGAGAGAGAGCATGAGAGACACCAACAGGAAGGATGGGAGGCAGTCAGAGAGATGGAGAGCATGAGAGACACCAACAGAAAGGACAGGAGGGACTCAGAGAGAGAGCATGAGACACCAACAGAAAGGATTGGAGGCACTCACATAGGGAGCATGAGATACAACAAGAAAAAGGATGGGAGGAACTCAGAGAGAGGGAGAGCATGAGAGACACCAACAGAAAGGATGGGGGACACCCAGAGAGAGGGAGAGCAAGAGAGACACCAGCAGAAAGGATTTGAGACACTCAGAGAGGGAGCATCAGGGACACCAACAGAAAGAATTTGAGACACTCAGACAGAGAGCATGAGACACCAACGGAAAGGATGGAAGGCACTCAGACAGAGAGCATGAGAGACACCTGTAGAAATTATGGGAGGCACTCAGACAAAGGGAGAGCATGAGAGACACCAACAGAAAGGATGAGAGACACTCATATAGAGAGCATGAGACACCAACAGAAAGGATGGGAGGCACTCAGACAGAGAGCATGAGAGACAACTATAGAAATGATGGGAGGCACTCAGAGAGAGAGAGAGCATGAGATACCAAAATAAAGGATGGGAGGCACTCAGAGAGAGAGCATGAGGCACCAGCAGAAATGATGGGAGGCAATCAGAGAGAGAGAGAGCATGAAAGACACCAAAATAAATGATGGGAGGCACTCAGAGAGAGAGAGCATGAGGCACCAACAGAAAGGATGGGAGGCACTCAGACAGAGAGAGAGCATGAGAGACACCAACAGAAAGGGTTGGAGGCACTCAGAGAGAAGGCATCAGACACAAAGAAAAAGCATGGGAGACACTCTGAGAGAGAGCATAAGACACCAACAGAAAGAATAGGAGGCACTCAGAGAGAGAGCATGAGAGACACCAACAGGAAGGATGGGAGGCAGTCAGAGAGAGGGAGAGCATGAGAGACACCAACAGAAAGGACAGGAGGGACTCAGAGAGAGAGCATGAGACACCAACAGAAAGGATTGGAGGCACTCACATAGGGAGCATGAGATACACCAAGAGAAAGGATGGGAGGAACTCAGAGAGAGGGAGAGCATGAGACACACACACAGAAAGGATGGGGGACACACAGAGAGAGGGAGAGCAAGAGAGACACCAGCAGAAAGGATTTGAGACACTCAGAGAGGGAGCATCAGGGACACCAATAGAAAGGATTTGAGACACTCAGACAGAGAGCATGAGACACCAATGGAAAGGATGGAAGGCACTCAGACAGAGAGCATGAGAGACACCTGTAGAAATTATGGGAGGCACTCAGAGAGAGCGCATGGGAAACCAACATAAAGGATGGAAGGCACTCAGAGACGGGATGAGACAACAAGAGAAAGGATGGGATACACTCAGAGAGAGAGAATGAGACACCAACAAAAGGATGGGAGGCAATCAGAGAGAGTGACACCAACAGAAAGGATTGGAGGCACTCAGAGAGAAGGCATCAGACACAAAGAGAAAGCATGGGAGACACACTGAGAGAGAGCATGAAAGACACCAACAGAAAGGATGGAAGGCACTTAGACAGAGGGAAATCATGAGAGACACCAACAGAAAGTATGAGAGACACTCAGAGAGAGAGCATGAGACACCAACAGAAAGGATGGGAGGCACTTAGACAGAGAGCATGAGAGACACCTGTAGAAATTATGGGAGGCACTCAGACAAAGGGAGAGCATGAGAGACACCAACAGAAATGATGAGAGACACTCATATAGAGAGCATGAGACACCAACAGAAAGGATGGGAGGCACTCAGACAGAGAGCATGAGAGACAACTATAGAAATGATGGGAGGCACTCAGAGAGAGATAGAGCACGAAAGACACCAAAACAAATGATTGGAGGCACTCAGAGAGAGAGCACGAGGCACCAACAGAAAGGATGGGAGGCACTCAGAGAGAGAGAGAGAGAGAGAGAGAGAGAGCATGAAAGACACCAAAATAATTGATGGGAGGCACTCAGAGAGAGAGAGAGCATGAGGCACCAACAGAAAGGATGGGAGGCACTCAGACAGAGAGAGAGCATGAGAGACACCAACAGGAAGGATGGGAGGCACTCAGAGAGAGAGAGAGCATGAGACACCAAAATAAAGGATGGGAGGCACTCAGAGAGAGAGAGAGAGAGAGAGAGAGAGAGAGAGCATGAAATACACCAAAATAATTGATGGGAGGCACTCAGAGAGAGAGAGAGAGCATGAGGCACCAACAGAAAGGATGGGAGGCACTCAGACAGAGAGAGAGCATGAGAGACACCAACAGGAAGGATGGGAGGCAGTCAGAGAGAGGGAGAGCATGAGAGACACCAACAGAAAGGACAGGAGGGACTCAGAGAGAGAGCATGAGACACCAACAGAAAGGATGGGAGGCACTTAGACAGAGAGCATGAGAGACACCTGTAGAAATTATGGGAGGCACTCAGACAAAGGGAGAGCATGAGAGACACCAACAGAAATGATGAGAGACACTCATATAGAGAGCATGAGACACCAACAGAAAGGATGGGAGGCACTCAGACAGAGAGCATGAGAGACAACTATAGAAATGATGGGAGGCACTCAGAGAGAGATAGAGCACGAAAGACACCAAAACAAATGATTGGAGGCACTCAGAGAGAGAGCACGAGGCACCAACAGAAAGGATGGGAGGCACTCACATAGGGAGCATGAGATACACCAAGAGAAAGGATGGGAGGAACTCAGAGAGAGGGAGAGCATGAGACACACACACAGAAAGGATGGGGGACACACACAGAGAGAGAGAGCATGAGAGACACCAACAGGAAGGATGGGAGGCAGTCAGAGAGAGGGAGAGCATGAGAGACACCAACAGAAAGGACAGGAGGGACTCAGAGAGAGAGCATGAGACACCAACAGAAAGGATTGGAGGCACTCACATAGGGAGCATGAGATACAACAAGAGAAAGGATGGGAGGAACTCAGAGAGAGGGAGAGCATGAGAGACACCAACAGAAAGGATGGGGGACACCCAGAGAGAGGGAGAGCAAGAGAGACACCAGCAGAAAGGATTTGAGACACTCAGAGAGGGAGCATCAGGGACACCAACAGAAAGAATTTGAGACACTCAGACAGAGAGCATGAGACACCAACGGAATGGATGGAAGGCACTCAGACAGAGAGCATGAGAGACACCTGTAGAAATTATGGGAGGCACTCAGACAAAGGGAGAGCATGAGAGACACCAACAGAAAGCATGAGAGACACTCATATAGAGAGCATGAGACACCAACAGAAAGGATGGGAGGCACTCAGACAGAGAGCATGAGAGACAACTATAGAAATGATGGGAGGCACTCAGAGAGAGAGAGAGCATGAGATACCAAAATAAAGGATGGGAGGCACTCAGAGAGAGAGCATGAGGCACCAGCAGAAATGATGGGAGGCAATCAGAGAGAGAGAGAGCATGAAAGACACCAAAATAAATGATGGGAGGCACTCAGAGAGAGAGAGCATGAGGCACCAACAGAAAGGATGGGAGGCACTCAGACAGAGAGAGAGCATGAGAGACACCAACAGAAAAGGTTGGAGGCACTCAGAGAGAAGGCATCAGACACAAAGAAAAAGCATGGGAGACACTCTGAGAGAGAGCATAAGACACCAACAGAAAGAATAGGAGGCACTCAGAGAGAGAGCATGAGAGACACCAACAGGAAGGATGGGAGGCAGTCAGAGAGAGGGAGAGCATGAGAGACACCAACAGAAAGGACAGGAGGGACTCAGAGAGAGAGCATGAGACACCAACAGAAAGGATTGGAGGCACTCACATAGGGAGCATGAGATACACCAAGAGAAAGGATGGGAGGAACTCAGAGAGAGGGAGAGCATGAGACACACACACAGAAAGGATGGGGGACACACAGAGAGAGGGAGAGCAAGAGAGACACCAGCAGAAAGGATTTGAGACACTCAGAGAGGGAGCATCAGGGACACCAATAGAAAGGATTTGAGACACTCAGACAGAGAGCATGAGACACCAATGGAAAGGATGGAAGGCACTCAGACAGAGAGCATGAGAGACACCTGTAGAAATTATGGGAGGCACTCAGAGAGAGCGCATGGGAAACCAACATAAAGGATGGAAGGCACTCAGAGACGGGATGAGACAACAATAGAAAGGATGGGATACACTCAGAGAGAGAGAATGAGACACCAACAAAAGGATGGGAGGCAATCAGAGAGAGTGACACCAACAGAAAGGATTGGAGGCACTCAGAGAGAAGGCATCAGACACAAAGAGAAAGCATGGGAGACACACTGAGAGAGAGCATGAAAGACACCAACAGAAAGGATAGAAGGAACTCAGAGAGAGGGAGAGCATGAGACACCAACAGAAAGGATGGGGGACACCCAGAAAGAGGGAGAACATGAGATACACCAAGAGAAAGGATGGGAGGAACTCAGAGAGAGGGAGTGCATGAGAGACACCAACAGAAAAGAAGTGAGACATTCAGAGAGAGCATGAGACACCAACAGAATGGATGTGAGGCACTCAAACAGAGAAAATTAGATACACTAACAGAAAGGATGGGAGGCAGTCAGAGAGAGAGCATGAGAAACCAACATAAAGGATAGGAGGCACTCAGAGACAGAGAGAGCATGAGAGACACCAACAGAAAGGATGGAAGGCACTCAGAGAGAGAGCATGAGACACCAACAGAAAGGATGGGAGGCACTCAGAGAGAAAGCATCAGACACAAAAAGAAAGCATGGGAGACACTCTGAGAGAGAGCATAAATCACCAACAGAAAGAATGGGAGGCACTAAGAGATAGGGAGAGCATGAGAGACACCAACAGAAAGGATGGAAGGCACTCAGAGAGAGAGCATGAGACACCAACAGAAAGGATGGGAGGCACTCAGAGAGAAAGCATCAGACACAAAAAGAAAGCATGGGAGACACTCTGAGAGAGAGCATAAATCACCAACAGAAAGAATGGGAGACACTAAGAGATAGGGAGAGCATGAGAGACACCAACAGAAAGGATGGAAGGCACTCAGAGAGAGAGCATGAGACACCAACAGAAAGGATGGGAGGCACTCAGAGAGAAAGCATCAGACACAAAAAGAAAGCATGGGAGACACTCTGAGAGAGAGCATAAATCACCAACAGAAAGAATGGGAGGCACTAAGAGATAGGGAGAGCATGAGAGACACCAACAGAAAGGACAGGAGGGACTCAGAGAGGGAGCATCAGGGACACCAGCAGGAAGGATTTTAGACACTCAGAGAGAGAGAGAGCATGAGACACCAACAGAAAGGATTGGAGGCACTCACAGATGGAGCATGAGACACACCAAGAGAAAGGATGGGAGGAACTCAGAGAGAGGGAGAGCATGAGAGACACCAACAGAAAGGTTTTGGGACACCAAGAAAGAGGGAGAACATGAGATACACCAAGAGAAAGGATGGGAGGAACTCAGAGAGAGGGAGTGCATGAGAGACACCAACAGAAAAGAAGTGAGACATTCAAACAGAGAAAATTAGATACACTAACAGAAAGGATGGGAGGCAGTCAGAGAGAGAGCATGAGAAACCAACATAAAGGATGGAAGGCACTCAGAGACGGGATGAGACAACAAGAGAAAGGATGGGATACACTCAGAGAGAGAGAGCATGAGACACCAACAAAAGGATGGGAGGCAATCAGAGAGAGAGCATGAAAGACACCAACAGAAAGGATGGAAGGCACTTAGACAGAGGGAAATAATGAGAGACACCAACAGAAAGGATGAGAGACACTCAGACAGAGAGCATGAGAGACACCTATAGAAATGATGGGAGGCACTCAGAGAGAGGGAGAGCATGAGAGACACCAACAGAAAGGATGAGAGACACTCATATATAGAGCATGAGACAACAACAGAAAGGATGGGAGGCACTTAGACAGAGAGCATGAGAGACACCTGTAGAAATTATGGGAGGCACTCAGACAAAGGGAGAGCATGAGAGACACCAACAGAAAGGATGAGAGACACTCATATAGAGAGCATGAGACACCAACAGAAAGGATGGGAGGCACTCAGACAGAGAGCATGAGAGACAACTATAGAAATGATGGGAGGCACTCAGAGAGAGAGAGAGCACGAAAGACACAAAAATAAATGATTGGAGGCACTCAGAGAGAGAGAGCATGAGGCACCAACAGAAAGGATGGGAGGCACTCAGACAGAGGGACAGCATGAGAGACACCAACAGAAAGGATTGGAGGCACTCAGAGAGAAGGCATCAGACACAAAGAGAAAGCATGGGAGACACACTGAGAGAGAGCATAAGACACCAACAGAAAGAATTGGAGGCACTCAGAGAGAGAGCATGAGAGACACCAACAGGAAGGATGGGAGGCAGTCAGAGAGAGGGAGAGCATGAGAGACACCAACAGAAAGGACAGGAGGGACTCAGAGAGAGAGCATGAGACACCAACAGAAAGGAATGGAGGCACTCACAGTGGGAGCATGAGATACACCAAGAGAAAGGATGGGAGGAACTCAGAGAGAGGGAGAGCATGAGAGACACCAACAGAAAGGATGGGGGACACCCAGAGAGAGAGAAAGCATGAGAGACACCAGCAGAAAGGATTTGAGACACTCAGAGAGGGAGCATCAGGGACACCAACAGAAAGGCACTCAGACAGAGAGCATGAGAGACACCTATAGAAATGATGGGAGGCACTCAGAGAGAGGGAGAGCATGAGAGACACCAACAGAAAGGATGAGAGACACTCATATAGAGAGCATGAGACACCAACAGAAAGGATGGGAGGCACTGAGACAGAGAGCATGAGAGACACCTATAGAAATGATGGGAAGCACTCAGAGAGAGGGAAATCATGAGAGACACCAACAGAAATTATGGGAGGCACTCAGAGAGAGAGAGCACGAGACACCAAAATAAAGGATGGGAGGCACTCAGAGAGAGAGCATGAGGCACCAACATAAAGGATGGGAGGCACTCAGAGAGAAGGCATCAGACACAAAGAGAAACCATGGGAGACACAATGAGAGAGAGCTTAAGACACCAACAGAAAGAATGGGAGGCACTCAGAGAGAGAGCATGAGAGACACCAATAGGAAGGATGGGAGGCAGTCAGAGAGAGGGAGAGCATGAGAGACACCAACAGAAAGGACAGGAGGGACTCAGAGAGGGAGCATCAGGGATACCAACAGAAAGGATTTGAGACACTCAGAGAGAGAGCATGAGACACCAACAGAAAGGATTGGAGGCACTCACAGAGGGAGCATGAGATACGCCAAGAGAAAGGATAAGAGGAACTCAGAGAGACGGAGAGCATGAGAGACACCAACAGAAAGGACAGGAGGGACTCAGAGAGGGAGCATCAGGGATACCAACAGAAAGGATTTGAGACACTCAGAGAGAGAGCATGAGACACCAACAGAAAGGATTGGAGGCACTCACAGAGGGAGCATGAGATACGCCAAGAGAAAGGATAAGAGGAACTCAGAGAGAGGGAGAGCATGAGAGACACCAACAGAAAGGATGGGGGACACCCAGAGAGAGGCAGAGCATGAGAGATAACAACAGAAAGGATTTGAGCCACTCAGAGAGGGAGCATCAGGGACACGAACAGAAAGGATTTGAGACACTCAGAGAGAGAGAGCATGAGACACCAACAGAAAGGATTGGAGACACTCACAGAGGGAGCATGAGACACACCAAGAGAAAGGATGAGAGGAACTCAGAGAGAGGGAGAGCATGAAACACCAACAGAAAGGATGGGGGACACCCAGAAAGAGGGAGAACATGAGATACACCAAGAGAAAGGATGGGAGAAACTCAGAGAGAGGGAGTGCATGAGAGACACCAACAGAAAAGAAGTGAGACATTCAGAGAGAGCATGAGACACCAACAGAATGGATGTGAGGCACTCAAACAGAGAAAATTAGATACACTAACAGAAAGGATGGGAGGCAGTCAGAGAGAGAGCATGAGACACCAACATAAAGGATAGGAGACACTCAAAGACGGGATGAGACACCAACAGAAAGGATGGGATACACTCAGAGAGAGAGCATGAGACACCAACATAAAGGATGGGAGGCACTCAGAGACAGAGAGAGCATGAGAGACACCAACAGAAAGGATGGAAGGCACTCAGACAGAGGCAGATCATGAGAGACAACAACAGAAAGGATGAGAGACACTCAGAGAGAGAGCATGAGACACCAATAGAAAGAATGGGAGACACTCTGAGAGAGAGCATAAATCACCAACAGAAAGAATGGGAGGCACTAAGAGATAGGGAGAGCATGAGAGACACCAACAGAAAGGACAGGAGGGACTTAGAGAGGGAGCATCAGGGACACCAGCAGAAAGGATTTTAGACACTCGGAGAGAGAGCATGAGACACCAACAGAAAGGATTGGAGGCACTCACAGATGGAGCATGAGACACACCAAGAGAAAGGATGGGAGGAACTCAGAGAGAGGGAGAGCATGAGAGACACCAACAGAAAGGATGGGGGACACCCAGAAAGAGGGAGAACATGAGATACACCAAGAGAAAGGATGGGAGGATCTCAGAGAGAGGGAGTGCATGAGAGACACCAACAGAAAAGAAGTGAGACATTCAAACAGAGAAAATTAGATACACTAACAGAAAGGATGGGAGGCAGTCAGAGAGAGAGCATGAGAAACCAACATAAAGGATGGAAGGCACTCAGAGACGGCATGAGATAACAAGAGAAATGATGGGATACACTCAGAGAGAGAGCATGAGACACCAACAAAAGGATGGGAGGCAATCAGAGAGAGAGAGAGCATGAAAGACACCAACAGAAAGGATGGAAGGCACTTAGACAGAGGGAAATAATGAGAGACACCAACAGAAAGGACGAGAGACCCTCAGAGAGAGAGCATGAGACACCAACAGAAAGGATGGGAGGCACTTAGACAGAGAGCATGAGAGACACCTGTAGAAATTATGGGAGGCACTCAGACAAAGGGAGAGCATGAGAGACACCAACAGAAAGGATGAGAGACACTCATATAGAGAGCATGAGACACCAACAGAAAGGATGGGAGGCACTCAGACAGAGAGCATGAGAGACAACTATAGAAATGATGGGAGGCACTCAGAGAGAGAGAGAGCATGAAAGACACCAAAATAAATGATTGGAGGCACTCAGAGAGAGAGCATGAGGCACCAACAGAAAGGATGGGAGGCACTCAGACAGAGGGACAGCATGAGAGACACCAACAGAAAGGATTGGAGGCACTCAGAGAGAAGGCATCAGACACAAAGAGAAAGCATCGGAGACACTCTGAGAGAGAGCATAAGACACCAACAGAAAGAATGGGAGGCACTCAGAGAGAGAGCATGAGAGACACCAACAGGAAGGATGGGAGGCAGTCAGAGAGAGGGAGAGCATGAGAGACACCAACAGAAAGGATTGGAGGCACTCAGAGAGAGAGCATGAGACACCAACAGAAAGGAATGGAGGCACTCACAGTGGGAGCATGAGATACACCAAGAGAAAGGATGGGAGGAACTCAGAGAGAGGGAGAGCATGAGAGACACCAACAGAAAGGATGGGGGACATACAGAGAGAGAGAGAGAGCAAGAGAGATACCAGCAGAAAGGATTTGAGACACTCAGAGAGGGAGCATCAGGGACACCAACAGAAAGGATTTGAGACACTCAGACAGAGAGCATGAGACACCAATGGAAAGGATGGAAGGCATTTAGACAGAGAGCATGAGAGACACCTGTAGAAATTATGGGAGGCACTCAGACAAAGGGAGAGCATGAGAGACACCAACAGAAAGGACGAGAGACACTCATATAGAGAGCATGAAACACCAACAGAAAGGATGGGAGACATTCAGACAGAGAGCATGAGAGACAACTATAGAAATGATGGGAGGCACTCAGAGAGAGAGAGAGCATGAGACACCAAAATAAAGGATGGGAGGCACTCAGAGAGAGAGAGAGAGAGAGAGAGAGAGAGAGAGAGCATGAAAGACACCAAAATAATTGATGGGAGGCACTCAGAGAGAGAGAGAGCATGAGGCACCAACAGAAAGGATGGGAGGCACTCAGACAGAGAGAGAGCATGAGAGACACCAACAGGAAGGATGGGAGGCAGTCAGAGAGAGGGAGAGCATGAGAGACACCAACAGAAAGGACAGGAGGGACTCAGAGAGAGAGCATGAGACACCAACAGAAAGGATTGGAGGCACTCACATAGGGAGCATGAGATACAACAAGAGAAAGGATGGGAGGAACTCAGAGAGAGGGAGAGCATGAGAGACACCAACAGAAAGGATGGGGGACACCCAGAGAGAGGGAGAGCAAGAGAGACACCAGCAGAAAGGATTTGAGACACTCAGAGAGGGAGCATCAGGGACACCAACAGAAAGAATTTGAGACACTCAGACAGAGAGTATGAGACACCAACGGAAAGGATGGAAGGCACTCAGACAGAGAGCATGAGAGACACCTGTAGAAATTATGGGAGGCACTCAGACAAAGGGAGAGCATGAGAGACACCAACAGAAAGCATGAGAGACACTCATATAGAGAGCATGAGACACCAACAGAAAGGATGGGACAGAGAGCATGAGAGACAACTATAGAAATGATGGGAGGCACTCAGAGAGAGAGAGAGCATGAGATACCAAAATAAAGGATGGGAGGCACTCAGAGAGAGAGCATGAGGCACCAGCAGAAATGATGGGAGGCAATCAGAGAGAGAGAGAGCATGAAAGACACCAAAATAAATGATGGGAGGCACTCAGAGAGAGAGAGCATAAGGCACCAACAGAAAGGATGGGAGGCACTCAGACAGAGAGAGAGCATGAGAGACACCAACAGAAAGGGTTGGAGGCACTCAGAGAGAAGGCATCAGACACAAAGAAAAAGCATGGGAGACACTCTGAGAGAGAGCATAAGACACCAACAGAAAGAATAGGAGGCACTCAGAGAGAGAGCATGAGAGACACCAACAGGAAGGATGGGAGGCAGTCAGAGAGAGGGAGAGCATGAGAGACACCAACAGAAAGGACAGGAGGGACTCAGAGAGAGAGCATGAGACACCAACAGAAAGGATTGGAGGCACTCACATAGGGAGCATGAGATACACCAAGAGAAAGGATGGGAGGAACTCAGAGAGAGGGAGAGCATGAGACACACACACAGAAAGGATGGGGGACACACAGAGAGAGGGAGAGCAAGAGAGACACCAGCAGAAAGGATTTGAGACACTCAGAGAGGGAGCATCAGGGACACCAATAGAAAGGATTTGAGACACTCAGACAGAGAGCATGAGACACCAATGGAAAGGATGGAAGGCACTCAGATAGAGAGCATGAGAGACACCTGTAGAAATTATGGGAGGCACTCAGAGAGAGCGCATGGGAAACCAACATAAAGGATGGAAGGCACTCAGAGACGGGATGAGACAACAAGAGAAAGGATGGGATACACTCAGAGAGAGAGAATGAGACACCAACAAAAGGATGGGAGGCAATCAGAGAGAGTGACACCAACAGAAAGGATTGGAGGCACTCAGAGAGAAGGCATCAGACACAAAGAGAAAGCATGGGAGACACACTGAGAGAGAGCATGAAAGACACCAACAGAAAGGATGGAAGGCACTTAGACAGAGGGAAATCATGAGAGACACCAACAGAAAGTATGAGAGACACTCAGAGAGAGAGCATGAGACACCAACAGAAAGGATGGGAGGCACTTAGACAGAGAGCATGAGAGACACCTGTAGAAATTATGGGAGGCACTCAGACAAAGGGAGAGCATGAGAGACACCAACAGAAATGATGAGAGACACTCATATAGAGAGCATGAGACACCAACAGAAAGGATGGGAGGCACTCAGACAGAGAGCATGAGAGACACCTGTAGAAATTATGGGAGGCACTCAGACAAAGGGAGAGCATGAGAGACACCAACAGAAAGCATGAGAGACACTCATATAGAGAGCATGAGACACCAACAGAAAGGATGGGACAGAGAGCATGAGAGACAACTATAGAAATGATGGGAGGCACTCAGAGAGAGAGAGAGCATGAGATACCAAAATAAAGGATGGGAGGCACTCAGAGAGAGAGCATGAGGCACCAGCAGAAATGATGGGAGGCAATCAGAGAGAGAGAGAGCATGAAAGACACCAAAATAAATGATGGGAGGCACTCAGAGAGAGAGAGCATAAGGCACCAACAGAAAGGATGGGAGGCACTCAGACAGAGAGAGAGCATGAGAGACACCAACAGAAAGGGTTGGAGGCACTCAGAGAGAAGGCATCAGACACAAAGAAAAAGCATGGGAGACACTCTGAGAGAGAGCATAAGACACCAACAGAAAGAATAGGAGGCACTCAGAGAGAGAGCATGAGAGACACCAACAGGAAGGATGGGAGGCAGTCAGAGAGAGGGAGAGCATGAGAGACACCAACAGAAAGGACAGGAGGGACTCAGAGAGAGAGCATGAGACACCAACAGAAAGGATTGGAGGCACTCACATAGGGAGCATGAGATACACCAAGAGAAAGGATGGGAGGAACTCAGAGAGAGGGAGAGCATGAGACACACACACAGAAAGGATGGGGGACACACAGAGAGAGGGAGAGCAAGAGAGACACCAGCAGAAAGGATTTGAGACACTCAGAGAGGGAGCATCAGGGACACCAATAGAAAGGATTTGAGACACTCAGACAGAGAGCATGAGACACCAATGGAAAGGATGGAAGGCACTCAGATAGAGAGCATGAGAGACACCTGTAGAAATTATGGGAGGCACTCAGAGAGAGCGCATGGGAAACCAACATAAAGGATGGAAGGCACTCAGAGACGGGATGAGACAACAAGAGAAAGGATGGGATACACTCAGAGAGAGAGAATGAGACACCAACAAAAGGATGGGAGGCAATCAGAGAGAGTGACACCAACAGAAAGGATTGGAGGCACTCAGAGAGAAGGCATCAGACACAAAGAGAAAGCATGGGAGACACACTGAGAGAGAGCATGAAAGACACCAACAGAAAGGATGGAAGGCACTTAGACAGAGGGAAATCATGAGAGACACCAACAGAAAGTATGAGAGACACTCAGAGAGAGAGCATGAGACACCAACAGAAAGGATGGGAGGCACTTAGACAGAGAGCATGAGAGACACCTGTAGAAATTATGGGAGGCACTCAGACAAAGGGAGAGCATGAGAGACACCAACAGAAATGATGAGAGACACTCATATAGAGAGCATGAGACACCAACAGAAAGGATGGGAGGCACTCAGACAGAGAGCATGAGAGACAACTATAGAAATGATGGGAGGCACTCAGAGAGAGATAGAGCACGAAAGACACCAAAACAAATAATTGGAGGCACTCAGAGAGAGAGCACGAGGCACCAACAGAAAGGATGGGAGGCACTCAGACAGATGGACAGCATGAGAGACACCAACAGAAAGGATTGGAGGCACTCAGAGAGAAGGCATCAGACACAAAGAGAAAGCATGGGAGACACACTGAGAGAGAGCATAAGACACCAACAGAAAGAATTGGAGGCACTCAGAGAGAGAGCATGAGAGACACCAACAGGAAGGATGGGAGGCAGTCAGAGAGAGGGAGAGCATGAGAGACACCAACAGAAATGACAGGAGGCACTCAGAGAGAGAGCATGAGACACCAACAGAAATGATGGGAGGCACTCAGAGAGAGAGAGAGAGAGAGAGAGAGAGAGAGAGAGAGCATTAAAGACACCAAAATAATTGATGGGAGGCACTCAGAGAGAGAGAGCATGAGGCGCCAACAGAAAGGATGGGGGACACCCAGAGAGAGAGAGAGCATGAGACACCAAAATAAAGGATGGGAGGCACTCAGAGAGAGAGCATGAGGCACCAACAGAAATGATGGGAGGCACTCAGAGAGAGAGAGAGAGAGAGAGAGAGAGAGAGAGAGAGAGAGAGAGAGAGAGAGCATTAAAGACACCAAAATAATTGATGGGAGGCACTCAGAGAGAGAGAGCATGAGGCGCCAACAGAAAGAATGGGAGGCACTCAGAGAGAGCGCATGAGAGACACCAACAGGAAGGATGAGAGGCAGTCAGAGAGAGGGAGAGCATGAGAGACACCAACAGAAAGGACAGGAGGCACTCAGAGAGAGAGCATGAGACACCAACAGAAAGGAATGGAGGCACTCACAGTGGGAGCATGAGATACACCAAGAGAAAGGATGGGAGGAACTCAGAGAGAGGGAGAGCATGAGAGACACCAACAGAAAGGATGGGGGACATACAGAGAGAGAGAGAGAGCAAGAGAGATACCAGCAGAAAGGATTTGAGACACTCAGAGAGGGAGCATCAGGGACACCAACAGAAAGGATTTGAGACACTCAGACAGAGAGCATGAGACACCAACGGAAAGCATGAGAGACACTCATATAGAGAGCATGAGACACCAACAGAAAGCATGAGAGACACTCATATAGAGAGCATGAGACACCAACAGAAAGGATGGGAGGCACTCAGACAGAGAGCATGAGAGACAACTATAGAAATGATGGGAGGCACTCAGAGAGAGAGAGAGCATGAGATACCAAAATAAAGGATGGGAGGCACTCAGAGAGAGAGCATGAGGCACCAGCAGAAATGATGGGAGGCAATCAGAGAGAGAGAGAGCATGAAAGACACCAAAATAAATGATGGGAGGCACTCAGAGAGAGAGAGCATGAGGCACCAACAGAAAGGATGGGAGGCACTTAGACAGAGGGAAATCATGAGAGACACCAACAGAAAGTATGAGAGACACTCAGAGAGAGAGCATGAGACACCAACAGAAAGGATGGGAGGCACTTAGACAGAGAGCATGAGAGACACCTGTAGAAATTATGGGAGGCACTCAGACAAAGGGAGAGCATGAGAGACACCAACAGAAATGATGAGAGACACTCATATAGAGAGCATGAGACACCAACAGAAAGGATGGGAGGCACTCAGACAGAGAGCATGAGAGACAACTATAGAAATGATGGGAGGCACTCAGAGAGAGATAGAGCACGAAAGACACCAAAACAAATGATTGGAGGCACTCAGAGAGAGAGCACGAGGCACCAACAGAAAGGATGGGAGGCACTCAGACAGATGGACAGCATGAGAGACACCAACAGAAAGGATTGGAGGCACTCAGAGAGAAGGCATCAGACACAAAGAGAAAGCATGGGAGACACACTGAGAGAGAGCATAAGACACCAACAGAAAGAATTGGAGGCACTCAGAGAGAGAGCATGAGAGACACCAACAGGAAGGATGGGAGGCAGTCAGAGAGAGGGAGAGCCTGAGAGACACCAACAGAAATGACAGGAGGGACTCAGAGAGAGAGCATGAGACACCAACAGAAAGGAATGGAGGCACTCACAGTGGGAGCATGAGATACACCAAGAGAAAGAATGGGAGGAACTCAGAGAGAGGGAGAGCATGAGAGACACCAACAGAAAGGATGGGGGACACCCAGAGAGAGAGAGAGCATGAGACACCAAAATAAAGGATGGGAGGCACTCAGAGAGAGAGCATGAGGCACCAACAGAAATGATGGGAGGCACTCAGAGAGAGAGAGAGAGAGAGAGAGAGAGAGCATTAAAGACACCAAAATAATTGATGGGAGGCACTCAGAGAGAGAGAGCATGAGGCGCCAACAGAAAGAATGGGAGGCACTCAGAGAGAGAGCATGAGAGACACCAACAGGAAGGATGGGAGGCAGTCAGAGAGAGGGAGAGCATGAGAGACACCAACAGAAAGGACAGGAGGGACTCAGAGAGAGAGCATGAGACACCAACAGAAAGGAATGGAGGCACTCACAGTGGGAGCATGAGATACACCAAGAGAAAGGATGGGAGGAACTCAGAGAGAGGGAGAGCATGAGAGACACCAACAGAAAGGATGGGGGACACCCAGAGAGAGAGAAAGCATGAGAGACACCAGCAGAAAGGATTTGAGACACTCAGAGAGGGAGCATCAGGGACACCAACAGAAAGGATTTGAGACACTCAGACAGAGAGCATGAGACACCAACGGAAAGGATGGAAGGCACTCAGACAGAGAGCATGAGAGACACCTGTAGAAATTATGGGAGGCACTCAGAGAGAGCGCATGGGAAACCAACATAAAGGATGGAAGGCACTCAGAGACGGGATGAGACAACAATAGAAAGGATGGGATACACTCAGAGAGAGAGAATGAGACACCAACAAAAGGATGGGAGGCAATCAGAGAGAGTGACACCAACAGAAAGGATTGGAGGCACTCAGAGAGAAGGCATCAGACACAAAGAGAAAGCATGGGAGACACACTGAGAGAGAGCATGAAAGACACCAACAGAAAGGATAGAAGGAACTCAGAGAGAGGGAGAGCATGAGACACCAACAGAAAGGATGGGGGACACCCAGAAAGAGGGAGAACATGAGATACACCAAGAGAAAGGATGGGAGGAACTCAGAGAGAGGGAGTGCATGAGAGACACCAACAGAAAAGAAGTGAGACATTCAGAGAGAGCATGAGACACCAACAGAATGGATGTGAGGCACTCAAACAGAGAAAATTAGATACACTAACAGAAAGGATGGGAGGCAGTCAGAGAGAGAGCATGAGAAACCAACATAAAGGATAGGAGGCACTCAGAGACAGAGAGAGCATGAGAGACACCAACAGAAAGGATGGAAGGCACTCAGAGAGAGAGCATGAGACACCAACAGAAAGGATGGGAGGCACTCAGAGAGAAAGCATCAGACACAAAAAGAAAGCATGGGAGACACTCTGAGAGAGAGCATAAATCACCAACAGAAAGAATGGGAGGCACTAAGAGATAGGGAGAGCATGAGAGACACCAACAGAAAGGATGGAAGGCACTCAGAGAGAGAGCATGAGACACCAACAGAAAGGATGGGAGGCACTCAGAGAGAAAGCATCAGACACAAAAAGAAAGCATGGGAGACACTCTGAGAGAGAGCATAAACCACCAACAGAAAGAATGGGAGGCACTAAGAGATAGGGAGAGCATGAGAGACACCAACAGAAAGGATGGAAGGCACTCAGAGAGAGAGCATGAGACACCAACAGAAAGGATGGGAGGCACTCAGAGAGAAAGCATCAGACACAAAAAGAAAGCATGGGAGACACTCTGAGAGAGAGCATAAATCACCAACAGAAAGAATGGGAGGCACTAAGAGATAGGGAGAGCATGAGAGACACCAACAGAAAGGACAGGAGGGACTCAGAGAGGGAGCATCAGGGACACCAGCAGGAAGGATTTTAGACACTCAGAGAGAGAGAGAGAGCATGAGACACCAACAGAAAGGATTGGAGGCACTCACAGATGGAGCATGAGACACACCAAGAGAAAGGATGGGAGGAACTCAGAGAGAGGGAGAGCATGAGAGACACCAACAGAAAGGATGGGGGACACCAAGAAAGAGGGAGAACATGAGATACACCAAGAGAAAGGATGGGAGGAACTCAGAGAGAGGGAGTGCATGAGAGACACCAACAGAAAAGAAGTGAGACATTCAAACAGAGAAAATTAGATACACTAACAGAAAGGATGGGAGGCAGTCAGAGAGAGAGCATGAGAAACCAACATAAAGGATGGAAGGCACTCAGAGACGGGATGAGACAACAAGAGAAAGGATGGGATACACTCAGAGAGAGAGAGCATGAGACACCAACAAAAGGATGGGAGGCAATCAGAGAGAGAGCATGAAAGACACCAACAGAAAGGATGGAAGGCACTTAGACAGAGGGAAATAATGAGAGACACCAACAGAAAGGATGAGAGACACTCAGACAGAGAGCATGAGAGACACCTATAGAAATGATGGGAGGCACTCAGAGAGAGGGAGAGCATGAGAGACACCAACAGAAAGGATGAGAGACACTCATATATAGAGCATGAGACAACAACAGAAAGGATGGGAGGCACTTAGACAGAGAGCATGAGAGACACCTGTAGAAATTATGGGAGGCACTCAGACAAAGGGAGAGCATGAGAGACACCAACAGAAAGGATGAGAGACACTCATATAGAGAGCATGAGACACCAACAGAAAGGATGGGAGGCACTCAGACAGAGAGCATGAGAGACAACTATAGAAATGATGGGAGGCACTCAGAGAGAGAGAGAGCACGAAAGACACAAAAATAAATGATTGGAGGCACTCAGAGAGAGAGAGCATGAGGCACCAACAGAAAGGATGGGAGGCACTCAGACAGAGGGACAGCATGAGAGACACCAACAGAAAGGATTGGAGGCACTCAGAGAGAAGGCATCAGACACAAAGAGAAAGCATGGGAGACACACTGAGAGAGAGCATAAGACACCAACAGAAAGAATTGGAGGCACTCAGAGAGAGAGCATGAGAGACACCAACAGGAAGGATGGGAGGCAGTCAGAGAGAGGGAGAGCATGAGAGACACCAACAGAAAGGACAGGAGGGACTCAGAGAGAGAGCATGAGACACCAACAGAAAGGAATGGAGGCACTCACAGTGGGAGCATGAGATACACCAAGAGAAAGGATGGGAGGAACTCAGAGAGAGGGAGAGCATGAGAGACACCAACAGAAAGGATGGGGGACACCCAGAGAGAGAGAAAGCATGAGAGACACCAGCAGAAAGGATTTGAGACACTCAGAGAGGGAGCATCAGGGACACCAACAGAAAGGCACTCAGACAGAGAGCATGAGAGACACCTATAGAAATGATGGGAGGCACTCAGAGAGAGGGAGAGCATGAGAGACACCAACAGAAAGGATGAGAGACACTCATATAGAGAGCATGAGACACCAACAGAAAGGATGGGAGGCACTGAGACAGAGAGCATGAGAGACACCTATAGAAATGATGGGAAGCACTCAGAGAGAGGGAAATCATGAGAGACACCAACAGAAATTATGGGAGGCACTCAGAGAGAGAGAGCACGAGACACCAAAATAAAGGATGGGAGGCACTCAGAGAGAGAGCATGAGGCACCAACATAAAGGATGGGAGGCACTCAGAGAGAAGGCATCAGACACAAAGAGAAACCATGGGAGACACAATGAGAGAGAGCTTAAGACACCAACAGAAAGAATGGGAGGCACTCAGAGAGAGAGCATGAGAGACACCAATAGGAAGGATGGGAGGCAGTCAGAGAGAGGGAGAGCATGAGAGACACCAACAGAAAGGACAGGAGGGACTCAGAGAGGGAGCATCAGGGATACCAACAGAAAGGATTTGAGACACTCAGAGAGAGAGCATGAGACACCAACAGAAAGGATTGGAGGCACTCACAGAGGGAGCATGAGATACGCCAAGAGAAAGGATAAGAGGAACTCAGAGAGACGGAGAGCATGAGAGACACCAACAGAAAGGACAGGAGGGACTCAGAGAGGGAGCATCAGGGATACCAACAGAAAGGATTTGAGATACTCAGAGAGAGAGCATGAGACACCAACAGAAAGGATTGGAGGCACTTACAGAGGGAGCATGAGATATGCCAAGAGAAAGGATAAGAGGAACTCAGAGAGAGGGAGAGCATGAGAGACACCAACAGAAAGGATGGGGGACACCCAGAGAGAGGCAGAGCATGAGAGACAACAACAGAAAGGATTTGAGCCACTCAGAGAGGGAGCATCAGGGACACGAACAGAAAGGATTTGAGACACTCAGAGAGAGAGAGCATGAGACACCAACAGAAAGGATTGGAGACACTCACAGAGGGAGCATGAGACACACCAAGAGAAAGGATGAGAGGAACTCAGAGAGAGGGAGAGCATGAAACACCAACAGAAAGGATGGGGGACACCCAGAAAGAGGGAGAACATGAGATACACCAAGAGAAAGGATGGGAGAAACTCAGAGAGAGGGAGTGCATGAGAGACACCAACAGAAAAGAAGTGAGACATTCAGAGAGAGCATGAGACACCAACAGAATGGATGTGAGGCACTCAAACAGAGAAAATTAGATACACTAACAGAAAGGATGGGAGGCAGTCAGAGAGAGAGCATGAGACACCAACATAAAGGATAGGAGACACTCAAAGACGGGATGAGACACCAACAGAAAGGATGGGATACACTCAGAGAGAGAGCATGAGACACCAACATAAAGGATGGGAGGCACTCAGAGACAGAGAGAGCATGAGAGACACCAACAGAAAGGATGGAAGGCACTCAGACAGAGGCAGATCATGAGAGACAACAACAGAAAGGATGAGAGACACTCAGAGAGAGAGCATGAGACACCAATAGAAAGAATAGGAGACACTCTGAGAGAGAGCATAAATCACCAACAGAAAGAATGGGAGGCACTAAGAGATAGGGAGAGCATGAGAGACACCAACAGAAAGGACAGGAGGGACTTAGAGAGGGAGCATCAGGGACACCAGCAGAAAGGATTTTAGACACTCGGAGAGAGAGCATGAGACACCAACAGAAAGGATTGGAGGCACTCACAGATGGAGCATGAGACACACCAAGAGAAAGGATGGGAGGAACTCAGAGAGAGGGAGAGCATGAGAGACACCAACAGAAAGGATGGGGGACACCCAGAAAGAGGGAGAACATGAGATACACCAAGAGAAAGGATGGGAGGATCTCAGAGAGAGGGAGTGCATGAGAGACACCAACAGAAAAGAAGTGAGACATTCAAACAGAGAAAATTAGATACACTAACAGAAAGGATGGGAGGCAGTCAGAGAGAGAGCATGAGAAACCAACATAAAGGATGGAAGGCACTCAGAGACGGCATGAGATAACAAGAGAAATGATGGGATACACTCAGAGAGAGAGCATGAGACACCAACAAAAGGATGGGAGGCAATCAGAGAGAGAGAGAGCATGAAAGACACCAACAGAAAGGATGGAAGGCACTTAGACAGAGGGAAATAATGAGAGACACCAACAGAAAGGACGAGAGACACTCAGAGAGAGAGCATGAGACACCAACAGAAAGGATGGGAGGCACTTAGACAGAGAGCATGAGAGACACCTGTAGAAATTATGGGAGGCACTCAGACAAAGGGAGAGCATGAGAGACACCAACAGAAAGGATGAGAGACACTCATATAGAGAGCATGAGACACCAACAGAAAGGATGGGAGGCACTCAGACAGAGAGCATGAGAGACAACTATAGAAATGATGGGAGGCACTCAGAGAGAGAGAGAGCATGAAAGACACCAAAATAAATGATTGGAGGCACTCAGAGAGAGAGCATGAGGCACCAACAGAAAGGATGGGAGGCACTCAGACAGAGGGACAGCATGAGAGACACCAACAGAAAGGATTGGAGGCACTCAGAGAGAAGGCATCAGACACAAAGAGAAAGCATCGGAGACACTCTGAGAGAGAGCATAAGACACCAACAGAAAGAATGGGAGGCACTCAGAGAGAGAGCATGAGAGACACCAACAGGAAGGATGGGAGGCAGTCAGAGAGAGGGAGAGCATGAGAGACACCAACAGAAAGGACAGGAGGGACTCAGAGAGAGAGCATGAGACACCAACAGAAAGGAATGGAGGCACTCACAGTGGGAGCATGAGATACACCAAGAGAAAGGATGGGAGGAACTCAGAGAGAGGGAGAGCATGAGAGACACCAACAGAAAGGATGGGGGACATACAGAGAGAGAGAGAGAGCAAGAGAGATACCAGCAGAAAGGATTTGAGACACTCAGAGAGGGAGCATCAGGGACACCAACAGAAAGGATTTGAGACACTCAGACAGAGAGCATGAGACACCAATGGAAAGGATGGAAGGCATTTAGACAGAGAGCATGAGAGACACCTGTAGAAATTATGTGAGGCACTCAGACAAAGGGAGAGCATGAGAGACACCAACAGAAAGGACGAGAGACACTCATATAGAGAGCATGAAACACCAACAGAAAGGATGGGAGACATTCAGACAGAGAGCATGAGAGACAACTATAGAAATGATGGGAGGCACTCAGAGAGAGAGAGAGCATGAGACACCAAAATAAAGGATGGGAGGCACTCAGAGAGAGAGAGAGAGAGAGAGAGAGAGAGAGCATGAAAGACACCAAAATAATTGATGGGAGGCACTCAGAGAGAGAGAGAGCATGAGGCACCAACAGAAAGGATGGGAGGCACTCAGACAGAGAGAGAGCATGAGAGACACCAACAGGAAGGATGGGAGGCAGTCAGAGAGAGGGAGAGCATGAGAGACACCAACAGAAAGGACAGGAGGGACTCAGAGAGAGAGCATGAGACACCAACAGAAAGGATTGGAGGCACTCACATAGGGAGCATGAGATACACCAAGAGAAAGGATGGGAGGAACTCAGAGAGAGGGAGAGCATGAGACACACACACAGAAAGGATGGGGGACACACAGAGAGAGGGAGAGCAAGAGAGACACCAGCAGAAAGGATTTGAGACACTCAGAGAGGGAGCATCAGGGACACCAATAGAAAGGATTTGAGACACTCAGACAGAGAGCATGAGACACCAATGGAAAGGATGGAAGGCACTCAGACAGAGAGCATGAGAGACACCTGTAGAAATTATGGGAGGCACTCAGAGAGCGCGCATGGGAAACCAACATAAAGGATGGAAGGCACTCAGAGACGGGATGAGACAACAAGAGAAAGGAGGGGATACACTCAGAGAGAGAGAATGAGACACCAACAAAAGGATGGGAGGCAATCAGAGAGAGTGACACCAACAGAAAGGATTGGAGGCACTCAGAGAGAAGGCATCAGACACAAAGAGAAAGCATGGGAGACACACTGAGAGAGAGCATGAAAGACACCAACAGAAAGGATGGAAGGCACTTAGACAGAGGGAAATCATGAGAGACACCAACAGAAAGTATGAGAGACACTCAGAGAGAGAGCATGAGACACCAACAGAAAGGATGGGAGGCACTTAGACAGAGAGCATGAGAGACACCTGTAGAAATTATGGGAGGCACTCAGACAAAGGGAGAGCATGAGAGACACCAACAGAAATGATGAGAGACACTCATATAGAGAGCATGAGACACCAACAGAAAGGATGGGAGGCACTCAGACAGAGAGCATGAGAGACAACTATAGAAATGATGGGAGACACTCAGAGAGAGATAGAGCACGAAAGACACCAAAACAAATGATTGGAGGCACTCAGAGAGAGAGCACGAGGCACCAACAGAAAGGATGGGAGGCACTCAGACAGATGGACAGCATGAGAGACACCAACAGAAAGGATTGGAGGCACTCAGAGAGAAGGCATCAGACACAAAGAGAAAGCATGGGAGACACACTGAGAGAGAGCATAAGACACCAACAGAAAGAATTGGAGGCACTCAGAGAGAGAGCATGAGAGACACCAACAGGAAGGATGGGAGGCAGTCAGAGAGAGGGAGAGCATGAGAGACACCAACAGAAATGACAGGAGGGACTCAGAGAGAGAGCATGAGACACCAACAGAAAGGAATGGAGGCACTCACAGTGGGAGCATGAGATACACCAAGAGAAAGAATGGGAGGAACTCAGAGAGAGGGAGAGCATGAGAGACACCAACAGAAAGGATGGGGGACACCCAGAGAGAGAGAGAGCATGAGACACCAAAATAAAGGATGGGAGGCACTCAGAGAGAGAGCATGAGGCACCAACAGAAATGATGGGAGGCACTCAGAGAGAGAGAGAGAGAGAGAGAGAGAGCATTAAAGACACCAAAATAATTGATGGGAGGCACTCAGAGAGAGAGAGCATGAGGCGCCAACAGAAAGAATGGGAGGCACTCAGAGAGAGAGCATGAGAGACACCAACAGGAAGGATGGGAGGCAGTCAGAGAGAGGGAGAGCATGATAGACACCAACAGAAAGGACAGGAGGGACTCAGAGAGGGAGCATCAGGGATACCAACAGAAAGGATTTGAGACACTCAGAGAGAGAGCATGAGACACCAACAGAAAGGATTGGAGGCACTCACAGACGGAGCATGAGATACACCAAGAGAAAGGATAAGAGGAACTTAGAGAGAGGGAGAGCATGAGAGACACCAACAGAAAGGATGGGGGACACCCAGAGAGAGGGAGAGCACGAGAGACACCAACAGAAAGGATTTGAGACACTCAGAGAGAGAGAGCATGAGACACCAAAAGAAAGGATTGGAGGCACTCACAGAGGGAGCATGAGACACACCAAGAGAAAGGATGGGAGGAACTCAGAGAGAGGGAGAGCATGAGAGACACCAACAGAAAGGATGGGGGACACTCAGAGAGAAAGCATCAGACACAAAAAGAAAGCATGGGAGACACTCTGAGAGAGAGCATAAATCACCAACAGAAAGAATGGGAGGCACTAAGAGATAGGGAGAGCATGAGAGACACCAACAGAAAGGACGGGAGGGACTCAGAGAGGGAGCATCAGGGACACCAGCAGGAAGGATTTTAGACACTCAGAGAGAGAGAGAGCATGAGACACCAACAGAAAGGATTGGAGGCACTCACAGATGGAGCATGAGACACACCAAGAGAAAGGATGGGAGGAACTCAGAGAGAGGGAGAGCATGAGAGACACCAACAGAAAGGATGGGGGACACCAAGAAAGAGGGAGAACATGAGATACACCAAGAGAAAGGATGGGAGGAACTCAGAGAGAGGGAGTGCATGAGAGACACCAACAGAAAAGAAGTGAGACATTCAAACAGAGAAAATTAGATACACTAACAGAAAGGATGGGAGGCAGTCAGAGAGAGCGCATGAGAAACCAACATAAAGGATGGAAGCCACTCAGAGACGGGATGAGACAACAAGAGAAAGGATGGGATACACTCAGAGAGAGAGAGCATGAGACACCAAAATAAAGGATGGGAGGCACTCAGAGAGAGAGCATGAGGCACCAACATAAAGGATGGGAGGCACTCAGAGAGAAGGCATCAGACACAAAGAGAAACCATGGGAGACACAATGAGAGAGAGCTTAAGACACCAACAGAAAGAATGGGAGGCACTCAGAGAGAGAGCATGAGAGACACCAATAGGAAGGATGGGAGGCAGTCAGAGAGAGGGAGAGCATGAGAGACACCAACAGAAAGGACAGGAGGGACTCAGAGAGGGAGCATCAGGGATACCAACAGAAAGGATTTGAGACACTCAGAGAGAGAGCATGAGACACCAACAGAAAGGATTGGAGGCACTCACAGAGGGAGCATGAGATACGCCAAGAGAAAGGATAAGAGGAACTCAGAGAGACGGAGAGCATGAGAGACACCAACAGAAAGGACAGGAGGGACTCAGAGAGGGAGCATCAGGGATACCAACAGAAAGGATTTGAGACACTCAGAGAGAGAGCATGAGACACCAACAGAAAGGATTGGAGGCACTCACAGAGGGAGCATGAGATACGCCAAGAGAAAGGATAAGAGGAACTCAGAGAGAGGGAGAGCATGAGAGACACCAACAGAAAGGATGGGGGACACCCAGAGAGAGGCAGAGCATGAGAGACAACAACAGAAAGGATTTGAGCCACTCAGAGAGGGAGCATCAGGGACACGAACAGAAAGGATTTGAGACACTCAGAGAGAGAGAGCATGAGACACCAACAGAAAGGATTGGAGGCACTCACAGAGGGAGCATGAGACACACCAAGAGAAAGGATGAGAGGAACTCAGAGAGAGGGAGAGCATGAAACACCAACAGAAAGGATGGGGGACACCCAGAAAGAGGGAGAACATGAGATACACCAAGAGAAAGGATGGGAGAAACTCAGAGAGAGGGAGTGCATGAGAGACACCAACAGAAAAGAAGTGAGACATTCAGAGAGAGCATGAGACACCAACAGAATGGATGTGAGGCACTCAAACAGAGAAAATTAGATACACTAACAGAAAGGATGGGAGGCAGTCAGAGAGAGAGCATGAGAAACCAACATAAAGGATAGGAGACACTCAGAGACGGGATGAGACACCAACAGAAAGGATGGGATACACTCAGAGAGAGAGCATGAGACACCAACATAAAGGATGGGAGGCACTCAGAGACAGAGAGAGCATGAGAGACACCAACAGAAATTATGGGAGGCACTCAGAGAGAGAGAGCATGAGACACCAAAATAAAGGATGGGAGGCACTCAGAGAGAGAGCATGAGGCACCAACATAAAGGATGGGAGGCACTCAGAGAGAAGGCATCAGACACAAAGAGAAACCATGGGAGACACAATGAGAGAGAGCATAAGACACCAACAGAAAGAATGGGAGGCACTCAGAGAGAGAGCATGAGAGACACCAATAGGAAGGATGGGAGGCAGTCAGAGAGAGGGAGAGCATGAGAGACACCAACAGAAAGGACAGGAGGGACTCAGAGAGGGAGCATCAGGGACACCAACAGAAAGGATTTGAGACACTCAGAGAGAGAGCATGAGACACCAACAGAAAGGATTGGAGGCACTCACAGAGGGAGCATGAGATACGCCAAGAGAAAGGATAAGAGGAACTCAGAGAGACGGAGAGCATGAGAGACACCAACAGAAAGGACAGGAGGGACTCAGAGAGGGAGCATCAGGGATACCAACAGAAAGGATTTGAGACACTCAGAGAGAGAGCATGAGACACCAACAGAAAGGATTGGAGGCACTCACAGAGGGAGCATGAGATACGCCAAGAGAAAGAATAAGAGGAACTCAGAGAGAGGGAGAGCATGAGAGACACCAACAGAAAGGATGGGGGACACCCAGAGAGAGGCAGAGCATGAGAGACAACAACAGAAAGGATTTGAGCCACTCAGAGAGGGAGCATCAGGGACACGAACAGAAAGGATTTGAGACACTCAGAGAGAGAGAGCATGAGACACCAACAGAAAGGATTGGAGGCACTCACAGAGGGAGCATGAGACACACCAAGAGAAAGGATGAGAGGAACTCAGAGAGAGGGAGAGCATGAAACACCAACAGAAAGGATGGGGGACACCCAGAAAGAGGGAGAACATGAGATACACCAAGAGAAAGGATGGGAGAAACTCAGAGAGAGGGAGTGCATGAGAGACACCAACAGAAAAGAAGTGAGACATTCAGAGAGAGCATGAGACACCAACAGAATGGATGTGAGGCACTCAAACAGAGAAAATTAGATACACTAACAGAAAGGATGGGAGGCAGTCAGAGAGAGAGCATGAGAAACCAACATAAAGGATAGGAGACACTCAGAGACGGGATGAGACACCAACAGAAAGGATGGGATACACTCAGAGAGAGAGCATGAGACACCAACATAAAGGATGGGAGGCACTCAGAGACAGAGAGAGCATGAGAGACACCAACAGAAAGGATGGAAGGCACTCAGACAGAGGCAGATCATGAGAGACAACAACAGAAAGGATGAGAGACACTCAGAGAGAGAGCATGAGACACCAATAGAAAGAATGGGAGACACTCTGAGAGAGAGCATAAATCACCAACAGAAAGAATGGGAGGCACTAAGAGATAGGGAGAGCATGAGAGACACCAACAGAAAGGACAGGAGGGACTTAGAGAGGGAGCATCAGGGACACCAGCAGAAAGGATTTTAGACACTCAGAGAGAGAGAGCATGAGACACCAACAGAAAGGATTGGAGGCACTCACAGATGGAGCATGAGATACACCAAGAGAAAGGATGGGAGGAACTCAGAGAGAGGGAGAGCATGAGAGACACCAACAGAAAGGATGGGGGACACCCAGAAAGAGGGAGAACATGAGATACACCAAGAGAAAGGATGGGAGGATCTCAGAGAGAGGGAGTGCATGAGAGACACCAACAGAAAAGAAGTGAGACATTCAAACAGAGAAAATTAGATACACTAACAGAAAGGATGGGAGGCAGTCAGAGAGAGAGCATGAGAAACCAACATAAAGGATGGAAGGCACTCAGAGACGGCATGAGATAACAAGAGAAAGGATGGGATACACTCAGAGAGAGAGCATGAGACACCAACAAAAGGATGGGAGGCAATCAGAGAGAGAGAGAGCATGAAAGACACCAACAGAAAGGATGGAAGGCACTTAGACAGAGGGAAATAATAAGAGACACCAACAGAAAGGATGAGAGACACTCAGAGAGAGAGCATGAGACACCAACAGAAAGGATGGGAGGCACTTAGACAGAGAGCATGAGAGACACCTGTAGAAATTATGGGAGGCACTCAGACAAAGGGAGAGCATGAGAGACACCAACAGAAAGGATGAGAGACACTCATATAGAGAGCATGAGACACCAACAGAAAGGATGGGAGGCACTCAGACAGAGAGCATGAGAGACAACTATAGAAATGATGGGAGGCACTCAGAGAGAGAGAGAGCATGAAAGACACCAAAATAAATGATTGGAGGCACTCAGAGAGAGAGCATGAGGCACCAACAGAAAGGATGGGAGGCACTCAGACAGAGGGACAGCATGAGAGACACCAACAGAAAGGATTGGAGGCACTCAGAGAGAAGGCATCAGACACAAAGAGAAAGCATGGGAGACACTCTGAGAGAGAGCATAAGACACCAACAGAAAGAATGGGAGGCACTCAGAGAGAGAGCATGAGAGACACCAACAGAAAGGATTTGAGACACTCAGAGAGGGAGCATCAGGGACACCAACAGAAAGGATTTGAGACACTCAGACAGAGAGCATGAGACACCAATGGAAAGGATGGAAGGCATTTAGACAGAGAGCATGAGAGACACCTGTAGAAATTATGGGAGGCACTCAGACAAAGGGAGAGCATGAGAGACACCAACAGAAAGGACGAGAGACACTCATATAGAGAGCATGAAACACCAACAGAAAGGATGGGAGACACTCAGACAGAGAGCATGAGAGACAACTATAGAAATGATGGGAGGCACTCAGAGAGAGAGAGAGCATGAGACACCAAAATAAAGGATGGGAGGCACTCAGAGAGAGAGAGAGAGAGAGAGAGAGAGAGAGAGAGCATGAAAGACACCAAAATAATTGATGGGAGGCACTCAGACAGAGAGCATGAGAGACAACTATAGAAATGATGGGAGGCACTCAGAGAGAGAGAGAGCATGAGGCACCAACAGAAAGGATGGGAGGCACTCAGACAGAGAGAGAGCATGAGAGACATCAACAGGAAGGATGGGAGGCAGTCAGAGAGAGGGAGAGCATGAGAGACACCAACAGAAAGGACAGGAGGGACTCAGAGAGAGAGCATGAGACACCAACAGAAAGGATTGGAGGCACTCACATAGGGAGCATGAGATACAACAAGAGAAAGGATGGGAGGAACTCAGAGAGAGGGAGAGCATGAGAGACACCAACAGAAAGGATGGGGGACACCCAGAGAGAGGGAGAGCAAGAGAGACACCAGCAGAAAGGATTTGAGACACTCAGAGAGGGAGCATCAGGGACACCAACAGAAAGAATTTGAGACACTCAGACAGAGAGCATGAGACACCAACGGAAAGGATGGAAGGCACTCAGACAGAGAGCATGAGAGACACCTGTAGAAATTATGGGAGGCACTCAGACAAAGGGAGAGCATGAGAGACACCAACAGAAAGCATGAGAGACACTCATATAGAGAGCATGAGACACCAACAGAAAGGATGGGAGGCACTCAGACAGAGAGCATGAGAGACAACTATAGAAATGATGGGAGGCACTCAGAGAGAGAGAGAGCATGAGACACCAAAATAAAGGATGGGAGGCACTCAGAGAGAGAGCATGAGGCACCAGCAGAAATGATGGGAGGCAATCAGAGAGAGAGCATAAAAGACACCAAAATAAATGATGGGAGGCACTCAGAGAGAGAGAGCATGAGGCACCAACAGAAAGGATGGGAGGCACTCAGACAGAGAGAGAGCATGAGAGACACCAACAGAAAGGGTTGGAGGCACTCAGAGAGAAGGCATCAGACACAAAGAAAAAGCATGGGAGACACTCTGAGAGAGAGCATAAGACACCAACAGAAAGAATAGGAGGCACTCAGAGAGAGAGCATGAGAGACACCAACAGGAAGGTTGGGAGGCAGTCAGAGAGAGGGAGAGCATGAGAGACACCAACAGAAAGGACAGGAGGGACTCAGAGAGAGAGCATGAGACACCAACAGAAAGGATTGGAGGCACTCACATAGGGAGCATGAGATACACCAAGAGAAAGGATGGGAGGAACTCAGAGAGAGGGAGAGCATGAGACACACACACAGAAAGGATGGGGGACACACAGAGAGAGGGAGAGCAAGAGAGACACCAGCAGAAAGGATTTGAGACACTCAGAGAGGGAGCATCAGGGACACCAACAGAAAGGATTTGAGACACTCAGACAGAGAGCATGAGACACCAATGGAAAGGATGGAAGGCACTCAGACAGAGAGCATGAGAGACACCTGTAGAAATTATGGGAGGCACTCAGAGAGAGCGCATGGGAAACCAATATAAAGGATGGAAGGCACTCAGAGACGGGATGAGACAACAAGAGAAAGGATGGGATACACTCAGAGAGAGAGAATGAGACACCAACAAAAGGATGGGAGGCAATCAGAGAGAGTGACAGCATGAGAGACACCAACAGAAAGGATTGGAGGCACTCAGAGAGAAGGCATCAGACACAAAGAGAAAGCATGGGAGACACACTGAGAGAGAGCATGAAAGACACCAACAGAAAGGATGGAAGGCACTTAGACAGAGGGAAATCATGAGAGACACCAACAGAAAGTATGAGAGACACTCAGAGAGAGAGCATGAGACACCAACAGAAAGGATGGGAGGCACTTAGACAGAGAGCATGAGAGACACCTGTAGAAATTATGGGAGGCACTCAGACAAAGGGAGAGCATGAGAGACACCAACAGAAATGATGAGAGACACTCATATAGAGAGCATGAGACACCAACAGAAAGGATGGGAGGCACTCAGACAGAGAGCATGAGAGACAACTATAGAAATGATGGGAGGCACTCAGAGAGAGATAGAGCACGAAAGACACCAAAACAAATGATTGGAGGCACTCAGAGAGAGAGCACGAGGCACCAACAGAAAGGATGGGAGGCACTCAGACAGAGGGACAGCATGAGAGACACCAACAAAAAGGATTGGAGGCACTCAGAGAGAAGGCATCAGACACAAAGAGAAAGCATGGGAGACACACTGAGAGAGAGCATAAGACACCAACAGAAAGAATTGGAGGCACTCAGAGAGAGAGCATGAGAGACACCAACAGGAAGGATGGGAGGCAGTCAGAGAGAGGGAGAGCATGAGAGACACCAACAGAAATGACAGGAGGGACTCAGAGAGAGAGCATGAGACACCAACAGAAAGGAATGGAGGCACTCACAGTGGGAGCATGAGATACACCAAGAGAAAGAATGGGAGGAACTCAGAGAGAGGGAGAGCATGAGAGACACCAACAGAAAGGATGGGGGACACCCAGAGAGAGAGAGAGCATGAGACACCAAAATAAAGGATGGGAGGCACTCAGAGAGAGAGCATGAGGCACCAACAGAAATTATGGGAGGCACTCAGAGAGAGAGAGAGAGAGAGAGAGAGCATTAAAGACACCAAAATAATTGATGGGAGGCACTCAGAGAGAGAGAGCATGAGGCGCCAACAGAAAGAATGGGAGGCACTCAGAGAGAGAGCATGAGAGACACCAACAGGAAGGATGGGAGGCAGTCAGAGAGAGGGAGAGCATGAGAGACACCAACAGAAAGGACAGGAGGGACTCAGAGAGGGAGCATCAGGGATACCAACAGAAAGGATTTGAGACACTCAGAGAGAGAGCATGAGACACCAACAGAAAGGATTGGAGGCACTCACAGAGGGAGCATGAGATACACCAAGAGAAAGGATAAGAGGAACTTAGAGAGAGGGAGAGCATGAGAGACACCAACAGAAAGGATGGGGGACACCCAGAGAGAGGGAGAGCACAAGAGACACCAACAGAAAGGATTTGAGACACTCAGAGAGAGAGAGCATGAGACCCCAAAAGAAAGGATTGGAGGCACTCACAGAGGGAGCATGAGACACACCAAGAGAAAGGATGGGAGGAACTCAGAGAGAGGGAGAGCATGAGAGACACCAACAGAAAGGATGGGGGACACTCAGAGAGAGGGAGAACATGAGATACACCAACAGAAAGGATAGGATGCACTTAGAGAGGGAGCATGAGAGACACCAACAGGAAGGATGGGAGGCAGTCAGAGAGAGGGAGAGCATGAGAGACACCAACAGAAAGGACAGGAGGGACTCAGAGAGGGAGCATCAGGGATACCAACAGAAAGGATTTGAGACACTCAGAGAGAGAGCATGAGACACCAACAGAAAGGATTGGAGGCACTCACAGAGGGAGCATGAGATACACCAAGAGAAAGGATAAGAGGAACTTAGAGAGAGGGAGAGCATGAGAGACACCAACAGAAAGGATGGGGGACACCCAGAGAGAGGGAGAGCACAAGAGACACCAACAGAAAGGATTTGAGACACTCAGAGAGAGAGAGCATGAGACCCCAAAAGAAAGGATTGGAGGCACTCACAGAGGGAGCATGAGACACACCAAGAGAAAGGATGGGAGGAACTCAGAGAGAGGGAGAGCATGAGAGACACCAACAGAAAGGATGGGGGACACTCAGAGAGAGGGAGAACATGAGATACACCAACAGAAAGGATAGGATGCACTTAGAGAGGGAGCATGAGGCACCAACAGACCGAATGGGAAGCACTCAGAGAGAGAGCATGAGGCACCAACAGAAAAATGGGAGGCACTCAGAGAGAGAGCATGAGACTAAAACAGAAAGGATGGGAGTCATTCAGAGAGGGAGCATGAGAGACACCAACAGAAAGTAAGGGATGCACTCAGAGAGAGAGCATGAGACACCAACAGAAATGACAGGAGGCACTAAGAGAGAGTGAGCATCAGAGACACCAACATAAAGGATTTGAGACACTCAGACAGGGAGCATCAGAGACACCAACATAAAGGATTTGAGACACTCAGACAGGGAGCATCAGAGACACCAACATAAAGGATTTGAGACACTCAGAGATAGAGAGCATGAGACACCCACAGAAAGGATTGGAGGCACTTAGAGAGGGAGCATGAGAGACACCAACAGAAAGGATGGGAGGCACTCAGAGAGAGGGAGAGCATGAGAGACACCAAAAGAAAGGAAAGGAGACACTTAGACAGAGAGCATGAGACACCAACAGAAAGGATGGTAGACACTCAGACAGAAAGCATGAGAGACACCTATATGAGAGGCACCCAGAGAGAGCACAAGACACCAACGGAATGGATGTGAGGCACTCAAACAGAGAAAATGAGATACACTAACAGAAAGGATGGGAGGCACTCAGAGAGGGGACGAGACACCAACATAAAGGATGGGAGGCACTCAGAGAGAGGGAGAGCATGAGAGACACCAACAGAAAGGACAGGAGGGACTCTGAGAGGGAGCATCAGGGACACGAACAGAAAGGATTTGAGACACTCAGAGAGAGAGAGCATGAGACACCAACAGAAAGGATTGGAGACACTCACAGAGGGAGCATGAGACACACCAAGAGAAAGGATGAGAGAAACTCAGAGAGAGGGAGAGCATGAGACACCAACAGAAAGGATGGGGGACACCCAGAAAGAGGGAGAACATGAGATACACCAAGAGAAAGGATGGGAGGAACTCAGAGAGAGGGAGTGCATGAGAGACACCAACAGAAAGGACAGGAGGGACTCTGAGAGGGAGCATCAGGGACACGAACAGAAAGGATTTGAGACACTCAGAGAGAGAGAGCATGAGACACCAACAGAAAGGATTGGAGACACTCACAGAGGGAGCATGAGACACACCAAGAGAAAGGATGAGAGGAACTCAGAGAGAGGGAGAGCATGAGACACCAACAGAAAGGATGGGGGACACCCAGAAAGAGGGAGAACATGAGATACACCAAGAGAAAGGATGGGAGGAACTCAGAGAGAGGGAGTGCATGAGAGACACCAACAGAAAAGAAGTGAGACATTCAGAGAGAGCATGAGACACCAACAGAATGGATGTGAGGCACTCAAACAGAGAAAATTAGATACACTAACAGAAAGGATGGGAGGCAGTCAGAGAGAGAGCATGAGAAACCAACATAAAGGATCGGAGGCACTCAGAGACAGAGAGAGCATGAGAGACACCAACAGAAAGGATGGAAGGCACTCAGACAGAGGCAGATCATGAGAGACACCAACAGAAAGGATGAGAGACACTCAGAGAGAGAGCATGAGACACCAACAGAAAGGATGGGAGGCACTCAGAGAGAAAGCATCAGACACAAAAAGAAAGCATGGGAGACACTCTGAGAGAGAGCATAAATCACCAACAGAAAGAATGGGAGGCACTAAGAGATAGGGAGAGCATGAGAGACACCAACAGAAAGGACAGGAGGGACTCAGAGAGGGAGCATCAGGGACACCAGCAGGAAGGATTTTAGACACTCAGAGAGAGAGAGAGCATGAGACACCAACAGAAAGGATTGGAGGCACTCACAGATGGAGCATGAGACACACCAAGTGAAAGGATGGGAGGAACTCAGAGAGAGGGAGAGCATGAGAGACACCAACAGAAAGGATGGGGGACACCAAGAAAGAAGGAGAACATGAGATACACCAAGAGAAAGGATGGGAGGAACTCAGAGAGAGGGAGTGCATGAGAGACACCAACAGAAAAGAAGTGAGACATTCAAACAGAGAAAATTAGATACACTAACAGAAAGGATGGGAGGCAGTCAGAGAGAGCGCATGAGAAACCAACATAAAGGATGGAAGGCACTTAGACAGAGAGCATGAAAGACACCTGTAGAAATTATGGGAGGCACTCAGACAAAGGGAGAGCATGAGAGACACCAACAGAAAGGATGAGAGACACTCATATAGAGAGCATGAGACACCAACAGAAAGAATAGGAGGCACTCAGAGAGAGAGCATGAGAGACACCAACAGGAAGGATGGGAGGCAGTCAGAGAGAGGGAGAGCATGAGAGACACCAACAGAAAGGACAGGAGGGACTCAGAGAGAGAGCATGAGACACCAACAGAAAGGAATGGAGGCACTCACAGTGGGAGCATGAGATACACCAAGAGAAAGGATGGGAGGAACTCAGAGAGAGGGAGAGCATGAGAGACACCAACAGAAAGGATGGGGGACACCCAGAGAGAGAGAAAGCATGAGAGACACCAGCAGAAAGGATTTGAGACACTCAGAGAGGGAGCATCAGGGACACCAACAGAAAGGATTTGAGACACTCAGACAGAGAGCATGAGACACCAATGGAAAGGATGGAAGGCATTTAGACAGAGAGCATGAGAGACACCTGTAGAAATTATGGGAGGCACTCAGACAAAGGGAGAGCATGAGAGACACCAACAGAAAGGACGAGAGACACTCATATAGAGAGCATGAAACACCAACAGAAAGGATGGGAGACACTCAGACAGAGAGCATGAGAGACAACTATAGAAACGATGGGAGGCACTCAGAGAGAGAGAGAGCATAAGACACCAAAATAAAGGATGGGAGGCACTCAGAGAGACAGCATGAGGCACCAACAGAAATGATGGGAGGCACTCAGAGAGAGAGAGAGAGAGAGAGAGAGAGAGAGAGAGAGCATTAAAGACACCAAAATAATTGATGGGAGGCACTCAGAGAGAGAGAGCATGAGGCACCAACAGAAAGGATGGAAGGCACTCAGACAGAGAGAGAGCGTGAGAGACACCAACAGAAAGGATTGGAGGCACTCAGAGAGAAAGCATCAGACAAAAAGAGAAAGCATGTGAGACACTCTAAGAGAGAGAGCATAAGACACCAACAGAAAGAATGGGAGTCACTCAGAGAGAGAGCATGAGAGACACCAACAGGAAGGATGGGAGGCAGTCAGAGAGAGGGAGAGCATGAGAGACACCAACAGAAAGGACAGGAGGGACTCAGAGAGAGAGCATGAGACACCAACAGAAAGGATTGGAGGCACTCACATAGGGAGCATGAGATGCACCAAGAGAAAGGATGGGAGGAACTCAGAGAGAGGGAGAGCATGAGAGACACCAACAGAAGGGATGGGGGACACCCAGAGAGAGGGAGAGCAAGAGAGACACCAGCAGAAAGGATTTGAGACACTCAGAGAGGGAGCATCAGGGACACCAACAGAAAGGATTTGAGACACTCAGACAGAGAGCATGAGACACCAATGGAAAGGATGGAAGGCACTCAGACAGAGAGCATGAGAGACACCTGTAGAAATTATGGGAGGCACTCAGACAAAGGGAGAGCATGAGAGACACCAACAGAAAGGATGAGAGACACTCATATAGAGAGCATGAGACACCAACAGAAAGGATGGGAGGCACTCAGACAGAGAGCAAGAGAGACAACTATAGAAATGATGGGAGGCACTCAGAGAGAGAGAGAACATGAGACACCAAAATAAAGGATGGGAGGCACTCAGAGAGAGAGCATGAAACACCAGCAGAAATGATGGGAGGCACTCAGAGAGAGAGAGAGCATGAAATACATAAAAATAAATGATGTGAGGCACTCAGAGAGAGAGAGCATGAGGCACCAACAGAAAGGATGGGAGGCACTCAGAGAGAAGGCATCAGACACAAAGAAAAAGCATGGGAGACACTCTGAGAGAGAGCATAAGACACCAACAGAAAGAATCGAGGCACTCAGAGAGAGAGCATGAGAGACACCAACAGGAAGGATGGGAGGCAGTCAGAGAGAGGGAGAGCATGAGAGACACCAACAGAAAGGACAGGAGGGACTCAGAGAGAGAGCATGAGACACCAACAGAAAGGATTGGAGGCACTCACAGAGGGAGCATGAGATACGCCAAGAGAAAGGATGGAAGGCACTCAGACAAAGGGAGAGCATGAGAGACACCAACAGAAAGGATGAGAGACACTCATATAGAGAGCATGAGACACCAACAGAAAGGATGGGAGGCACTCAGACAGAGAGCATGAGAGACAACTATAGAAATGATGGGAGGCACTCAGAGAGAGAGAGAGCATGAAAGACACCAAAATAAAGGATGGGAGGCACTCAGAGAGAAGGCATCAGACACAAAGAGAAAGCATGGGAGACACTCAGAGAGATAGCATAAAACACCAACAGAAAGAATGGGAGCCACTCAGAGAGAGGGAGAGCATGAGACACACCAACAGAAAGGATTTGAGACACTCAGAGAGAGAGCATGAGACACCAACAGAAAGGATTGGAGGCACTCACAGAGGGAGCATGAGACACACCAAGAGAAAGAATGGGAGGAACTCAGAGAGAGAGAGAGCATGAGAGACACCAACAGAAAGGATGGGGGACACCCAGAAAGAGGGAGAACATGAGATACACCACGAGAAAGGATGGGAGGAACTCAGAGAGAGGGAGTGCATGAGAGACACCAACAGAAAAGAAGTGAGACACTCAGAGAGAGCATAAGACACCAACAGAATGGATGTGAGGCACTCAAACAAAGAAAATTAGATACACTAACAGAAAGGATGGGAGGCAGTCAGAGAGAGAGCATGAGAAACCAACATAAAGGATGGAAGGCACTCAGAGACGGGATGAGACAACAAGAGAAAGGATGGGATACACTCAGAGAGAGAGCATGAGACACCAACATAAAGGATGGGAGGCACTCAGAGAGAGAGAGAGAGCATGAGAGACACCAACAGAAATGATGGAAGGCACTCAGACAGAGGGAGATCATGAGAGACACCAACAGAAAGGATGAGAGACACTCAGAGAGAGAGCATGAGACACCAACAGAAAGGATGGGAGGCACTCAGACAGAGAGCATGAGAGACACCTATAGAAATGATGGGAGGCACTCAGAGAGACGGAGAGCATGAGAGACACCAACAGAAAGGATGAGAGACACTCATATAGAGAGCATGAGACACCAACAGAAAGGATGGGAGGCACTCAGACAGAGACTATGAGAGACACCTATAGAAATGATGGGAGGCACTCAGAGAGAGAGAGCATGAGACACCAAAATAAAGGATGGGATGCACTCAGTGAGAGAGCATGAGGCACCAACAGAAAGGATGGGAGGCACTCAGAGAGAAGGCATCAGACACAAAGTGAAAGAATGGGATACACTCAGAGAGAGAGCATGAGAGACACCAACAGGAAGGATGGGAGGCAGTCAGAGAGAGGGAAAGCATGAGAGACACCAACAGAAAAGACAGGAGGGACTCAGAGAGGGAGCATCAGGGACACCAACAGAAAGGATTTGAGACACTCAGAGAGAGAGAGCATGAGACACCAACAGAAAGGATTGCAGGCACTCACAGAGGGAGCATGAGACACACCAAGAGAAAGGATGGGAGGAACTCAGAGAGAGGGAGAGCATGAGAGACACCAACAGAAAGGATGGGGTACACCCAGAGAGAGGGAGAGCCTGAGAGACACAAACAGAAAGGATTTGAGACACTCAGAGAAGGAGCATCAGGGACAACAACAGAAAGGATTTAAGACACTCAGAGAGAGAGCATGGGACACCAACAGAAAGGATTGGAGGCACTCACAGAGGGAGCATGAGACACACCAAGAGAAAGGATGTGAGGAACTCAGAGAGAGGGAGTGCATGAGATACACCAACAGAAAGGAAGTGAGACACTCAGACAGAAAGCATGAGAGACACCTATAGAAATGATGGGAGACACTCAGAACGAGCATGAGAGACCAACAGAATGGATGTGAGGCACTCAAACAGAGGAAATTAGATACACTAACAGAACGGATGGGAGGCAGTCAGAGAGAGAGCATGAGAAACCAACATAAAGGATGGGAGGCACTCAGTGATGGGATGAGACACCAACAGAAAGGATGGGATACACTCAGAGAGAGAGCATGAGACACCAACATAAAGGATGGGAGGCACTCAGAGAGAGAGCATAAGACACCAACAGAAAGAATGGGATACACTCAGAGAGAGAGAGAGCATGAGACACCAACAGAAGGGATGGGAGGCACTCAGAGAGAGAGAGAGAGCATGAGAGACACCAACAGAAAGGATGGAAGGCACTCAGGCAGAGGGAGATCATAAGAGACACCAACAGAAAGGATGGGATACACTCAGAGAGAGAGCATGAGACACCAACATAAAGGATGGGAGGCACTGAGAGAGAGAGCATAAGACACCAACAGAAAGAATGGGATACACTCAGAGAGAGAGAGAGCATGAGACACCAACATAAGGGATGGGAGGCACTCAGAGAGAGAGAGAGAGCATGAGAGACACCAACAGAAAGGATGAAAGGCACTCAGGCAGAGGGAGATCATAAGAGACACCAACAGAAAGGATGAGAGACACTCAGAGAGAGAGCATGAGACACCAACCGAAAGGATGGGAGGCACTCAGACAGATAGCATAAGAGACACCTATAGAAATAATGGGAGGCACTCAGGCAGAGGGAGATCATGAGAGACACTAACAGAAAGGATGAGAGACACTCAGAGAGAGAGCATGAGACACCAACAGAAAGGATGGGAGGCACTCAGACAGATAGCATAAGAGACACCTATAAAAATAATGGGAGGCACTCAGAGAGAGGGAGAGTATGAGAGACACCAACAGAAAGGATGAGAGACACTCAGACAGAGAGCATGAGACACCAACAGAAAGGATGGGAGGCACTCAGACAGAGAGCATAAGAGACACCTATAGAAATGATGGGAGGCACTCAGAGAGAGGGAGAGCATGAGAGACACCAACAGAAAGTATAAGAGACACTCATATAGAGAGCATGAGACACCAACAGAAAGGATGGGAGGCACTCAGACAGAGAGCATGAGAGACACCTATAGAAATGATGGGAGGCACTCAGAGTGAGAGAGCATGAGACACCAAAATAAAGGATGGGAGGCACTCAGTAATGGAGCATGAGGCACCAACAGAAAGGATGGGAGGCACTCATAGTGAGGGAGAGCATGAGAGACACCAACAGAAAGAATTGGAAGCTCTCAGAGAGAAGGCATCAGACACAAAGAGAAAGCATGGGAGACACTCTAAGAGAGAGCATAAGACACCAACAGAAAGAATGGGAGACACTCAGAGAGAGAGCATGAGAGACACCAAAAGGAAGGATGGGAGGCAGTCAGAGAGAGGGAGAGCATGAGAGACACCAACAGAAAAGACAGGAGGGACTCAGAGAGGGAGCATCAGGGACACCAACAGAAAGGATTTGAGACACTCAAAGAGAGAGCATGAGACACCAACAGAAAGGATTGGAGGCACTCACAGAGGGAGCATGAGACACACCAAGAGAAAGGATGGGAGGAACTCAGAGAGAGGGAGAGCATGAGAGACACCAACAGAAAGGATGGGGGACACCCAGAGAGAGGGAGAGCCTGAGAGACACGAACAGAAAGGATTTGAGACACTCAGAGAGGGAGCATCAGGGACAACAACAGAAAGGATTTGAGACACTCAGAGAGAGAGCATGAGACACCAACAGAAAGTATTGGAGGCACTCACAGAGGGAGCATGAGACACACCAAGAGAAAGGATGGGAGGAACTCAGAGAGAGGGAGTGCATGAGAGACACCAACAGAAAGGAAGTGAGACACTCAGACAGAAAGCATGAGAGACACCTATAGAAATTATGGGAGACACTGAGAACGAGCATGAGACACCAACAGAATGGATGTGAGGCACTCAAACAGAGGAAATTAGATACACTAACAGAAAGGATGGGAGGCAGTCAGAGAGAGAGCATGAGAAACCAACATAAAGGATGGGAGGCACTCAGAGATGGGATGAGACACCAACAGAAAGGATGGGATACACTCAGAGACAGAGCATGAGACACCAACATAAAGGATGGGAGGCACTCAGAGAGAGAGCATGAGACACCAACAGAAAGAATGGGATACACTCAGAGAGAGAGAGAGAGAGCATGAGACACCAACATAAAGGATGGGAGGCACTCAGAGAGAGAGAGAGCATGAGAGACCCCAACAGAAAGGATGGAAGGCACTCAGGCAGAGGGAGATCATGAGAGACACCAACAGAAAGGATGAGAGACACTCAGAGAGAGAGCATGAGACACCAACAGAAAGGATGGGAGGCACTCAGACAGAGAGCATGAGACACCAACAGAAAGGATGGGAGGCACTCAGACAGAGAGCATAAGAGACACCTATAGAAATGACGAGAGGCACTCAGAGAGAGGGAGAGCACGAGAGACACCAATAGAAAGGTTGAGAGACACTCATATAGAGAGCATGAGACACCAACAGAAAGGATGGGAGGCACTCAGACAGAGAGCATGAGAGACACCTATAGAAATGATGGGAGGCACTCAGAGAGAGAGAGCATGAGACACCAAAATAAAGGATGGGAGGCACTCAGAGAGAGAGCATGAGGCACCAACAGAAAGGATGGGAGGCACTCAGAGAGAGGGAGAGCATGAGAGACACCAACAGAAAGGATGGGGGATGTGGTGTATCACCAAATTAATATTACACAAGGTTCGTCTACATTAAAAGGTATTTATTAAAAGGCAGATAACACAATACTATAAATGTATTACAAACACAACAGCCCAGACCCACGGAGCAACACCCCCTTTTAAATCTATCTACCTATATATATATAGTAATTCCCTTCCCCAAACGCTTGATCTTACCCACGGTTAGACCATTGACATCACCTCCATCACCATCAAGGAAGAAAACAGGCCCAAGCACAAGTTTCCTGCCTGGATATATCCTTAGTTGAGATGATGTAATTTACATCACATCCTGTCCATGCATGACTTCCTTTAGCAATTGTGGGAGGGAAGTAAAGATTCTCAGCCCTCCTACATAGACCTGTTTAAGGAAGTCCTGAATTACCATTCAAGGAAGACAAGTTACCACATTCCCTCACTTTTTCTTCTTCTATGTTGCTCAGTTTTCTAGTTATCCCTCTAGTACAGGAGAACCTAGTGGGAGCAAAAACCTGATATACAGGAGAAATTCAACCCACCGTCCCTCCGGAATAGTTCCCTCAGCGACATAAGTTCTCCTGTACTTTCCTATGGCTGTCATTCCACATATTACACAAAAACAGAACTTATAGAATTTAGGTGAGAGTGTGTGATAAGAATGTATGAGAGAGAGAAAGAAGAGAAAAAAAAATAAAAAATAAAAACATTTAAATTTCATTATTATATATCCTCCTTGCAAGTTTCTTCCTCATTTGTTTCATTGCCACACAAAAGTATATTATTATAATTGTCGTTAATACTTGAATGAACATGAGTACCAGCGACAGTGTTCGTAGGACTGGATGTGTCTCTGCATTGGTAAGAATTCCCCACCAGGGATGCTCAACGTTTTTTGTAGTAATTTCTATTTCCTTTTTCTGTTGTTCCAGCAGTAAGCTGATGGGGTGTAGTTGTTGTTTGGTATGTTTTACTAACTCATGAAGTTCCAGGGTAAGCTTTGGAATTGGGGGAAAAAGCTTCATTGTCAAATTTGTCCAATCTGCATTTGCAGTAAAATTGATAATTTCAGTGGTAAGGTTTCTTGATGGAAATAGTGTATGAGTTCCTACATGTATAGTAGTGGTTACCATGATACAAGACCCTTCTTCCACCAAACATATTTCATCAACTGTCCTATATTCAGAGTGGCCGATAAAGCATGCGATGTCCCCTATGCGGATCACCTCTTGCACCAGGTTTTCTTTTATCAACTGCACCCAGCCATCCTCCTCAGCTCCTTTGTCCCAAACACAACTGCACAGCCATCGGTGTTGAGATTTCCTGCAACAGCTTTCATCCATCTCCAATCCTGTAATAGTGGCCAGTCTTTTTGATGGGAAGTGTTGCTTGTAGATTCCATCACTTAACGTGCCAATGCTATGTATAAAGTTCAGTTGCTCTGCCTGCCCCTCCCAATGGGGAATTGCCAGGATTAGTCCTATTGTCCCAGATTGTAATCCATGTGGCATCCATTGATCTGGGCCTTCAATATAGCTGTATTTAAGATTGTCCTCAGTGATGTCCACTCCTTTTCTTTTCAATGACGTGATAATCCTTGTTGCATTGATTTGTCTTGCCCACTTGTTTTCCTGGATGTCTTTAATAGTTTCCTTTAAATCTGCCAACAGCTTTCCTCCAATCATAGAACAGAAAATGGCAGTTCCCACTATTTCATTCTTAATGCTGTTAGCAATGGAAGCAATATTTTCCTCAACTAGATGCAGGTTGTTGGCAATGGTGTGTATGTCATCAACATTGTCTGTCAGTCTACTCACTATAAGGGAGTCAGCTACTCCACCTGTTTTCATAGCATGTCCCATGCCATCAGTAAGGGAGTTTATCCGGCTGTTCACTCCAATGATGTCTGCTGAATTCCATACTCCCAATCCAGTTCCGACTCCTCCTAAAAGGGCTGCAAGTGTGTCCCGTTTTTCTCGACTCCCTGCTCCGGTCCACTCAATGATGGTCTCTTGTATACTTTGCTTAAACCACTGCCGCTGTGATTCCGGGCACTTTGGAGGAATAGAAAAATCATAAAAATTTAGAATTATTGGGTAGTAAGTCCACCCAACCCCTTGCACAACTGTTTCATGTGTTGGTACCACCACCAATCCGCCTATTGGCCATGGTACCTTCTTCTGATCTTTACAACGTTGCAGCTCCTTTACAGAGACAAATACTTCATCTATTGTTAGAACACACCCCTTTCCAGTATCAAAATTGCAGAATTCCTCTAGGTCAGGCTGGGCAGCTATAACTGCAGCGTCCCATTCTCCACCTTCTTCTAATGTTAAGTTACTCACTACTACTGTAATATTTGTAAACCTCCCTTGTATTGGAGCTCTAAGAGCTAATCCCCTGGTACTATTATGTGGCAAAATAATGTTTACTTGTAACCCTCCACCCTCTTTTACTTCCAATTCCCTAGGCCAAATAAATCTATCTGCTTGAACATAATGTAACTCCAATCTTTTCAAACTCTCTCCCTTATTTGCGGTATCTTCTGGCCTTATTGCCTGTCTCCCCATTCCTACTGTGATACAGCTTATACTTATCCATCCTGGAACAAGGATCCACCACAATCTTCTGTTGACACGCATCTTCATTCTTATACAGCCGTGCTCTGTGGGAACACTAGATTCCATCATTAGAAACATATACATAACAAAAATAACAGGGGCCATTCTTTTTGCAAGTTTGTTCACGGCCCTGTAATCAATGGTAAGTCTCCATGATGAGGCTGCTTTTTCATCTCTATTCCCTTTTAACACAGCTTTTCTCACAGACCAACATGGTGAGTTACATGCATACCCATTTCCAGATTTAATTATTCCACTTCTCTCCAGTATTTCTATCATCTTGGTGATTGATGCCACTGATTCTCTTGGGACTGGATATTGCTTTTGCCATTGTGGGTCTCCTTCTTCCAAAAAGACCATTCCTTTCATTCTTCCACAGTCTAATTTATCTGTAGCCCAAACAGGTATGTCTTGGATTAGCTTCTGCAGCCATTCTGGTTGTCCATCTAGTTTCAGTTTGTTTTTTTCCAGACTTTTTATCGGAGAGACAATATATGCCATTGGGAGCACAACTCCTTTCGTCAACTCTGTACTTACCTGATTCACCTTTTCTGTCTTCCACAAACAAAAATTGGCAAGATCTACAATGAAATTTCCTTTTTTTAAAACTTCTATTCCCAATATTTCCTCTGGCCAACCCACTATTGCTTCTACTTGTATTGTTTTTTCTCCAACTGCTACATCAATTGGACCTGCTCTAACCTCCTGTGGATTCCCAGTAACTCCCATACTACTTACTGAAGAATCCCCATTTTTGACCCTGTTGGTCATTGTAACTGCTGCTCCTGTATCTACCAACATATTTTTCCCTGCCCCTGCGATGACTGTATAACTGGTAGGCCGACCTGCCTCATCCATGGTTAAATTAGCTGAGTGAATGAGATGCTGAGGCGCAGGGGTTGGGATTTGTCATTGTGACTCACTTCTACTCTGTCCCTCTTTTATCATCTTTGCCTCATTTTCCTTCAATTTCCTCTCTGACTCAGCTACCTTGTTTTTAAGTATGTGATTTTCCTCTTCTATCCTATCCTTCTGTCTCCTGAGTTCCCAATAGCCCATGTTACCGTTTCTCTCTCCCTCCTGATTAGCCCTCCAGTTGCTGCCATCCCTATTACTATAGTCCCTAGGTGGATCTCTCCATCTTTTGTCAAAGTTCTGTTTTGGTCTCCAGTTTTGATCATCCTTCTTGTTCTGGGGTACATCCCACGTCTGGTTTCTCCAATTACCATCTATATCTCTACCAGACTTGACCTTAAATGTTCTTACAGCTGAAACAGAGCAGGCCTGTTCTGTGAAAGGATGCTTGATCCACCACTTATCAGCTCTAGTTAGTACCATTTCCAAGTCTGTTGGTGTTGGATCAAAAAGCCTGATAAATTCTTGACACTCCCGGGGAAGGGCTTCCATTACTTTTGCTATATGTTCTGGTGAGCCCAGCACTAGAGGCTGTTGAGGTTGTCGTAGAGTATACCAAAAAAATATCCTTTGAGCTACCTCTCTAGGACCATCTATTGGCCTCATGGTAATATTTGCTATTTCTTTCTCTATGCTAAGTAGATAGAAATTAGTTGCAGCAATTCTTCCTGCCTGATCAGACACACTGTTATTAAATCCCAATAGTCTACTAGCCAAAGGACCCATAGCGTATTCTAACAGTTCTGTCCATTCCTCTAAGTTAAGACCTCCTTTTTTAGCTCTATCTGCTCCCCTCATAAACCAATGTGTAAACGTATTAAAGTTGTTAGTTGGCATACTTCCCCACCATTTCTGGAAATTGTCTTTATCTGCCATAGACATCGGTCGAGTCTGCATGGAAAATCCTGTAGGTGTTTGCCTTGCATTAAATAATTCTGAAACAATAACTGGTGCTTGTGGTATGGTATCTACTTGTGGAACAGAATAACATAAGAAATCTTTTCTATCTTGGTTCATTTTCGGCACTGGTTCTTTATTTTGTGCCACGAACATATCCAGATCTGGATATATTTTGGCAATGTCTCTGACTCCTTTTATCCCTTCTAACTTTGTTTTATTTTTATAGTCCATTATTATGTTTTGAAGTTCTGTTATTTTTACTCCATAAGCATCCCTCTGTTCCTCTATTTCCCCTAACTCCCTTTCTAGTTCCCCCACAATTGTAGTTGTTCTCAAAGCTGCAATTTTTAAACAATCCCTTTTGTCCATTGCTTCCTCCATTTTATTTGTTGTTTCCAAATTATGCTTCCGTAATTCTACAACTAAGTCTATTAGGCCTCCTATTGTGGCTACAACAGCTTGTGTGACCAAACTTTTTCTCTTCTTTGTTCTATACTTTTTGTTATTTACAATTTGTTTTAGAACATCCATTAATCTCTTCTCTTTTCCACTGTCTGGGTTTGCTGGCTCTGGAAGCTCATATGGACCATCATGTTTTTGAATATGTTTCCTAAAGTACTCACGCACTTCTGTGGGAAAGTATTTGGCCCCTTGAAAAGACATTTCTACTCTTTTACTCACCCAAGTAAGAATCCAAATCAATTTGCGACTAAAGTAGCATGCTTCTGAGTAGCCAACAATAGTTGATGACTATTCAGTAGGCCAGGTGTAATATGTAGAAAAATAGATTAGTACCCACAATGCAAATTATACTTACCTTAGTATGGTGAAGGTAATACTTGCTAATTAACTTAAAATATAATAGCAAGGCCTGCAGGGTAGGAGATATACCCGAAATAGGATATGCAAGACACCCAAAATGTATAAGGTATGGAAGCCTATAGTGTATTAAAATGCACGCCTGAAATAATATATATATATATATATATATATATATATAATATTTAAAATGGTTTATTTATTATTTTTCTCCAGGCCTGTACTATGATAAAAGACTAGAGAAAGAAAAAGAAAGAAGAGAAAAAAACCAAAAACAAAACAAAAATAATAGTATTAACAAACTCAGGTATTTGAAACACACAACAAACTAATTGTGGCCTGGTGCCCAAGCTTGTATATTAAAAATGGAGGCTTGAATTAGCATTTAATTACACAAAGAAGCCACATGGAGTCTATTCAAATGCAGGGCTAGGCCTGTACTCAAAAGCACAACAACTCAGATAAACCCACAAAAAGAACCTGTATGATATATATTTGTTTTATGTATCAAAATAAGCTAGTACGAACAAAACTCAACTCAGAAGCTAGTACGATATATATTAAAAATGGAGGCTTAATTTAGCATTCAAATACACAAAGAAGCCGCATGGAGTCTATTCAAATGCAGGGCTAGGCCTGTACTCAAAAGCACAACAACTCAACTCAGAAGCTAGTACGATATTTATATAAAAATGGAGGCTTATCCTAGTCTCCACACACAATCAGCACTTGATTTCCCATGCAGAGGATAATTAGACAAAGTACTTTTTTTCCTTCCCCACAAAAAAATAAATAAATAAATAAATAAATCTGACTATCTATTAATGTGATATTACCTCATAAATAACCTTTGTAGAAGTCTAAAATTCGTGGTCGCCAAATGTGGTGTATCACCAAATTAATATTACACAAGGTTCGTCTACATTAAAAGGTATTTATTAAAAGGCAGATAACACAATACTATAAATGTATTACAAACACAACAGCCCAGACCCACGGAGCAACACCCCCTTTTAAATCTATCTACCTATATATATATAGTAATTCCCTTCCCCAAACGCTTGATCTTACCCACGGTTAGACCATTGACATCACCTCCATCACCATCAAGGAAGAAAACAGGCCCAAGCACAAGTTTCCTGCCTGGATATATCCTTAGTTGAGATGATGTAATTTACATCACATCCTGTCCATGCATGACTTCCTTTAGCAATTGTGGGAGGGAAGTAAAGATTCTCAGCCCTCCTACATAGACCTGTTTAAGGAAGTCCTGAATTACCATTCAAGGAAGACAAGTTACCACAGGGGACACCCAGAGAGAGGGAGAGCATGAGAGACAACAACAGAAAGGATTTGAGACACTCAGAGAGGGAGCATCAGGGACACCAACAGAAAGGATTTGAGACATTTAGAGAGAGAGAATGAGACACCAACAGAAAGGATTGGAGGCACTCACAGAGGGAGCATGAGATACACCAACAGAAAGGATGGGAGGCACTCAGAGAGGGAATGAGACACGAACAGAAAGAATGAGATGCACTCAGAGAGAGAGAGCATGAGATACCAACATAAAGGATGGAAGGCACTCAGAGAGAGGGAGAGCATGAGAGACACCAACAGAAAGGATGAGAGACACTCAGACAGAGAGCATGAGACACCAACGGAAAGGATGGAAGGCACTCAGACAGAGAGCATGAGAGACACCTATAGAAATTATGGGAGGCACTCAGACAAAGGGAGAGCATGAGAGACACCAACAGAAAGGATGAGAGACACTCATATAGAGAGCATGAGACACCAACAGAAAGGATGGGAGGCACTCAGAGAGAAGGCATCAGACACAAAGAGAAAGCATGGGAGACACTCTGAGAGAGAGCATAAAACACCAACAGAAAGAATGGGAGGCACTCAGAGAGAGGGAGAGCATGAGAGACACCAACAGAAAGGACAGGAGGGAATCAGAGAGGGAGCATCAGGGACACCAACAGAAAGGATTTGAGACACTCAGAAAGAGAGCATGAGACACCAACAGAAAGGATGGGAGGCACTCACAGAGGGATCATGAGACACGTCAAGAGAAAGGATGGGAGGAACTCAGAGAGAGGGAGTGCATGAGAGACACCGACAGAAAAGAAGTGAGACACTCAGACAGAAAGCATGAGAGACACCTATAGAAATGATGGGAGACACTCAGAGAGAGCATGAGACACCAACAGAATGGATGGGAGGCACTCAGAGACGTGATGATACACCAACAGAAAGGATTGGATACACATTTAGAGAGAGAGCATGATACACCAAAATAAAGGATGGGAGGCACTCAGAGAGAGAGAGAGAGAGCATGAGAGACACCAACAGAAAGGATGGAAGGCACTAGGACAGAGGGAGATCATGAGAGACGCCAACAGAATGGATGAGAGGCACTCAGACAGAGAGCATGAGACACCAACAGAAAGGATGGGAGGCTCTCAGACAGAGAGCATGAGAGACACCTATAGAAATGATGGGAGGCACTCAGAGAGAGGGAGAGCATGAGAGACACCAACAGAAAGGATGAGAGACACTCATATAGAGAGCATGAGACACCAACAGAAATGATAGGAGGCACTCAGAGAGAAAGAGCATGAGACACCAAAATAAAGGATGGGAGGCACTCAGAGAGAGGGAGAGCATGAGAGACACAAACAGATTGGAGGCACTCAGAGAGAAGGCATCAGACAACAAGAGTAAGCATGGGAGACACTCTGAGAGAGAGCATAAGACACCAACAGAAAGAATGGGAGGCACTCAAAGAGAGCAGGAGAGACACCAACAGGAAGGATGGGAGGCAGTCAGCGAGAGGGAGAGCATGAGAGACACCAACAGAAAGGACCAGAGGGACTAAGAGAGGGAGCATCAGGGACACCAACAGAAAGGATTTGAGACATTTAGAGAAAGAGCATGAGACACCAACCGAAAGGATTGGAGGCACTCACAGAGGGAGCATGAGACACACCAAGAGAAAGGATAGAGGGAATGAGACACCAACTGGAATGATGGGGGTCACTCAGAGAGAGAACATAGGAGACACCAACAGAAAAGATGGAAGGTACTCGGAGAGAGAGCATGAGACACCAACAGAAAGGAAAGGAGACACTAAGATAGAGTGAATGGGACACCATCAGAAAGGATGGGATGCACTCAGAGAGAGAGCATGAGTGTACCGACAGAAATGTTGGAAGGCACTCAGAGAGAGAGCATAAGACAACAACAGAAAGGACAGGAGGCACTCACAGAAAGAGAGAGGATATGAGACACCAACAGGATGGATGGGGGGCACTCAGAGAGGGAGCATGAGAGACACCTACAGAAATGATGGAAGGCACTCAGAGAGAGAGCATGAGAGACACCAACAGAAACGATGGGAGGCACTCAGAGAGAGAGCATGAGACACCAACAGAAAGGACAGGAGTCACTCATAGTGAGAGCATGGGACACCAACAGAAAGGATGGGAGGCACTCAGAGTTTATGAGACACCAAGAGAAAAGATGGGAGGCACAGAGAGAGATCATGAGAAACACCAACAAAAAGGATGGCAGGCATTTAGAGAGAGAGCATGAGACACAAACAGAAAGGACAGGAGGCACTCAGAGAGAACATGAGAAACACCAACAAAAAGGATGGTAGGCATTTACAGAGAGAGAGAGAGCATGAGACACAAACAGAAAGGACAGGAGGCACTCAGAGAGAGCATTAGAGATACCCAGAGAAAGGATGGGAGGCACTCAGAGAGAGAGCATGAGAGATACCAACAGAAAGGATGGGCGGCACTATGAGAGAGGGCATTAGAGACACCAACAGAAAGGGTGGGAGCCACTCAGAGAGAGAGAATGAGACACCAACAGAAAGGATGGGAGTCATTCAGAGAGGGAGCATGAGAGACACCAACAGAAAGGATGGGAGGCACTTAATGAGAGAGCATGAGAGACACCTACAGAAAGGATGGGAGGCACTCAGAGAGAGAGCAGGTGCCAACAGCAAAAAGGATGGGAGGCCCACAGAGAGAGAGAATGAAAGACACCTACAGAAAGGATGGGATGCACTCAGAGAGAGAGCATTAGACACCAACAGAAAGAATGGGAGGCACTCAGAGAGAGAGCATATGCCACCAACAGAAAGGATGGGAGGCACTCAGAGAGAGAGAATGAGACACCAACAGAAAGGATGGGAGGCACTCAGACAGAATGAGAGACACCTACAGAAAGCATGGGATGCACTCAGAGAGAGAGCATGGGACACCAACAGAAAGATGGGAGGCACTCAGAGTTTATGAGACACCAAGAGAAAAGATGGGAGGCACTCAGAGAGAGAGCAAGAGAAACACCAACAAAAAGGATGGCAGGCATTTAGAGAGAGAGCATGAGACACAAACAGAAAGGACAGGAGGCACTCAGAGAGAACATGAGAAACACCAACAAAAAGGATGGTAGGCATTTACAGAGAGAGAGAGCATGAAACACAAACAGAAAGGACAGGAGGCACTCAGAGAGAGCATTAGAGATACCCACAGAAAGGATGGGAGGCACTCAGAGAGAGAGCATTAGAGATACCAACAGAAAGGATGGGAGTCACTCAGAGAGGGAGCATGAGAGACACCAACAGAAAGGATGGGAGGCACTTAATGAGAGAGCATTAGAGACACCTACAGAAAGGATGGGAGGCACTCAGAGAGAGAGCATGTGCCAACAGCAGAAAGGATGAGAGGCCCTCAGAGAGAGAGAATGAGAGACACCTACAGAAAGGATGGGAGGCACTCAGAGAGAGAGCATGAGACACCAACAGAAAGAATGGGAGGCACTCAGAGAGAGTGAGAGACACCTACAGAAAGGATGGGAGGCACTCAGAGAGAGAGCATGAGACACCAACAGAAAGGATGGGAGGCACTCAGAAAGAATGAGAGACACCTACAGAAAGGATGGGAGGCACTCAGAGAGAGAGCATGAGACACCTACAGAAAGGATGGGAGGCACTCATAGAGAGAGCATGAGACACTAACAGAAAGGACAGGAGGCACTTGGAGAGGGAGCATTAGAGATACCCACAGAAAGGATGGGGGGCACTCAGAGAGAGATCATGAGACACCAACGGAAAGGATGGAAGGCACTCAGAGAGGGAGCATGAGACACTAACAGAAAGGATGGGAGGCACTCAGATAGAGTTGGTAAGATATACCCACATAAAGGATGGAGGCACTCGGAGAGGGAGCATTAGAGATACCCACAAAAAGGATGAGAGGCACTCAGAGGGAGAGCATGAGACACCAACAGAAAGGATGGAAGGCACTCAGAGAGAGAGCATGAGACACCAACAGAAAGGATGGGAGGCACTCAGAGAGAGAGAGCATGAGACACTAACAGAAAGGACAGGAGGCACTCGGAGAGGGAGCATGAGATACCTACAGAAAGGATTGGAGGCATTCAGATAGAGTTGGTAAGATATACCCACATAAAGGATGGAGGCACTGAGATAGAGGGGGTGAGAGGTACCCAGAGAAAGGATGGAGGCACTCAGATAGAGGGGGTAAGAGAGCCACAGAAAGGATGGGAAGCACTCAAATAGATGGGATGAGAGATGCCTACAGATAGAGGGGTGGCATGCAGATTGAGGGACGAGTGATACCCTGAGAAAAGATGGAGGTCCTCAGTTAGACTGGATGAGAGATACCCACAGAAAGGATGGGAGGCACTCAGAGAGAGTGAATGAGACTCCAACAGAAAGGATGGGAGTCACTCAGAGAGGGAGCATGAGAGACACAAACAGAAAGGATGGGAGACACTCAGATAGAGGGGGTGAGACACCAACAGAAAGGATGGGAGGCACTCAAAAAGAGAACATGAGAAACCTACAGAATATAGGGGGTGAGAGATACCCCCAGAAGGGATGGATGCACTCAGAGAGAGAGCATGAGACACCAACAGAAAGGATGGAGGCACTCAGAGAGAGAGCATGAGACACCTACAGAAAGGATGGGAGGCACTCATAGAGAGAGCATGAGACACTAACAGAAAGGACAGGAGGCACTTGGAGAGGGAGCATTAGAGATACCTACAGAAAGGATGAGAGGCACTCAGAGAGAGAGCATGAGAGATACCCACAGAAAGGATGAGAGGCACTCAGAGAGAGAGCATGAGACACCAACAGAAAGGATGGAAGGCACTCAGAGAGAGAGCATGAGACACCAACAGAAAGGATGGGAGGCACTCAGAGGGAGAGCATAATACACTAACAGAAAGGACAGGAGGCACTCGGAGAGGGAGCATGAGATACCTACAGAAAGGATTTGAGGCATTCAGATAGAGTTGGTAAGATATACCCACATAAAGGATGGAGGCACTCGGAGAGGGAGCATTAGAGATACCCACAGAAAGGATGGGAGGCACTCAGAGAGAGAGCATGAGACACCAACAGAAAGGATGGGAGGCACTCAGAGAGAGAGAGCATAGGCCACCAACAGAAAGGATGGGAGGCACTCAGATAGAGACAATGAGAGACACCTACAGAAAGGATGGGAGGCACTCAGACAGAGAGCATGAGACACCTACAGAAAGGATGGGAGGCACTCAGATAGAGGGGGTGAGATATACCCACAGAAAGGATGGAAGCACTCAGATAGAGGGGGTGAGATATACCCACAGAAAGGATGGAAGCACTCAGATAGAGGGGGTAAGAGAGCCACGGAAAGGATGGGAAGCACTCAAATCGATGGGATGAGAGATGCCTACAGATAGAGGGGTGGCATGCAGATTGAGGGACGAGAGATACCCTCAGAAAAGATGGAGGTACTCAGTTAGACTGGATGAGAGATACCTACAGAAAGGATGGGAGGCACTCAGAGATAGAGCGTGAGACACTAACAGAAAGGATGGGAGGCACTCAGAGAGAGAGAGCATAGGCCACCAACAGAAAGGATGGGAGGCACTCAGATAGAGACAATGAGAGACACCTACAGAAAGGATGGGAGGCACTCAGATAGAGGGGGTAAGATATACCCACATAAAGGATGGAGGCACTGAGATAGAGGGGGTGAGAGATAGCCAGAGAAAGGATGGAGGCACTCAGATAGAGGGGGTAAGAGAGCCACAGAAAGGATGGGAAGCACTCAAATAGATGGGATGAGAGATGCCTACAGATAGAGGGGTGGCATGCAGATTGAGGGACGAGAGATACCCTGAGAAAAGATGGAGGTCCTCAGTTAGACTGGATGAGAGATACCCACAGAAAGGATGGGAGGCACTCAGAGAGAGTGAATGAGACTCCAACAAAAAGGATGGGAGTCACTCAGAGAGGGAGCATGAGAGACACAAACAGAAAGGATGGGAGACACTCAGATAGAGGGGATGAGACACCAACAGAAAGGATGGGAGGCAGTCAAAAAGAGAGCATGAGAAACCTACAGAATATAGGGGGTGAGAGATACCCCCAGAAAGGATGGATGCACTCAGATAGAGGGGATGAGGCACCTACAGAAAGGATGGGAGTCACTCAGAGAGGGAGCATGAGAAACTCCAACAGAAAGGATGGGAGGCAGTCAGAGTAAGAGCATGAGACACCAACAGAAATGATGGGAGGCACTCAGAGTTTATGAGACACCAAGAGAAAGGATGGGAGGCACTCAGAGAGAGCGCATGAGACACCAACAGGAAGGACAGGAGGCACTCAGATAGAGGAGATGAGACACCAGCAGAAAGGATGGGAGGCACTCAGAGAAAAACATGAGAAACACCAACAAAAAGGATGGCAGGCATTTAGAGAGAGAGCATGAGACACAAACAGAAAGGACAGGATGCACTCAGAGAGAGCATGAGAAACACCAACAAAAAGGATGGTAGGCATTTAGAGAGAGAGGGAGCATGAGACACAAACAGAAAGGACAGGAGGCACTCAGAGAGAGAGCATTAGAAATACCCACAGAAAGGATGGAAGGCACTCAGAGAGAGAGCATGAGAGATACCAACAGAAAGGATGGGCGGCACTATGAGAGAGGGCATTAGAGAAACCAACAGAAAGGGTGGGAGCCACTCAGAGAGAGAGAATGAGACACCAACAGAAAGGATGGGAGTCACTCAGAGGAAGCATGAGAGATACCCGCAGAAAGGATGGGAGGCACTCAGAGAGAGAGCATGAGACACCAACAGAAAGGATGGAAGGCCCTCAGAGAGGGCGCATGAGATACCCACAGAAAGATTTGGCGGCACTCAGATAGAGTTGGTAAGATATGCCCACATAAAGGATGGAGGCACTCAGATAGAGGGGGTAAGAGAGCCACGGAAAGGATGGGAAGCACTCAAATCGATGGGATGAGAGATGCCTACAGATAGAGGGGTGGCATGCAGATTGAGGGACGAGAGATACCCTCAGAAAAGATGGAGGTACTCAGTTAGACTGGATGAGAGATACCTACAGAAAGGATGGGAGGCACTCAGAGAGAGAGCATGTGCCACCAACAGAAAGGATGGTAGGCACTCAGAGAGAGAGAATGAGAGACACCTACAGAAAGGATGGGAGGCACTCAGAGAGAGAGCATGAGACACCAACAGAAAGGATGGGAGGCACTCAAAAAGAGAACATGAGAAACCTACAGAATATAGGGGGTGAGAGATACCCCCAGAAGGGATGGATGCACTCAGAGAGAGAGCATGAGACACCAACAGAAAGGATGGAGGCACTCAGAGAGAGAGCATGAGACACCTACAGAAAGGATGGGAGGCACTCATAGAGAGAGCATGAGACACTAACAGAAAGGACAGGAGGCACTTGGAGAGGGAGCATTAGAGATACCTACAGAAAGGATGAGAGGCACTCAGAGAGAGAGCATGAGAGATACCCACAGAAAGGATGAGAGGCACTCAGAGAGAGAGCATGAGACACCAACAGAAAGGATGGAAGGCACTCAGAGAGAGAGCATGAGACACCAACAGAAAGGATGGGAGGCACTCAGAGGGAGAGCATAATACACTAACAGAAAGGACAGGAGGCACTCGGAGAGGGAGCATGAGATACCTACAGAAAGGATTTGAGGCATTCAGATAGAGTTGGTAAGATATACCCACATAAAGGATGGAGGCACTCGGAGAGGGAGCATTAGAGATACCCACAGAAAGGATGGGAGGCACTCAGAGAGAGAGCATGAGACACCAACAGAAAGGATGGGAGGCACTCAGAGAGAGAGAGCATAGGCCACCAACAGAAAGGATGGGAGGCACTCAGATAGAGACAATGAGAGACACCTACAGAAAGGATGGGAGGCACTCAGACAGAGAGCATGAGACACCTACAGAAAGGATGGGAGGCACTCAGATAGAGGGGGTGAGATATACCCACAGAAAGGATGGAAGCACTCAGATAGAGGGGGTGAGATATACCCACAGAAAGGATGGAAGCACTCAGATAGAGGGGGTAAGAGAGCCACGGAAAGGATGGGAAGCACTCAAATCGATGGGATGAGAGATGCCTACAGATAGAGGGGTGGCATGCAGATTGAGGGACGAGAGATACCCTCAGAAAAGATGGAGGTACTCAGTTAGACTGGATGAGAGATACCTACAGAAAGGATGGGAGGCACTCAGAGATAGAGCGTGAGACACTAACAGAAAGGATGGGAGGCACTCAGAGAGAGAGAGCATAGGCCACCAACAGAAAGGATGGGAGGCACTCAGATAGAGACAATGAGAGACACCTACAGAAAGGATGGGAGGCACTCAGATAGAGGGGGTAAGATATACCCACATAAAGGATGGAGGCACTGAGATAGAGGGGGTGAGAGATAGCCAGAGAAAGGATGGAGGCACTCAGATAGAGGGGGTAAGAGAGCCACAGAAAGGATGGGAAGCACTCAAATAGATGGGATGAGAGATGCCTACAGATAGAGGGGTGGCATGCAGATTGAGGGACGAGAGATACCCTGAGAAAAGATGGAGGTCCTCAGTTAGACTGGATGAGAGATACCCACAGAAAGGATGGGAGGCACTCAGAGAGAGTGAATGAGACTCCAACAAAAAGGATGGGAGTCACTCAGAGAGGGAGCATGAGAGACACAAACAGAAAGGATGGGAGACACTCAGATAGAGGGGATGAGACACCAACAGAAAGGATGGGAGGCAGTCAAAAAGAGAGCATGAGAAACCTACAGAATATAGGGGGTGAGAGATACCCCCAGAAAGGATGGATGCACTCAGATAGAGGGGATGAGGCACCTACAGAAAGGATGGGAGTCACTCAGAGAGGGAGCATGAGAAACTCCAACAGAAAGGATGGGAGGCAGTCAGAGTAAGAGCATGAGACACCAACAGAAATGATGGGAGGCACTCAGAGTTTATGAGACACCAAGAGAAAGGATGGGAGGCACTCAGAGAGAGCGCATGAGACACCAACAGGAAGGACAGGAGGCACTCAGATAGAGGAGATGAGACACCAGCAGAAAGGATGGGAGGCACTCAGAGAAAAACATGAGAAACACCAACAAAAAGGATGGCAGGCATTTAGAGAGAGAGCATGAGACACAAACAGAAAGGACAGGATGCACTCAGAGAGAGCATGAGAAACACCAACAAAAAGGATGGTAGGCATTTAGAGAGAGAGGGAGCATGAGACACAAACAGAAAGGACAGGAGGCACTCAGAGAGAGAGCATTAGAAATACCCACAGAAAGGATGGAAGGCACTCAGAGAGAGAGCATGAGAGATACCAACAGAAAGGATGGGCGGCACTATGAGAGAGGGCATTAGAGAAACCAACAGAAAGGGTGGGAGCCACTCAGAGAGAGAGAATGAGACACCAACAGAAAGGATGGGAGTCACTCAGAGGAAGCATGAGAGATACCCGCAGAAGGGATGGGAGGCACTCAGAGAGAGAGCATGAGACACCAACAGAAAGGATGGAAGGCCCTCAGAGAGGGCGCATGAGATACCCACAGAAAGATTTGGCGGCACTCAGATAGAGTTGGTAAGATATGCCCACATAAAGGATGGAGGCACTCAGATAGAGGGGGTAAGAGAGCCACGGAAAGGATGGGAAGCACTCAAATCGATGGGATGAGAGATGCCTACAGATAGAGGGGTGGCATGCAGATTGAGGGACGAGAGATACCCTCAGAAAAGATGGAGGTACTCAGTTAGACTGGATGAGAGATACCTACAGAAAGGATGGGAGGCACTCAGAGAGAGAGCATGTGCCACCAACAGAAAGGATGGTAGGCACTCAGAGAGAGAGAATGAGAGACACCTACAGAAAGGATGGGAGGCACTCAGAGAGAGAGCATGAGACACCAACAGAAAGGATGGGAGGCACTCAGAGAGAGAGAGCATAGGCCACCAACAGAAAGGATGGGAGGCACTCAGATAGAGACAATGAGAGACACCTACAGAAAGGATGGGAGGCACTCAGACAGAGAGCATGAGACACCTACAGAAAGGATGGGAGGCACTCAGATAGAGGGGGTGAGATATACCCACAGAAAGGATGGAAGCACTCAGATAGAGGGGGTGAGATATACCCACAGAAAGGATGGAAGCACTCAAATAGAGGGGGTAAGAGAGCCACGGAAAGGATGGGAAGCACTCAAATCGATGGGATGAGAGATGCCTACAGATAGAGGGGTGGCATGCAGATTGAGGGACGAGAGATACCCTCAGAAAAGATGGAGGTACTCAGTTAGACTGGATGAGAGATACCTACAGAAAGGATGGGAGGCACTCAGAGAGAGAGAGTGAGACACTAACAGAAAGGACAGGAGGCACTTGGAGAGGGAGCATTAGAGATACCGACAGAAAGGATGGGAGGCACTCAGAGAGAGAGCATGAGACACCAACAGAAAGGATGGAAGGCACTCAGAGAGAGAGCATGAGACACCAACAGAAAGGATGGGAGGCACTCAGAGAGAGAGCATGAGACTGTCATGAATCAGCCAGTGGCCATATTGTGTTTGGACAAAGTTCATGGCTCATGCTGTGAAAGAAAAGGTTTGGGGCCCACTTGTTATGGATATATTGTTATGTTGTGGTCTAGGGGATAAAGTATTATAAGTTTAGCCCTTAGCATATTCCCATACCTACCATGTTTAGGCTCATTGTAATGAGTATCCTGTGAGGGATCTAATGGGATATATTGGTTGTATGTGGGTGAAACATTGGGTGTTATATTTGTAAATATGAATGTATGTTATTATATTAGTATGTTATTATATTGTAGAGGGGAAGTCTGTTGAATACAGCCAAGCCTTCCTTGTTCCCAAAGGCCTGTTAATCCCATTAGCTAAGTGTCCAGCAGAGTACTAACAATGGGGAGCTCACAGCTGGAGAGCAGACAGGCAGGCACCCAGAAACAATGGGATGGCCTGAGGATTCTCAGCCTTTCTAGCATGGGCACAGGAGAGTCAAGGTACTTTCCCCTGGAGATTCAGAGCCCAAATGAATTAGTTGGCCTCGCCTAGTGGGCGGACCTGGGAGGGGACTATTGGTTCACACACAGTTCCCCTTCATGATTGGCCAGAGGTCATTTGGGGCTGGCTAATGGTAGCCACTTCCCCCATTCTTAAATGATGTGGTTAAATATGCTGTTCTAAAATAAAACATGGTTCATAATTTTCATCAAGACTTTGTGTGCAGGTGTATTATTGACCCAGGGGCATATGCTGGTAGAGGAGATCGTTTCTGACTACCTTCCAGGTTTCCCAGGCACACTACCAAAAGCTGGGACTTATGCTCTTGCATCTACAAAGACTGTCCATTGGTCTGGAGCCACCCAAACTTCGGTCTAAGACCTACAGGAGATAAGAGGACTAGGATTCTCTATACTCCATCATCATTGTAGGTTGTGAGAGAGACCCTAACAGAAAGGACAGGAGGCACTTGGAGAGGGAGCATTAGAGATACCCGCAGAAAGGATGGGAGGCACTCAGAGAGAGAGCATGAGACACCAACAGAAAGGATGGAAGGCCCTCAGAGAGGGCGCATGAGATACCCACAGAAAGGATTGGAGGCACTCAGATAGAGTTGGTAAGATATGCCCACATAATGGATGGAGGCACTCAGATAGAGGGGGTAAGAGAGCCACAGAAAGGATGGGAAGCACTCAGATTGGCTGAGAGATGCCTACAGATAGAGGGGTAGCATGCAGATTGAGGGACGAGAGATACCCTCAGAAAAGATGGAGGTCCTCAGTTAGACTGGATGAGAGATACCCACACAAAAGGATGGGAGGCACTCAGAGAGAGTGAATGAGACACCAACAGAAAGGATGGGAGTCACTCAGAGAGGGGGCATGAGAGACACCAACAGAAAGGATGGGAGACACTCAGATAGAGGGGATGAGACACCAACAGAAAGGATGGGAGGCACTCAAAAAGAGAGCATGAGAAACCTGCAGAATATAGGGGTGAGAGATACCCCCAGAAAGGATAGAGGCACTCAGATAGAGGGGGTGAGAAATACCGACAGAAAGGATGGGGTCACTCAGAGAGAGGGGGTAAGATATACCCATAGAAAGGATGGAGGCACTCAGATAGAGGACTGGGAGATACCCACACAAAGGATGGAGGCACTCAGATAGAGGGGGTGAGAGATACCCACAGAAAGGATGGGGTCACACAGAGAGAGGGGGTAAGATATACCCACAGAAAGGATGGAGGCACTCAGATAGAGGACTGGGAGATACCCACACAAAGGATGGAGTACCTCAGATAGAGGGGTGAGACATACTCACAGAAAGTATGGAGGTACTCAGATAGAGGAGGTGAGAAATATCTACAGAAAGGATGGGAGCCACTCATGAGAGATACACAGAGAGTAAATAGCAGATAGAGAGAGAAATACTGAGAGAAAGGACACAATGTACTCAGAGAGAAAGTGAGACGAAAGCAGTTAGAAAAGATACACAGACAATATTAGAGATACAAAAGATAGAGGGGTGATAGGTAACACTCAGATGATGGGAAATATTCAAAGAGTAGGAAGTAGAGGAGAACATACAGTGCCTTGGCATTTTTCATTTTTTGTTGCCTCACAACGTGGAATTAACATGGATTGTTTGAGGATTTGCATCATTTAAATTACAGAACATGCCCATAACTTTGCAGATGTTTTTTTAAAGTTTTATTGTGAAGCAGACAGCAAATAGGACAAAATGACAGAAAAAGTCAATGTACATAATTATTCACCCCCCTAAAGTCCATACTTTGTAGAGCCACCTTTTGCGGCAATCACAGCTCCAAGTCGCTGTGGATAAGTCGCGATGCGCTTGCCATATCTTGCCACTAGGATTTTTGCAAAACTGTTCCAGCTCCTTCAAGTTGCATGATTTGCTCTTGTGAACAGCAATCTTTAAGTCTGACCACAGATTTTCAATTGGATTGAGGTCTGGACTTTGACTAGGCCATTCCAACACATTTACATGTTTCCCCTTAAACCACTCAAGTGTTGCTTTAGCAGTGTGTTTGCGGTCATTGTCCTGCTGGAAGGTGAACCTCCGTCCTAGCCTCAAATCAAGCACAGAGTGGTACCGGTTTTGCTCAAGAATATCCCTGTATTTAGCACCATCCATCTTTCCCTCAACTCTGACCAGTTTCCAAGTCCCAGCTGCTGAAAAACATCCCCACAGCACGATGCTGCCACCACCATATTTCACTGTGGGGATGGTGTTCTTTGGGTGATGTGATGTGTTGGGTTTGCGCCAGACATAGCGTTTTCTTTGATGGCCGAAAAGTTCAATTTTAGTCTCATCAGACCAGAGCACCTTACACCTTACATTTTGGGAGTCTCCCACATGCCTTTTCACAAATTCAAAACGTGCCATTTTGTTTTTTGCTGAAAGTAATGACTTTCTTCTGGCCTCTCTGCCATAAAGCCCAACTCTATGGAGCGTACAGCTTATTGTCGTCCTATCTACAGATACTCCGGTCTCTGCTGTGGAACTCTGCAGCTCCTCTAGGGTTGCCCTCCTTGCCCGGTCCATGAGTTTTAGTGGGCGGCCGTCTTTTGGCAGGTTTGCTGTTGTGTCATGTTCTTTTCATTTGTTTGTGATAGATTTGATGGTGCTCCTGGGGTTCATCAAAGATTTGGATATTTTTTTTATAACCTAACCCTTACTTATACTTCTCAACAACATTGTCCCTTGTTTGGAGAGTTCCTTGGTCTTCATTGCAGTGTTTGGTTAGTGGTGCCTCTTGCTTAGGTGTTGCAGCCTCTTTCAAAAAAGGTGTGTATATGTAATGACAGATCATCTGACACTTAGATTGTACACAGGTGGACATCATTTCACAAATTACGTGACTCCTGAAGGTAATTGGTTGCACCAGAGCTTTTTATGAGCTTCATAACAAAGAGGGTGAATACATACGCACATGCCAATTTTCTGTTTTCTATTTCTAAAAAATAGTTTTATGTATATATTTTTCTCATTTCACTTCACCAACTTAGACTATTGTGTTCTGGTCCATCACATAAAATTCAGATTAACAAAACATTGAAGGCTGTAATGTAAGAAAAAAGTAAAAAGTCAAAGGGGTGAATACTTTTGCAAGGCACTGTAGAGGATGGTAAAATGAAAAAGAGGCAGTAGGATGGGATAAAAGAAAGACACAGATAAAGAAGAAAATTATGCATATATAAAAGTGAGAGGATGGAGATTCTCAGAGATAGCATGATAGATACTCAGAGAGTAGATAATGTTATTCAGAAATAGAGAAATAGAGGGGGCATGTCAGATACACAGAGAGAACAGGAACTGTGCTCATAGATATAGAGTACTTGGGAAGATCATGGATACATACTTATTTACAGACATTTACAGCCTTATTAAATTGCGATTCAGCAAATTGAAAAGGGCTCTATTTAAGCAGAGAGCATATTTTTTTACAGAAGTTTTTAGTTAGTGAACTTCTATCCAAAAGCAAAGTCTTCACTAACTAAAAACTTCTGTAAAAAAATATCCTATGTGCTTAAATAGTGCCCTTTTCAATTTGCCGAATCGCAATTTAACAAGGCTATTAGAGAATGAGTGTTACATTTAGAAATGTAGTGTCAAAAACTGGCTCGACAAAAGGGTGTTGGTTGGCGTGGGGGGCAGCATTCTGTGGGCAAAAGCAAATATTGCAAAGCATTCCCGAATTCCAGAATACAGGAATGAGTGATACTCGGTGAAAGGATGGAGATTGTAAGAAATTAACTACTAATTAAATAATTAATGTATCATTTCTACAAGTAATAAGTTCTTTTGGACAAATCAATAAACGAACATATGAATACGTTTATAATTAAAGATGTATTTTACATAAATCAAGATACAGTTACACAATGGGTTTTAGACAAAACAGATAGCAGACAAGAAGTATTAAGGCAATATTTACAAATATAATACTGATATAAATTCTACATTATGTAATATAAAGATGCAGGATAATACCACTTGTGGTCAGTTTTGGAAGTTCAGCCTCCATCAGGTTCTCTTTGGTCAGGATCATGCACTGCTCAGCTGGGCTCATCTGGCACACTTCTCTCTGGACTGCATGAAGGCTCCTTCAATCTGGGCCAGACCGTGCCTGTGCTGGTTGCCTGTGCTGGTTGCCATCTCTTCCATAAATTCTTGGCTTTTTATATCATATTGTAGCTCATGACTCACCCTCTCTATACATAGCTATAAGTTGAAATTAGACTGTTGGTGTCTATACAGGTGGTAACATTACACTCATAAACACCCATCTAGAGTCTTGTATTCAGCTGTCTAAAAATGTACACTTAAGACTTGCTGTTTTTACTGTAAATAAGACATTTGTGATTCTCTGAGTTATTTTGAGCAGGGCTACTCACACCTGTTGTCTTTAACCACACACAGGCTTGGTTTTTAGCTAATTACATACACAAATAGCTAGCTAATTTATACACATCTATAATATATATATTTATGGGAATAACAAAAAGACCTGAGGTATAATGTCTTGATACAAACACACAATTGTTATAAGAAATTAGTAACACTAGATTTCTTACAGTTGTATATAATAAGTTATATTTATAAAATACACATTGAAGTCATGTTAAAAGTTGTCTGTATATAAGCCATATTTTTACAGTCTCCACATAGAGAGAGAAATTATTTTGAAAAAAAAATGAGCTCTCTCAAATAATACAAATACATACGGCTTATTGTGCGTAGACCCACTGTGTGTATGATATTTCAAAGTAATACAGTTCACTGAGACAGAAATGATCTGATAACAACCAATACTTTCTATTAAATTTAGGGTTCTGTGAGGCAAATTTGGACTCATTATTTATGCACTCACAGTATGCATTTTATAATATTTATACTCCTGTGGCTACTGTGTGCAAAAATCACATTACCCTCCCATAACCACTGTAGTTTCATTCACAAGACACAAGTCGGTTTTACACTTCCATACCAACTTCTGTGTGCCACTTTCCTACTTCCACAATTATGTCCTATATGTGACCCTTGCTGGATCTTATTGAGAGGTTAATGTTACACCTAGCTAGCTTGCTAGATTGCTTAAGACTTATGTTGTCTTTAATACTGTGTATTGTGTGCATTGAAGAAACCACTCATTAAAGGACATTTTATTGTTAGCACGTGTGGAAAGAAAAAGTGTTTAGGTGATTGTAGCACCTTATTAAGTACTTTAGTGAAAACATTAAATGTGACTCGGTATTCACTCAGGAAATGAAAAACGTTTCTACAACTTTCTGTAACTACAGCACACAATAGGAAAATAGTACATTAATTTATGCAAAATATTATATTTATTAATATGCTTGATTATTACATTAATGTCCTCCTTCCTGGCTCGCCAACTGTAAGAAATTAACTACTAATTAAATAATTAATGTATAATTTATACAAGTAATAAGTTCTTCTGGACAAATGAATAAACAAACATATGAATAAGTTGATAATTAAAAGATATATTTTACATAAATCAAGATACAGTTACACAGTGGGTTTTAGACAAAACAGATAACAGACAAGAAGTATTAAGACAATATTTACAAATATAATACTGATATGAATTCTACATTATGTAATATAAAGATTCAGGATAATACCACTTGTGGTCAGTTTTGGAAGTTCAGCCTCCATCAGGTTCGTTTTGGTCAGGCTTAGGCTCTGCTCAGCTGGGCTCCTCTGGCACACTTCTCTCTGGAGTACATGAAGGCTCCTTCAACCTGGGCCAGCCGTTGCCTGTGCTGGTTGCCTGTGCTGGTTGCCTGTGCTGGTTGCCATCTCTTCCATAGATTATTGGCTTTTTATATCACACTTGCGACTTGCCCATCAAAAAATGACGGTCAATAAAAGAAAGTGTTGAAATGCTGTTTGTCACACAATGTGAGTGTACTGTGTGCCTCAAGTAACTAAATTCCTCAAAAAGCAGAAATCTACATTACATAAAATAAGAAAAACTAAAATACTCAACAACAAAAAAATGTACATTACAGAAAAAAAAAAAACCTAAGTCACAAAAAATAAAAAAGGAACAGTACAGAAAACAACAAAATACATTACAACCCCCCCTCACTACCATTTTTTTTTTAAAAATTGCACACCTGAAAATGAAATACATATAATACATACATATAATACAATACAACACAATTAAATAAAATACAATACAATACAATTAAATAAAATACAAAACAATACACCCCTATCGAATATACATGCCACTATCTAATATACATGCCACTATCTAATGTAATATACATCCCACTATCTAATATACATACCACTATCTAATATACATGCCACTATATAATGTAATATACATCCCACTATCTAATATACAATACTATCTAATAATACATCCCCCTATCTATCTATCTAATATACAATACATGCTATCTATATATATATATATATATATATATATATATATATACAGCTACCCTAATTGTAAGCTACAATAAAATAATTAAGACCACTTACCTTTGAGATGTTTCTTCAGATCAGCAACCTACGGTAAAAAAGATTCAAAAAATTAATACAACACATTTACATGAAATACCTAAGCATTCTAAACATTCTAAATATTCTAAATATTATTCTCACCTTTCCAGCATGTCCCGTTCCAGCATGTCACGTCCCAGCATGCCATGTCCTCCATGTTCTGTCGTCCATCTTTGCGTCTTGTCCGGCGATACTCCTGTAAAAAAAAATATTCCATTAGTAAACATAAACCAAATTTAAATAAACACAATCTACATTATACTTACCTTTCCGCGATGTCTCCTGCCTCCTCGTCTTCTCCGGGAACATCCGCGCATGAAGGGGAAAAAAAGCGACACACATCCGACGCTAATGACCTTCCTATGGAGTGTTCCAGAATAAAATTGGCAATGACGGCTTCTGATTGGCTGAAAAGGCTGTCTATCAAATTCAGCCAATGAGAAGACCCCATTTGTGAACCAATGAAAAAAGTATACACCCCAAAATACAACGGTGATTGGATAACACACCTGTCAATCTTTATTTGAACCAATCCTAAGGCTTTATTGCCAACAGCCAATCACAATGGAATATACCACCACTTACTGATTGGTGAAGACATCTGCGCCTTACCATTGACTGTAATATTGATTGATATTAACAGTAGCCAATGAGAATGCACAAATCCTTCACCAATCAGTACGTGAGGGTGTATTCCATTGTGATTGGCTATTGTCAGTGCAACCAATCAGAATGCGCAGAGGCTCCAACCAATCACCCTGTGGGGGTGTATTCCATTGTGATTGGCTGAAGGCATCTGCGCCTTGTGATTGGTTTAAAAAAAGATTGACAAGTGCATTATCCAATCAGAGTGGGATTTTAGGGTGTATCCCTTTCTGATTGGCTCACACATTGACTCCAGATTGGGTGAATTTGATAGACAGCGTTTTCAACCAATCAGAAGGCGCCATTGCTTATTTTCTTCCGGAAAAGTCTCCTGGAGCCTCATTAGCGCCGGGGATGTCCGGGAGTGTGGACGTAAGTATATATATATATATATATATATTTTTTTTTTTTATTACAGGGCGTGGCAGAAGAGGATCCGGAGGAGGCCGGAGACATCGCGGGGAGGTAAGTAGAATGTAGATTATGTTTATTTTATTTTGATGTATGTCTATTAATGGTGCCGCGCCGGAGAAGGATTAAAAGAATGCCGGACGGGACATGCTGGAAAGGTGATTATAATATTTAGAATGAATAGAATGTATAGAATGTTTATTTTAGAACTGTAAACGTGTTGCACTAATTTTTTTTTAATTTTTTTTCGTAGGTGGCTGATCCCAATGGACATCTGCAAAGGTAAGTGGTCTTAGTTATTTTATTTTAGCGTAGACTTAGATTAGTTAATATATAGATAGCATTTATTGTATGTTAGCTAGGGGTATGCATTTTATATAGATAGCATACGATGTATTGTATATTAAATTGTGTTATTTATTTAGATAGATTGGGAATGTATTATTATATAGATAGGATGTATATTAGATTATGCTATTTATTTAGATAGATTGTGTATATTAGATAGGGGTGTATTGTATTGTAATTGTATGTAATTGTATTGTAATTGTATGTATTTGTATTGTATGTATTTGTATTATATGTATTTGTATTATATGTATTTCCTTTTCAGGTGTGTATTTTTTTTTTCTTTAGTGAGGGGGGGTTGTAATGTTTTTTTTTTTCTGTAATGTTCCTTTTTTTATTTTTTGTGACTTATGTTTTTTTATTTTCTGTAATGTAGTTTATTTTTTGTGAGTTAGGTTTTTTATTTCATGTAATGTAGTTTGTTTTTTTTGTGTGACTTTAGGCTTTTTTATTTTCTGTAGTTAGAGTGGTGGGGGTTAATAGTGTAGATGTTAATAGGTTAGTGTAGAGGGTGTTTAGTAGATATTTAATGTTTTATTGGGGGTGGTATAGTGCAGTATAGTGTTTATACTTAGTGTCATGATGGTCCTTGAGGACCATCATGGCACTTATGTGGTTAATGTAGTGTTATAACAGGCCCGTAATGGTGTTAATATACCCTTATGGGACTGATGGGGTTAAATAGAGGCTTATGGGGGTCTGTATTGACAGCCATTAGTGACAGGGTTAATGAAGGGCTTATGGGGGTCTGTATTGACCCCCATGAGTGACAGGTTTAATGAAGGGCTTATGGGGGTCTCTATTGACCCTTATGAGTGACAGGGTTAATGATGGGTTTATGGGGGTATGTATTGACCCCCATGAGTGACAGGGTTAATTAAGGGCTTATGGGGGTCTATATTGACCCCCATGAGTGACAGGGTTAATGAGGGTTTTATGGGGGTCTGTATTGACCCCCATGATTGACAGGGTGACAGTGTATTTTTTTTTCTTTTACAACGGGTCCTTTAAGGACCTTTACGGTCCTTTAAGGACCTGTAACGCGGGAATTTTGAATTTTCATTGCAGCGGGGGTCCCCGATCGCGTGCAATCAGGACCCCCACTGCGATGGTTAATGTGGGGTCAATGCAGGGCTCCCAGCTTATCTCGGATCCCCTGGGGTTAATGCGGGTTTCCGAGCTTATCTCAGATCCCTTCTTGGCTAATTTGTACGTGGCTGGACTGTGAGCCTCGTTTTCGTTTTTTTCGGCGGCCATTTTTTCTCTCGCTTAGGGGATTTTCGTGTGTCTGACCTCGGGAATTTGGACTTAAATGGAGGTGTAACTTCACTTTCAGAGGTCCTGTGTGCCCTTCTTGCTATGGGTAAGCTTTTTATGTAGTTTGTGTGAGTATTTGCTGTGTTTTGACTGTTTTTAGTTGCGCGATGGGTCGGCCGTTATAGTCGGATTCTTAGGGGGTGTGGGTGTTTGTTACATTAAGGTTGGTTCCGAGGTGGGGTTCTTTTTCTAAGTCGTGCGTGTGACGTGTTTAACGACTCGCCTCGCTATGAAAGGCTCGCCAGCAATGACCGTCTGTGGCGCTCATTGCCTCATTACCTAAGTGCTATGAGTTAACGGCTCGCCTCGCTATGCGAGGCTCGCCGGCAATGAGCGCCGCAGGCGCTCATTGCCTAAGTGCTACGGTTTAACGGCGCCTGCGGCGCTCATCGTTAAGTCGTACGCACCACGCAATACATTGTGACGACGAATCGTAGTTGGACAATTATAATATGTGATTGTAGCTCATGACCCACCCTCTCTATACGTCATACATGGCTATAAGTTGAAATTAGACTGTTGGTGTCTATACAGGTGGTAACATTACACTCATATACACCCATCTAGAGTCTTGTATGCAGCTGTCTAAAAATGTACACCTAAGACTTGCTGTTTTTACTGTAAATAAGACCTGTGTGATTCTCTGAGTTATTTTGAGAGAGGCTACTCAACCCTGTTAAAATGTCAGGTTTCTGTGCTGTAAAAAAATAAGACAAAGATAAATCGCTTCAGAACTTTTTCCACCTTTAATGTGACCTATAAACTGTACAACTCAATTGAAAAACAAAGTGAAATCTTTTAGATAGACAGAAGAAAAAATATAAAAATAAAATAATATGGTTGCATAAGTATGCACACCCTTAAACTAATACTTTGTTGAAGCACCTTTTGATATTATTACAGCACTCAGTGTTTTTGGGTATGAGTCTATCAGCATGTTACATTTTGACTTGGAAAGATTTGCCCACTCTTCTTTGCAAAAACACTCTAAATCTGTTAGATTGCGAGGGCATCTCCTGTGCACAGCCCTCTTCAGATCACCCCACAGATTTTCAATCGGATTCAGGTCTGCGCTCTGGCTGGGCCATTCCAAAACGTAATCTTCTTCAGGTGAAGCCATTCCTTTGTTGATTTGGATGTATGCTTTGGGTCGTTGGCATGCTGAAAGATGAAGTTCCTCTTCATTTCCAGCTTTCTAGCAGAAACCTGGAGGTTGTGTGCCAATATTGACTGGTATTTGGAACTGTTCATAATTCCCTCTATCTTAACTAACGCCCCAGTTCCAGCTGAAATAAAACAGCCCCAAAGCATGATGCTGCCACCTCCATGCTTCACTGTGGGTAAGGTGTTCTTTTGGTGATGTGCAGTGTTGTTTTTGCGCCAAACATATCTTTTGGAATTATGGCCAAAAAGTTCAACCTTGGTTTCATCAGACCATAACACCTTTTCCCACATGCTTTTGGAATACTTCAGATGTGTTTTTGCAAAATTCAGCCTGGCTTGGATGTTTTTCTTTGTAAGAAAAGGCTTTTGTCTTGCCACTCTACCCATAGCCCAGACATATGAAGAATACGGGAGATTGTTGTCACATGTACCACACAGCCAGTACTTGCCAGATATTTCTGCAGCTCCTTTAATGTTGCTGTAGGCCTCTTGGTAGCCTCCCAGACCATTTTTCTTCTCGTCTTTTCATCAATTTTGGAGGGAGCTCCAGTTCTTGGTAATGTCACTGTTGTGCCATATTTTCTCCACTTGATGATGACTGTCTTCACTGTGTTCCATGGTATATCTAATGCTTTGGAAATTATTTTGTACCCTTCTCCTAACTGATACCAATGAGATCCCTTTGATGGTTTGGAATCTCTCTGTGGGCCATGGCTTTTGCTGTGGGATGCGACTAAGACAGTTTCAGGAAAGACCAACTAGAGCAGCTGAACTTTATTTAGGGTTAATCAGAGGCACTTTAAATGATGGCAGGTGTATGCCGACTCCTATTTAACATGATTTGGAATGTGATTGCTTAATTCTGAACACAGCAACATCCCCAGTTATAAGAGGGTGTGCAGACTTTTGCAACCACATTATTTTTATTTTTTATTTTTCTTCCCTCCACCTAAAAGATTTCAGTTTGTTTTTCAATTGAGTTGTACAGTTTATAGGTCACATTAAAGGTGGAAAAAGTTCTGAAATGATTTATCTTTGTCTCATTTTTTTACAGCACAGAAACCTGACATTTTAACAGGGATGTGTAGACTTTTTATATCCACTGTATATATATATATATATATATATATATATATATATATATATATATATATATATATATATATATAAAAATATATATATATATATATATATATATATATAAATATATATATATATATATATATATATATATATATATATATATATATATATTTGTGGGAATAACAAAAAGACCTGAGGTATAATGTCTTGATACAAACACACAATTGTTATAACAAATTATTAACACTAGATTTCTTACAGTTGTATATAATAAGGTATATTTACAAAATACACATTGAAGTCATGTTAAAAGTTGTCTGTATATACGGTAAGCCATATTTTTACAAAATGTTAGGGAGGGAATGTATAGATACTCCGAGAAAGTATAGGCGATAGATATAGGATGAGATATCCACAGAAAGTGGATGAGAGATACTCAGCGAGAAAAAGAGAAAGATAAATTCAACGAGAGACATAAAATACTAAGGATCATGAGGAGAATGGTAAAAAGATGAGAGACTTCTTAGAAGGAAGATGAGAGATAACCAGAGGAAAGATGACATTACCCTGGGACATATTATTCAAAGTGGGAATAATTGTGTTTACAAATTAAGTTAAATGAGCAAATTTTCTATGCCAGCACTGGCTGTTGAGATCTACTGGTCTATACAACCTGGAGCCCAAGGCACATATAGTAAGATTTTCTCCTTGTCATGTACTCCCATTGTCATATATATATATTCCAACTAGCGACTTGCCCGTCAAAAAATGACGGTCAATAAAAATTAAATGTTGTGAAATTTGTTTGCAACACAAAATGAGTCAGCTACATTTGTCCCTTTTTTTTTCTAAAAATAAAAACACATTAATTTTTTTAACTTTTTATTTTTTTAACTTTCAACTTATATTTCACAAACATGAAAGTTTGTAACATGCAACTTGTATATTAAACATTCGTTCAACATTTTGTTAACAATACTAACACTTTTCAATACATATTTATCACTGAGTAACTGCGGACTATATTAACTTAGAGTAAGTAAATTGTTTTAACAATAACATGCTTTTTATCATTTGTAACATTTTTGTTAAACTCTTGTTAAACTAAATTAGCATTGAATCCAGAGGAAGGCAAACAATAAAACCCCCCTATTGAAACTTGTCCGATTGTATCAAAGAGGGGGAACAATTAATTCCTTCCTGACCCCATTAACTGGCGATCGGATTTCTCCCTGAATCAATACTTTGTCTTTAAATAATACACTTCCAATTATTATGAAATGCTTCAACTTTATACTAACAATACATGTTTGACTACAGTATACCACATATATATTTAACAAACTTTTTTATAAATTCAAAAAACACATATTTAACATCTGAAATTGTAACATCAAACAATAACATTTAACTCTTGTAAATCCTGAAAAATTCAGTTAATTGTTTTGTGGGGCCAATCATGTTAATATGAAACTTTGAAACCATTCCAATCTGTTTAAATATTTTTTACTGTTGTTTTTATTTTTGTTTTTTTCAGTTTGTCCATTCTGCAAATATTACATAGATTTTCATAAGTGAAATAGTGGTCCCCTATCTAAAGAGTCCCAGAGTACTTTAATTTTGTCATGGAAGTCAAACCACTGTTCTGTATGTTTTTTTGTCCATTGTTTAGCTGTTTTACTTGAAATATTGCTTTTGTGCAATCATATTGAGTACCATAAAATGTTGGCATTAAAATGAAACCATTGTCCTCTATCTTTCCAACACCTCATAGTAGACAATGTTTTTGGTGTAAACACATCCATCGTCCAATAAATGACCTTGAGTTTAGTTTTCTTCAACATGCACTTTAATTTCTATTGGATTAGTGCACCTTGAAAAAGCCACATAGAGTTGTCCATGTGCAAAAACTGGTTCCTTTAAAAAAATCCCAACCGACTTAAAAGTTTGTCCTTGGGATTTATTGATGGTCATGGCAAATGCCATGATAACTGGAAATTGTCTCCTTTGAAGGACAAAAGGCAAACCACTCTCACTTGGAGCTAAATCAATTCTTGGTATAAAAACTTGTTCACCTTTATGGGTACCAGTTATAATTTCTGCATGTATAAAATGATCTTTTAACTCATGCACAATTAATCTGGTCCCATTACAAAGTCCTTTTTTTTGGATTCATATTTCGCAATAACATGACAATTGCGCCTTTTTTCAATTGTAAAATATGTGGGGGCATTCCAGATGGTGTTAACGAATTAATAAATTCGATACTAAAATTCGATTCACTGTCTTTATCATCTGACTGAATAGAATCTGCACTGTAATAATTCTTTTGTGGTGCATTGATGTATTTTAAAATTTTGTTATTTACATTCAAGGCATCGATATTTTTTGATGTTAATATCACTTTGTTTGCAATGTCTGAGTAATCCTCATTATTAAGAGTGTTTAGAAATATGGCTGATATGAGGGATTCATTGCAAACCATTTCTGATGGAATTTCAATGGTATCATTTGGTAAATGCTGTATTTCTGGATGTTTCCCTTTTCCGATTTTAATGAGCCAGTCACTGAATTCATTTTGGCCTTCAGATTTCATATTTAATTCTAATTTGAGATGTGTAAATATTTGCCACAGTTTACTGGTCTTGATACATGTTTCAATGATCTCCGTTCTATTTCCGTGTGGCACAACAGGTAATGTTTGCCTAAAATCTCCTCCTAACAGCATCACCTTTCCACCAAATGGCAACTTATTATCCATCACTTCTTTTAAAAATCTGTCAATACATTGCAATGCATGACATGACATCATTGTTGCCTCGTCTATGATAATTAGTTTAGTTAGTTTACATTTTTTTGCTTGTAAGGAATTCAATCGAATATCTGACACTGATGTTTCCAAAATGGGAACTGGCAGCTTAAATCCACTATGCACAGTTCTACCACCATCTAACAAAAGTGCAGCAATTCCAGTTGTTGCAAATGGCATAGCTATCTGACCCTGTGATCGAATATAACTCATCAAACAATTGTACAGATACGTTTTTCCTGATCCACCTGGGCCGTCTAGATAGAAATACCGGTCTTTGACCATTTCATCATCTGTAGCATTTGTGATGGCATGAAATGCTTCTAACTGTAAAGTATTTAAAGTTGCCAGTTTTTCTTGGGTTTTTTGTTTTTGAAGCTCAGTGTCATAATCATCAAAATTGACGTCATCTATAAGTCCTGGATCTGGTAAATTAAAACTTGCACAATTTAATCCATGAGCCAACAATATTTCTTGTATTTCCATCAATGTTTTTAACAGAGCTATTGGTTCTCTGTAACGTTTCAAAAAATCTTCTGACATGTTTAATTTAAATGTTTCCCACAAAGTGAAAGCATCAGATACATTGCAAAATATGCAAATGAATGCAAATTGTTGTCTCATTTGCTTAGGCATTTGACATAGTGCTGCTTCTTCCAGACACCTCTCCCATTCTGTATCATCAGCTATGAAATTTTGATGTCTTGCAGCTAATAGGAATGTATCATATACTATGTCATTCACTGTACGTAAATGCTCAAAACTCTGTGCACCGGGAACATGTAGCAGAAGTAATCTTAAACTGAAACGTTCAATGTCCCTTGGACTGACGGTATAAATGCTTGGTATAATTTTATGTGCATCTCTTCTTCGTTGTCACCATAGACCATTTACAAATACATAGTGATATGGTATCTCTATGTATAAAAATTGTCTGGCCTGCGTATTCTGACAGTTTAATTTAAACCATGCAGTAAGTGTGGTATCTCTGTCTTCACTTTGATATAATGCAGTTCTTTCATTTCCTGCAGTAAAGCAAACCAACTGACTTTGAGGCAAATGTACAGCTAAACGATAGATAGCATGTGACCGATCATGCATCTCAAATTTGAAAAGGCGTCACATTGCTTCAGGAGCACTCACATACCGAGCATCTAAATAATTTGATAGTTCATCATGTAAAATTGGATTTTCGTTTTCATTTGCAGCACCTTGTACAACAACAGAAGCTGCGTCATATCCTTTGTATATATATTTATACACATACTTAATTGATTTAATCGAAGTGCAAGCTTCCACCTTGATGTGTGCATTGTACTTGATGAGCAAATGTGGATTGTATGCAACGACAAATCTATTATCAACCTTTAGGCCACGGATAATAGCTGTTTGTCCTTGTGTTCTTTTATACAAAGGATATCCATCACAATTTGCATAAGTTTGCATTTGAAATTGTTTTGGAAATTCTTTAGTACATTTTTTATTTTCCATACATGGTGAATTAGGATTCATCTCTCCACATGGGCCATGAATTATTCTATGTGTAACAATCTCCCAAAGTTTTGTGCGAAAATTACTGCAGGGTTCAACTTATCTTTTTTCTGCAGTATTAAAAGTATGTGAGCATGTGGCAATGCTCTTTTTTTAAATTCAATGGTGTAAACAAAAGCCACACATTGTCCAAATAAGTGTGCTTTAGTGATATCATGTATTAATGAATTGAGTTTGATTTTGAATACTCTTGCCACTAAATCTGGTCCATCAGAAGTAGTTTGTCCCAGATTCAAATTTTCCTTGATCTCTGGCCATTGTGGATTTATGTAATAAATAAATCTGGTTTTCCAAATTTTGTGACAATAACCATGGCATCATTATACCTTTCTCGCATATTGCGAGGAGATCCTTGGAAAGTGGATGGCAAAATAATTGCTCTTCCAGCTGGAATGTCTCTGTTGAAAGCTAAATCTGCCACATAATCAATACTGTTCTACTCGTAATTTATTTTGTTGATATTTAATGAAATTTAGATTATTGGCTTCAACTTGTAAATATGAATCAATAATCCATTGTTGAGTGAGTTTGCCTCCATGTAAAATTGGATTAAAACAATCCCGGATAGCAGTTTGTGCCACTTTATATTCCAGCATGGAAATATTAGATATTAGTGTTGCGATCTCTTTTTAACACCATATTTACTCTTGGTGTAGGCAATTGATGTCTTTCAGCATGTTCCTGTTGTTCTTTTTCAAGCTGTGCTAATTGTTTGATGTTTTTTGGGGTGGTCTTTCCAGTTGCGTGGTTTAAGCTTTTTACATGCTTTGGTCCTAAGTCGTACGGGGTCCGCGATTCAAGTTGCGTGGTTCAACCGTTTTACATGCTTCGGTCCTAAGTCCTACTGGGCTCGCGATTTCAGTTGTGTGGTTCGGCAGTTTTACGTGCTTCGCTCCTAAGTCCTTCTGGGCTCGCGATTCCAGTTGCGTGGTTCGGCAGTTTTACGTGCTTTGCTCCTAAGTCCTACTGGGCTCGCGATTCCAGTTGCGTGGTTCAGCCGTTTCACGTTCTTCGGTCCTAAGTCCTATGGGGCTCTCAATTCCAGTTGCGTGGTTCGGCCATTTTACGTGCTTCTGTCCTAAGTCCTATGGTGCTTATTGCCTGTTGCGCACATCACAAGCCCTGCAATGAGCCCTCAACTGCTTGCTTTGCGAGGGCCGCAATTATTTAACATTGCGTGACCAACATTGCAACGTGACAAACACTGACTGCTATATATGTTATGATGTAGGGTGGTAGGAGATAGAAACAAAGCAACTGGATTAGAGAAGAGGAGAAATGGTTGGAGACACTGAGAAGAGCATAGTACATAAATTAAAAAAAGGTTTCTTCTATATAGCTGCATCAGTTATAAAAAACCCTGTTCATGTAGGGCTCCTAAGAGGTTCTCAAAAAGAGGAAGGGTGATACTAACATAGTAGAAGTAAGGTACTGATATACAGATATTCAGAAAAAGCAGAGAAATGCTCTGAAGAAAACATGAAATACAGTGAGTATAAGAAACAGGCAGAAGATAGGATGGGATTGAGGAGAGGAGATGCTTACAGAATCAGTGGTAAATAAATTAGAAAAAAAGAGAATATGGGATAGAGGATAAAGGATGAGAGAAGTAAAAGATGTAGAGAAAGAGAGATGACTTTTGATTTAAGACATGATGAGTGACATAGGAGGTACTTAGAGACGGGATGGTAGATAAAAGTGGTACTTCAGGAGAAAAGATAAAATATATACTCATAGATAGGAGCACCAAGAAATATTAGAAGACTAGAAAATTGGACATCAAAAATGACGGGAATAAAACTGTAAGGCTGGCAATGTTGTTTGCCACACAATTTGAGGGTTTTGCTCTTCTGAGCCCCTTTGGCACTCATTGTGAGCCTCTCCCCCGTGTACTTCAACTTTCCTGCTTTGCAATGATCACCTTCGGCGCTCATCGCAAGCCCCACAACGAGCGCCTCCAGCGCTCATTGTGGGCCTCGCAATAAGCGCCTTTGTCGCTTACTGCATGCCTCTCCCACTCGTGGTTTTGTGCTTGGGAATGCCATGTGTCTCTTTTCAGCATCTCCACCCTGTCCCTAGCCTGTGTGTTTCTCTTCTGTGTGTCTGCTGACTGTTTGTGTGGGGGGCGCTGACTATCGTTTGTTTTATTTTCAAAGTCCCACGTGCCTGGTGTTGTTCATGTGTGTTACTGTGTTTGCTGTCGTGTATTTTCTAAGTCCTGCATGCCTGGCGTCAGTGAGCCTCGTTTTCATCCTGTTTTAGATTTTTTACGTTTTCCATCCGCCATTTTTATCCTCACTTAGCCGATTTTCGATTCACGAAAAATGGCAAATATGGCTCAAAATCGCTTGCAACCTCACTCCCAGGCTTCCTGGCTCTCCCCCTGTGCTGTGCGTAAGTGTGTTTTTTTATTTTTTTTTATTTTTTTTATTTTATTATTTTGCTTGTTTTTCAGGTTTTTTTAGTAACGGGCTCGAAGTAAGTTTGACCGTTAAATTAGCAAACTGCGTTCCTCGCAAATTGCTACGTGATTCAACTGCTCGCCTCGCTTTGCAAGGCTCGCAATGCAATGAGCACCTTCGACATTGCAGCCTAAGTCCTGCGTCCCTCAACTGCTCGCCTCGCCCCGTGAAGCTTGCAGTGCAATGAGCGCCTTCGGCGGTCATTGCAGCCTAAATCCTGCATGTGCGGTCGACTGCTCGCCTCGTTTTGCGAGGCTCGCAAACTGTGACCAACATTGTAAGCGCTCCCAACACTGACAACTATACATGTTATACAAATAGATACATGGAAGTACTAATCTCAGGAGATACTCAGGCATATTTTGGGAAATATGGAAGCTTCTCTATATAGTATAGGAGATAGTGGTGAGAACAAAAGATAGAATGGGAGATAGAGGAGAGTACTTGGGTCAAGTAACAGAAGGGTAAGAGTGATCAGGAGATACTCAACGGTAAGATGGGAGAAAAAGGTCATTCTCTGATAGTACTGGACAGTATGAAAGATGGAGGAAATACTTATATATAAGTATAGGTGACATAGGAGACGCTCAGGGAGAGGGTGATACTCAGAAGACGGTGCAAGTTAGAGGAGATACTGAGTCTAAGTTTGGATGGTGATCAATGAGATAGAGATAGATGAGAGAGAAAATATTCAGAAAATGGATGTTAACTTGAGGACACAGACACAATGAAAGAGACTGAACGGGAGATATAAGAGAGGATAGGAGATGCAGAAGGTGCTCAGCGAGAGAAATAAAGAGAGTGAAGATAAGAGACTGACCAAATACTGAGATTATGAAATATATTAACAGAGAGAAAGGATCACAATAGACATGATACCCAGATAAAGAATGAAATAGATTTTAAGGACTCCCTTCATAAGTAAACGGATAAACATAGTTAATTCCGTACAACATTTCTTGGCAGTACACAACAGAGCAACAGCAGTGAATGGGGTTAATGTATTTAGAACAAGAGCTTTCAAGGGAAATCAAGAAGAGATCAGTTGTTCCCATAGAAATTAATCAGTTGTAAATAATACAAAGGGCATTAACTCCTTCACTACTGTCTGGCATGAGGCCCAACCAACAAGTAGTTTATCATAATTTAAACTCATCTCTCTAATGTGGAAAATATAAAGTCTAATAATAAAACAAGGTCCCAATGCTGGCAGGATTATTAAGACTTTCATTACCAGGAAGCTATAGAGTAGTAACTACAGTGCTGGGTTTTATATATTTTTGTGGTAAAAGACACAGAGTTTTTAACCACACCCCAAGAGAGTCAAGGCCCCGTCTGAGGAGGGCTGAGATTTTATCAAATATTCATTAGTAGGATATGTATTGCCGGTTGCGTCATGGTGTGTTATTGTCTGGATGTGCATCTGTGCTGAGAGAACAACAGCTCATTTGTGTAAAGTAGGCATTTACAGCAGCAAGACATGACAGACAATACTTTTTTCATTTTAATATTACTTTATTATTATTTATAAATATTTATTACTACCATCCCACCACTTTAATTTAAAAAAAAACTGTAATTTCTACTTAACTTCATTTTATTTTGCTTCCATTATTGTCTGTTTGCACTGAACAGCCACAGAGTTGCCTGTAATCTGTGAGAAGAACCAACCAAACAATTTTGAAGAGTATTTCAGCCAACACATTATTAGTGCTAGGGAGGTGTGTTACATATGTCCTGAGATTTTTCAGCACCACTATTCAGGTCCCATATTCATCAGCATAGTCATAACCCCATGTTGACAAATGCACTAGCTTTTCCCCTAAGGAGGCGAGATCATTTCTGAGAGATCTCTAGCAGGAACACTCTCATCATACTGAATAAATCCTACTGTCACCAGAGTTTATCAACACCACAATATATACATTATGACTATATACATGGATATTGCATATCCATGTTCACTAGAGATACTCTTAATAAAGTTATGTCACACACAATTGCTGCAAATCTCCTTAGTAGGATACTTTTAATACCATTTAAAGGGCTGCAGAGATGATTATAAAGTAAAAAGCTTAAAAGTAAAAGGCGATAGAGGCGGTCTCCAGGTAATGTGCAATATAAGTTGCTGAAAATGTCTTTAGGTTGGATTTGTATGTAACTCAGATCCCCGATGAATAATAATAATTATAATACTATAATTTCTCATATGTGGTAATAATAAGTAACATGAACTAGTGCGTTTCAAACAAACAGGACATAAAAACAAACTCCTACAAAAAACCTTGGGAGACCATTCTTAATTTCAGGTCTGTACGTTGGGCTGTAATCTGGGGACCTCATTATTGCACATATTCTTTGAAATACAGAACTTACAAACTGCAAATTTGCTGGGAGATGTCATTGTTTATACTGTGAATATGAGACAAGCAAGTAAATGATGGGACTTTTGTGTGTACAGACAGAGCAATCTGTCAACCCAGTTTGCCTTTGTGATCACTGTGATTGGCTGGACAGGGGATATGATTGTGCACCCCTATGTAAACCGTTTATATGATATCAGAGCAGTGTTCCTAAGCTGACTTTGCATAGAATTGAATAGAAGTAAGTATTCTAGACTTTAGATTAATAATATGTGCGGGGAAAAAATGTAATGTTTATAGGAATCTCTTATAGATATGTGCTAAGAAATGTGTTATTGCAGGTTTTGTAAAGACTGCTATCTCTCTCACATGAACAAATCAGCCAGTGGTTTCATTAAATGTGTGCAGTTACCTACAGCTGACTGACTAGATCTCAAATGGTAGAAAGATATTCTACATTTGCAGCAATCAAGTACACAAAGTTATTAAAAAGTACTGTACACTACTTCAGTCATCAGTCACACTGCACAATGTATCCTGGGTGTGCAATATGGCGCAAACAATCAGAAAACACATCTGGACAATGTCAGAAGGTGAGTAATTACACACTAGTAATTTGAGATTTCTACACTTCTCATTGAAGTCGAGAGAGTTTCCGTCACTCTTTGGGTCATGTCATTAAGAGACTAACATGATGCAATTATCACTGTTTTTGGCAAATACTCATTTTTCCACAGATATCAGATCTTGAAAATATATATATATATTGCAATTACTTTTGTACTGTAAGGAAGGATGATGACGCTATTGCTAATATGTGTGGTACACCTGGCAAACTAAATAAGTAATTCATAAAAAAAAAAATAGCTTATTTCAACTCAGATTTTTCAAAGATGTGTCGAAGCATATTTTCCATCAATTTTTAAAACAATATTTATGGAGTTAAAATGTGCATTCTGAAGCATTTTCAATAACTTCTAACAACTACTAATCTACAGTTTATAAATAAGCACATTTAATTTAAAAAATAATTGTTTTCCAAAAACTGTTCATTTGCATGTAATGTTATATAATAGGGAACGATATATATGTTTTGTAACGATGAGTATAGAGATGTAGAGCCTACTCTGAGCTACAAATGTATCCTGTTGCTAGTTTCAATTAGCAACTTCCCATTCAATAGAAGAGAGATGGTTATCAGTTTGAGATACCACACTCGTGAAAAAATGATGAATGAATTTTAGCACATCCATATTTATATATGGAAACTTTGGAAAATGTATATGGTGTTAATTTTTCTTGTTCACTAATTACAGATATGTCAGGTTCTTCTGCTACCATCTAGTGGTGCTTTTGAGTATTACACACCACTGGCAACACACAATGAAGTGTATGGACTTACTCACATTTGCCCTAAAAAAGTACTTTGTTTTCCAGGACCTAACGCTTGCATGAGGCATTAAAATTATTATCATTTACTTCAAATAGTTTGAAATACAAGGTGCACCTTGATGTTCAGGAAAATCTCAAGTGAATGAACATGCCTGTCTGGTAACTTTCCTCCCTAGGAGAGTGTCTTTGCCTTGTGCTGTGATGCTACAAAAAATAAGTGCTGAGGTTTTTGGCAAAAATATTCTTATGCTATTCATACATGTTACATCACTCAAACACACAACATTATATAAACTGCACACATTTGAGTTATTAATATTTTGCTTGACATATTTTATCTATAAGGAAAAATAGTTATCTATAGTTTAGAAAACATAACTTGTTTGCTTCTCCTCTTCCTGGACTTGGTAAATCATACATTGTAAAAGGGAACCTTGTAAAATTCAACATGAACTGAAAAATGGCCATCCCATTAAATATCTTGCATAAAATGCACCTGATTGGTTTAGGATCACTAGTTTGCTCTATTTTTTATTTTACAGGCCAGACCCCTGTAAGGAAAAACAAGTCCTTCTGAAAATGCTCTTTTTTAGAATTCAAACTATTTTTTTTTACAAAACCTTTTTACGCATTCAATCATGTTGGCCCACATATTCCTGTATTATATATATATTCTTCCTCCATATGATGAGTAAAAGAGTAAACACGTTGCTCAACACATTCTGCTTGCAGCCCATTGTAGTATGGCTGTTGCATGGAGAGCCTATGAACCTCTTGGTATGGGTTGGGTAACTGCACGGGTAGGGAAGGCACTTGCTTCCTGTCACACATATTGACATTTGTTCAAAGGGTATGAAAGCCTTGGGATGAGTTTGTAACTTGTGGAGATTAATAATGTAGTCTTCACAAAAAGAGTCAGAGGCTATCAATCTGAGAATGAACAAAACCTAAGTAGCTCTGGTTACCTACTCAGAGAGCAGCCTTTTTGAGCTGCACCTTGCTGACGAGGCCCAAGAGAGGCAGAAACATATGTCTGCTGTTTCTCTTGTTATTGTCTATAATTGCCTGGTATTTTGAGACTGGATCACTCTTTTCACCCTGTGAAGGGCACAAGTGAGCTAAAAGATGCTTCTCTCTGAGTAGGTAACCAGACCTACTTAGGTATTGTCCTTTCTCAGACTGAGCACCTCTGACTCTTTTTGTTTATAATGCCGTCTTGTCATGATTATGATTTTAAGAGACAAAGGTACTTTTCATTCCCCTCCCCTTTTTTTATTGTTTTACTTTATTTTCCATTTTGTTTTGCCCTCTTTCTCTCCTTTTCTTTCCTATCCTTTCTCATTTGGAATTTTTTATTGTTATTGTAGACATTTTGGAAAATGTTAAATAAAGAAAAATAACATGCTGGCCCTTTAAACATATATTAGGTACCTACAAAGATGTCGCAGTTGTTATGGTTTCCCTAGCCAGTGCATTTTCCACGTATAGATCACTTATTATATGGACATACAATGATTGACTAGTGCTAAGAATCCTGGGACAGACTGGGTGTTAGTAACCGCCTTTGATTTCAGATGCTGGACAAGCCTGGTCTATAAAATGTTAGGTGATGGCCTCCAAGCTTTTTATGAACAGCTTGGGTCTTAAAGCACCATATTATTTATTACTGAGGTGGTGACTTAGTTTGCCATCCAAAGCATATCTCATTACTCACACTGAACCATCCCTCACATTGTTATTGTCTCCACACTGCTATTAGGAGGATAAACCTGCTGCTCTTAACTTCTTTCTATTTTACTTGATATATAAATATACCAGCAAGGGGGCATCTGGGGCACCTTTTTGTATTGGATGGAATACTATTCCACTACCATTATTTGGAGGCAGGGACCTAAATAATAAAAACCAATTATTTATATACTAGACCTTGCATTAAACAGCTAATCCTTGAAAACTCTGGGCCTGAGTTTGATTGCACGTGTAAAGATGAACAAATGGTAAAGAAGTGATCAGACAACAATAATTAACTAAAATAATGATTATGGGAAGATGTGTCTAAGAAAAGATATATTAACATTTTCTGCAGATATTCACAAGTAGAGTATACAAATTATTAGTATACAGAAAAGGTTCCATTTGAGCTGTCCCCACTCAATGTCCATCCGATCACATGCAGAGCAATATACAGCAAAAAGTTATTATTATAGTTTATTATCTTTTTTTTGTAATTCGCCAACATATTCCGCTGAACTATACAGGGGTTAAATATAACAAGGCAAGTAGTTCCAAAGAATAGGGGCAGGATGAAAAAAGTCCTGGAGGCGGGAGTGAGAGGAGGTGATAAGGGAGGAGGATAGAAGAAGGTCATTAGCAGAGTGAAAAGGGCGGTTGGGAGAGTATTTTGATACAAGAGTACAGATATATGAGGGTGCATTATTGTTGATGGTGTTATAGGTTAGGGTCATGATTTTGGAAGCCAGTGGAGTGACGACAGAGAGGTACTGCAGAGTGGGGACAGACGGGTGATGGGGAGGCCAGCAAGAAGAGCGTTGCAGTATTTGAAGCTGGATATGATAAAAGAACGTGTTAGAATTTTGGTTGTGTGTTGTGTAAGATAGTGACGTATTTTGGAGATGTTTTTTTTAGTTGGAAATGACAAAAATTTGTGATAGATTGTATGCGAGGAATAAAAGAGGGCAGGATCCAGTAGAACCCCAAGACAACGGGCCTGGGAGGTGGGAGTAATAATGGCAAAGGTGTTGTTATGTAATGGTAAATTGAGGGTATAACAATGCTGCAGCATAATGTCGTTTTCAGACAGAAGGAAATGAGCCTCTGATTACAGGAAGAAGACAGCAAAGTCAAGGACACAACCATCAGTGTGTAAAAGTCAGATAGAGGAGGTCAAAGATTATCCTGATCTGAGATTAGTTATTTTCAAAAGGAACATTGAAACTTCATATAACAGTAGGGAAGAGACTGAGAGGGGGAGGCTTATAAAATATACACAAAATAAAACCGTGATAAGAAAAGAAGAGATGGCAAAGTGAACTCCAAAAGGAGAAGATTGAGAGGGTCAGTTTGCAAGCAGAATGAGATATATAGCAATATGTCCTAGGGGTACAGCTCATGTGTAGACTTTCATAGCACACAGCCCCAGAGATAGGGCCTCATTCAATAGCGATTTGGCCAATTGAATAGGGCTCTATATAAGCACATAGCATATTATTTTTACAGAAGTTTTTAGGTAGTGAGGACCTTGCTTTTGGATAGAAGTTCACTAACTAAAAACTTCTGTAAAAATAATATGCTATGTGCTTATATAGAGCCCTATTTAATTGGCCAAATCGGAATTGAATGAGGCCCATAGGCCCTCATTCAATTGCGATTTGGCCAATTGAATAGGGCTCTAAATAAGCACATAGCATATTTATTTTAAAGAAGTTTTTAGTTAGTGTAAACCTTGCTTGTGGATAGATGTTTACTAACTAAAAACTTCATAAAAAAAATATGTTATGTGCTTATTTAGAAACCTATTCAATTGGCCAAATTGCAATTGAATGAGGGCCATAGTGTCTAAGCAGGAGAGCTGTTTGTGTGCCAGGCAGATAGAGGGAGAATAGGAGAAAATTGTGGATTTGGGAATGTCAAGTTTGTTTGCATAATTGAGGTGCAGATGTGAGGGGAGACTTTCCAAGTTGGTGGGGCGGAAGGCAGAGACCTGGCCCCTCCCCTTAAATTGACTCCGTCCAAAAGAAGAAACTCCTCCCCTTTACAATATGTTACCTCTGTAGGCCCTGCCCACTGACAGATACTCCACCCACCTACTTGATTTTTTTTTCCTGTCACTTAACATATGTATTATCTTGATGAGGGTGAAGTGGTGCTGGTTCTGCTTACTATTCTTATGATGGGAAGTGCTTCTATTTTCTTGATGACATACAATAATTAAATAGAACACATGTAAAACATGTTAGATCAGAACGTATAGCAGTGGCAGCTCTTAGAAACAGACAATAATTATCTTATAGAGAAAGGCAGGGATCGAGAGAGAGGGATGGAGAAAGAGAGGGGGATAGTGAGAGGGATAGATAAGCAAGCAGTAAAGAACAATTCAGCATAGAACACAGGATTTCCGAGAGAAGACGCTGATGGTGGAAAAAATTCAAGGCATATGAATAAGGGGACGACAGAGGAGGAGATTAATAGATGAGGTTATTGAAGCAATGAACATGAACTTGAGGAAGCTCAGAGGGGTAGTGGCTGACAGATGTGCTGTGGTCCAAAGGGTCACAGATAGATGGACATGACTGAACAAAAACAAAAGTAATGGGAAAAAAATACTATTTTTGTAAACATTTTTACAACACTACACGGGCTAAGTGCCCCTACAGGTAGACTGATTGAACTAAAACCTAAAAAGCAGACATCAAGTTATTTTACTTGACAATACAATAACTAAACCTGAAGTAAGAACCACCCAACCTCTTATACCATACTCCATCGTCTTAGACTGGCTACAAGCCCTGTGTATCATTTGAATTAAATAAAATCCCAAATTAACTGTTATACTATACTGTACTAAAACTGTTGATTGCAAGCTCCATAAGTACATATAATGTATATTCTATACGATATGTGTGTTTTATATATATATATATACAGGGAGTGCAGAATTATTAGGCAAATTAGTATTTTGACCACATCATCCTCTTTATGCATGTTGTCTTACTCCAAGCTGTATAGGCTCGAAAGCCTACTACCAATTAAGCATATTAGGTGATGTGCATCTCTGTAATGAGAAGGGGTGTGGTCTAATGACATCAACACCCTATATCAGGTGTGCATAATTATTAGGCAACTTCCTTTCCTTTGGCAAAATGGGTCAAAAGAAGGACTTGACAGGCTCAGAAAAGTCAAAAATAGTGAGATATCTTGCAGAGGGATGCAGCACTCTTAAAATTGCAAAGCTTCTGAAGCGTGATCATCGAACAATCAAGCGTTTCATTCAAAATAGTCAACAGGGTCGCAAGAAGCGTGTGGAAAAACCAAGGCGCAAAATAACTGCCCATGAACTGAGAAAAGTCAAGCATGCAGCTGCCACGATGCCACTTGCCACCAGTTTGGCCATATTTCAGAGCTGCAACATCACTGGAGTGCCCAAAAGCACAAGGTGTGCAATACTCAGAGACATGGCCAAGGTAAGAAAGGCTGAAAGACGACCACCACTGAACAAGACACACAAGCTGAAACGTCAAGACTGGGCCAAAAAATATCTCAAGACTGATTTTTCTAAGGTTTTATGGACTGATGAAATGAGAGTGAGTCTTGATGGGCCAGATGGATGGGCCCGTGGCTGGATTGGTAAAGGGCAGAGAGCTCCAGTCCGACTCAGACGCCAGCAAGGTGGAGGTGGAGTACTGGTTTGGGCTGGTATCATCAAAGATGAGCTTGTGGGGCCTTTTCGGGTTGAGGATGGAGTCAAGCTCAACTCCCAGTCCTACTGCCAGTTCCTGGAAGACACCTTCTTCAAGCAGTGGTACAGGAAGAAGTCTGCATCCTTCAAGAAAAACATGATTTTCATGCAGGACAATGCTCCATCACACGCGTCCAATTACTCCACAGCGTGGCTGGCAAGAAAGGGTATAAAAGAAGAAAATCTAATGACATGGCCTCCTTGTTCACCTGATCTGAACCCCATTGAGAACCTGTGGTCCATCATCAAATGTGAGATTTACAAGGAGGGAAAACAGTACACCTCTCTGAACAGTGTCTGGGAGGCTGTGGTTGCTGCTGCACGCAATGTTGATGGTGAACAGATCAAAACACTGACAGAATCCACGGATGGCAGGCTTTTGAGTGTCCTTGCAAAGAAAGGTGGCTATATTGGTCACTGATTTGTTTTTGTTTTGTTTTTGAATGTCAGAAATGTATATTTGTGAATGTTGAGATGTTATATTGGTTTCACTGGTAAAAATAAATAATTGAAATGGGTATATATTTGTTTTTTGTTAAGTTGCCTAATAATTATGCACAGTAATAGTCACCTGCACACACAGATATCCCCCTAAAATAGCTAAAACTAAAAACAAACTAAAAACTACTTCCAAAAATATTCAGCTTTGATATTAATGAGTTTTTTGGGTTCATTGAGAAAATGGTTGTTGTTCAATAATAAAATTAATGCTCAAAAATACAACTTGCCTAATAATTCTGCACTCCCTGTATATATATATATATGTGTGTGTGTGTGTGTGTGTGTGTGTGTACAGCCTGTATACCAGTGTAAATTTGCAATCCCCTCAAAATAACTCAACACACAGCCAATAATGTCTAAACCGTTGGCAACAAAAGTGAGTACACCCCTAAGTGGAAATGTCCAAAAGTATCAATATTTTGTGTGGCCACCAATATTTTCCAGCACTGCCTTAAACTTCATGTGCATGGAGTTAGGTGGTCAGTGGAGTCCTCTTCCACTCCTCCATGACGACATCACGGAGCTGGTGGATGCTAGAGACCTTGCAGTTCTCCACCTTACGTTTGAAGATGCCACACAGATGCTCAATAGGGTTTAGGTCTGGAGACATGTTTGGCCAGTCCATCAGCTTTACCTTCAGCTTCTTTAGCAAGGCAGTGTTTGTCTTGGAGGTGTGTTTGGGGTCGTTATCATGTTGGCCCAGTCTCCGAAGGGGGGATCATGCTCTGCTTCAGTATGTCACAGTACATGTTGGCATTCATGGTTCCCTCAATGAACTGTAGCTTCCCAGTGCCGGCAGCACTCATGGAGACCCAGACCAAACATATATAGACATATGTCTATATGTGTATATATATTTTCTATAATATGTTATGTTGATTCCCGCTATATACATATACCTGATGATGTCAGATGCTGCCTCCACTCTCTCTACATTCAAACTGGTTTCATCTTATATCAGTGTTTTTGTGTTCTTTGTGCGTTATCCGTTTATCTGTCATTTAGGGATTATTTCAACTACCTTTCCTCAGTATAGATGTATACTTTTGGTGGTGAGGGTGTCATGGTCTGGGCCTGCATGAGTGCTGCCGGAACTGGGGAGCTACAGTTCATTGAGGGAACCATGAATGCCAACATGTACTGTGACATACTGAAGCAGAGCATTATCCCCTCCCTTCAGAGACTGAGCCGCAGGGCAGTATTCCAACATGATAACGGCCCCAAACACACCTCCAAAACGACCACTGCTTTACTAAAGAAGCTGCAGTTAAAAATGGTGGACTGGCCAAGCATGTCACCAGCCCCAAACCCTATTGAGCATCTGTGGGGCATCCTCAAACAGAAGGTGAGGGAGTGCAAGGTCTCTAACATCCATCAATTGTGTGATGTCATCATGGAGGAGTGGAAGAGGACTCCAGTGACAACCTGTGAAGCTCTGGGGAGCTCCATACCCATGAGGGTTAAGGCAGTGCTGGAAAATAATGGTGGCCACACAAAATATTGACACTTTGGGCCCAATTTGGACATTTCCACTTTTGTTTCCAACAGTTTAGACATTAATGACTGTGTGTTGAGTTATTTTGAGGGGACAGCAAATTGACACTGTTATACGGCTGTACACTCACTACTTTACATTGTAGCAGAGTGTCATTTCTTCAGTGTTGTCACATGAAAAGATATAATAAAATATTTACAAAAATGTGATATTTACAAAAAGGTGTACTCACTTTTGTGAGATACTATATATATATATATATATATATATATATATATATATATATTATATATATAAATACAGTAACACACAAGTCATATAGATTATATATTTGCTAGTGGACATACTTACACACACATATATACACATACAAAGGGGTGGAGAAGAATATTAAAATATCTAAAACATGGGAACCTGGAAAACATTTGTAGGAGCATAGAAGGCTGCTTTATAGAAGCCTGGAAAGAGGCCATTCATAGGGATGCAGATGCCTTATTCTTTGTAAATATAGAATACAAGCTGTATTCTAGGAGCCTGGAAGGAGGTCCTTCATATGGATGCAGATGCCTTATATACAGGGTAGTCAGCAACATACAGAGTACTGAGATGGCTGAAGCTCTGCACCCAGCACACTGAACCAGGAGTTTTTTTTTTTTCCCAGTAAATGGTATTCAGAAAGAGGAGAGAGAAAGAGAAATTATAGAGGGAACAAAAAAGTGTGTGTGGGGGGGGGGGGGGTTTGTCCTTCAGCACACCGACTGCTTCAATAAATTACAATTTGTAAAAATAAAACAAAATGTATATAAACTATTCAGTCTCAAATGTTTTTTGCACTAAATAGTAACCATTTTTTTAGTATCAAATTAAAAGCAAACTGTCATGATAAAACTACTAGTCTTCATTGTGAAGCTGCCTCTATCTAACTATATATCTAGATCAAGGGTGGGCAAGGAGGGCCACATACATGCTGGGGTTTCAAGATATCCTTTCTGTGCACAGGTGAGTCAATCAGGATGACTGAAGAGGTGATTGACTCACCTGTGCACAGCAGGGATATCATCAAATCCAGGCATGTATGTGGCCCTCCAGGACCGAACCTACCCACCCTTGATCTAGATGAATGAGGCCTGGGGGAAGAGAGAGACAACATGAGAGAGAGAGAGAGAGAGTACAAGTTAAACAGAGAAAATAAGAGAGTCACAGAGAACAAGAAACAGAGAGAGAGAGAGAATAACAGACATAGACTACTCACCCAGTCCTGAACAGCTCTCTCGGCATAGCAGCTCTCACTGAACTACATCTCCCAGTATGTACTGCATACTGCAGTCCTAATTGGCCTGAAGGGTCTCCACAGCTTCAGTTCCTCACAGTCGTCATGATTGGTTGATGCTGTGTGTGACAGACAGGCTTATTGCTTCAGATTGAGCAAAGACAGCACTGTGCTCTGATCTGTAGTACTAGGCAAGTCACCAGCAGGGGGAGGTGTGATAAGGGCATAAGTCAGTGTGCCTAACTGCTTGCCCAAGGATACATCAGTTAAAGTGGCAACAGCAGATATAAAAAAAATACAAGATTGAACATGATATAATTATTTTTTATTTTTATATTATTTAAATTAAACAATTAAGTTAGTGATGGGGATTAAGTCAGTGCATTCACTCTGGGAGGGCGGTTGCCCATTTGCCCCTATGCAACAGCCGCCTCTGGTCAGACCTCTTAGTTTATGAAGATGTAACTCACTATGGCTATATTCAGAAACAGAAGGGCTTCCTCATTATGGAGGGCAGACTTAACCAACTCCTATGTTATTATATGCTGTCTCTTTTTTAAGTTGTAGGGACACATTAGAAAATAGGCCACATAGAATAATATAGGAACTGGTAAAGAATAACCTCAAAGCCATAAATCAGCAATGCAAAGAACATACCTACCTAATTCAGACAAAATGACATTTCTAGAATCCTCAGTGGACAATCAAGTAACTATTAGTTGTATTTAAACACAAATGATATATACTCTAGTCATAACCACTTACTAAGTTCCCACTCACTCACATCACGAGCGGCCAAACCCCAATACAATTAATGCTTCTTCTAGGCCACGATCCCCAGTCACACTGTAGTTAAACAAACAGCTTATGAAATCCGCATACAGCTTTACTCTCTGTGCACAGGCAGGCATTTCCTGTTACTTATGAGGAAGCTTAATGAGGTTTGTAATTATTTTTCTTGCAAATAATTTTTTTAATAATTAGCACATACCCCTTTGAATGATGCATAGAAAAGTTTTGCTTCCACAAACCTTTAAACTATAATTCCAGTACAGATGAAATTCATAGGGCACTAGTCTCATACTTCAAATGTCTAGAACTACTAGAATTGGTGGTACACACAGTGGTAATAGGAGGCTTGGGACCTTTATTGCACAAGCCTCCAATCACAACCAACAGATAAGTGAACAGCTAAATAATATACATACATAACTGCATCAACTTGAAACAATATGATCACTCAAAATACACATACAAATTAAAACCAAACCAAAATGAATAGGTCTCCCAAGACTGTTCTGAACAAAGCAGCTCTTCTATTAGAAGAGTGATAAAGTGCACACTCTATTATCAAACCAACATAGGACAGGGTTTTTTTATTTGTTCAGTCATATCTGACTCTCTGTGACATTATGGACACGTCTGTCGGCCACTGCTTCCTTGAGCGTCCTCAAATGTATAATTATTACTTCAATGATCTCATGTATTGATCTCCACCTGTGCCGTCCCCTTCTTCTTGTGCCTTCAATCTTTCTCAGCATCAAAGTCTTCTCTAGGGAATCTTGTCTTCTCATGATATGGTCAAAATATGTGAACTTTAACCTCATGATCATACTTTCCAGTTAACAAATGGACTTGATTTCCTGTAGTATTGAGCGATTGGATCTTTTTGCAAAGGAGTTTTTTGTCCAACACCACAATTCAAAGGAATACATTTTACAGTACTCAGCCTTTTTAATGGAACAGCTCTCACATCTGGATGTTACTACTGAGAATACCATAGTTCTAATAACGCAGACGTCTGCTAAAAGTTTAATATCTTTACTCTTAAAAGCCTGTCCAGACTTGCCACAGCTTTCCTCCCAAGTAGCAAACAGCTTTTAATTTTATGGCTGCAGTCACCATCTACAGAGATCTTGGAGACTAGGAAAATTAAATATGTACCTCCCTTCATTTCTTTATCATCTATTTGCCAGAAACTTAGTTTGTTGTTCATCTTTTTAATGTTGAGCAACAACATAGTTCCTTCCAGAAGATCGCTAAAGCCTTTGCTAAGAATTACATATGACTGTAGAGTCTCCACCCACCACACTAGACTCTCCACCTCATCCAAACCTGACATTTCTAGGACAGTATAACCTCCTTCAGATTTAGGTCATGGACATACAAACTACCAACCATGAGTTCATAATCCTGGAATTAAACAGCAGAATACACAATTTAAAATAATCTGAGATCTCCACACTGGAAGACCTTCCCACTACATACTGTACTATAAAGCATTATCTTGCAACTGGCCTCTAAACGTCTCAAAAACATCAAGTCTCTCCAACAGTTTCCTTTGGCAATTGCATGTGCATCTCTTCCTCCCTTATCCTTATAGAAGTGCATTACTTGTCTCTCTGATAGTTATGGTTCTATTTCCAGGATGAAATCTTATTTGAAGATATTTAGCCAATCTACTAGCCCCTTTCCCACACACTCAAATCAGATATCAACATCACTAACCCCTACTTCTGTATCAAACTCCAATATGAACTCCTACATAAACAAGAAGCTAACACAAACGAATAGCTTGTCAGAAAAATATACTGTGGATCCTTAGTACCCGTTGTTCATTGGTTCCAGAAGGCAGGTCGAGAGGTGAAAACGTTGAGTATCAAACTCACATAAGGAGTAATGTAAATTAGTTTCCGCAAGCTTGACGAGTACCATGGTTTTTTGCTCATCCAGATGCGTTGAAAATTTACATTGACGAATTTGGAGGTAGTTGAGTACCCAGGTTTCACTCAACTCCCAAAATATTTCTATTTGTGTACTTTAAAGGACCTTTATAATGTGTAACATATTTTTAGAAAGTAAAAAAAATACAAAAACTGGAAGACTTTACATTTTTCACTTTTATATACAATCATTCCTTACTGCAGGCTTTCAATTGTTTGTTACTAAACACTTATTAAAGCTTATGTTCAACATGGAGACCCATTAATAATATTTTTTGTTATTATTACCTACTCTTTTCTAATGTAATGTAGAACCGAGTTACTGTACAGTTATATGACTTTATTTTTCAAGATGATAATTCCAGTACTCATTCATTATACCCAAATTACAAAAAAATTATATTTGTGATCTAGTTATTCTAATATTTGTGCTCAAATAACAATTTTCCTAAAATCCAGCCTATTAGTGTCCCTGGAACATGGGGGTGTAAATACACTGCACTAAGGGACCAGAACAGACACATACTTAAAACGTAGCCTGTAACTCAGATTTTAGGACTTACGGCTATTAATTTAGCCCCATAAAGCAGCCCGCAGACGACTTGCGAGTTAAGACACAGCAGGGCCGAAAAAAGCCTACAGGTTGAGCAACATTGAACTTCACGGCCATAAATCCTTTCATCTGTCAAGCCCGTAACCGCAACGTTTTCAATTTAGCTATTAAATTGCAACCAGTCACTAGCCCGTAACACGCAAATGGAGCCCAACGTTTGCTCGAGAGGACCCACAAGGGGGGTAAAGTCCAATACATAGCACTTGTAAAGCAAATAAAAACACCCTACTGTACGAATATTAAAATGTAAAGTGATGTTAGCTCTTAGAATTAATAGCATAACATTCTCAAGCACGCAAATCGGCTCAGAAAAATAGTTGATTTCATGTAAATTTTTTGTGTTATATCAATCCTGGCAATTAATGTGTTAATACACATACTGTAACTCGCATGTGATAGAATATCATGTTTGCGGCTTTATTAATATTGCATTATGACTGGAATGTGGGTTCGTAACTACGGGCTTGCTTAATTGTTTGCGTTCTAGCCCGCAACTCCGACGGCCGACAACTGGTTTACGATTTAGCGTCTCCAGCTCATAGCTCGCAGCCTTTCTAATTTAATAGTACCGTAACTCTGGCAAATTTCAAGCCCGCAGCTGTTACGTGCTTCACTTGGAGTTACTGGCTTGGAATTTAATAGGGCCCATAATTAGAAATTCTTCCCTTTACCTGAAAGGAGTTTGCACTAGAGCTAAATGCTGGTCACTGCAAATGTCTGACCATTTAGTTGTGGTCAGTCAGAACAATCCTTTTAGCTGATGGTGTAAATACTTCACAATATAATGCAGGATGGATGCCCAGTTGTCATCATGGACAATTATTATTTATACACCTTTCAAAATGTCCTTTTCATCAGGGAGGGAGGAAAGGAATAGGTGTGAAACAGGCCGAGACATTTAAACCAGAGGCAAAATGAGGTCCTAATCAAGTTTGAATCTATTACTTTATTTGTTACCTTGGTTTGTCAACTAGAAAGCAACCTTGGATATGCATTTGACATTTCTTGCAATACGGAATAACACCTTACAACAGAAACTTTATCTGGAATGGTCATCCCTGTTACAGCGTGTAACAACTAATACAACTGTGTTTATGTTCAATTACCTTCTAAACTGATGTTGCCAATTATAAAGTCTAGCTCTTCAAAAGTAGCATAATGTTAATATGTGATTAAAGTATTCCTTTAAAGAGCTGCAGAATAACATTTCTTTATGTTCATGCATTTAACAGATCATGCTTTAAACTATACCAAAGTGGCATTTTGCATGAAAAAAATGTTTAAAGTTCATTGAGCCTAAGGATGTTCACAAAGCATAAGTATGTCTGTAGATTTAATTGCCAGACAAGTATAAAAAATGGAATAAAGAAAAAATGCTTTCAATGTCTCTTACTGTTTGGATAATATAGATGATTCAAGGTGACTGTATTCTCCCAAAGAGATGGTGGTCTGATATGATAATGTAAACCACATAAATCTGAACAACGCAATCTGAAACTCAGTAACCAAAGTACAGTAAAATCCTGATTATCTGGCACTCAACCAACTGGAACTCTCAAGCAACCGGCATCTGCTTCCATTCCCCGAATGACAAAAACTCTCAATTAATCGCCATTATCTGGCACAACCAGCATACAATTTTTTTTTTTTCAAATGTCAACTTTTTTTCTGTAGTTTTTTTTACCTTTAAATGACTACCCGTATATACTCGAGTATAAGCCAACCCGAGTATAAGCCGAGGCACCCATTTTAGCACAAAATACTGGGTAAAATACGTGACTCGAGTAGAAGCCAAGGGTGGGAAATGTGCTGCCCCCTGTGTCCCTCTTGTGCCCTCTGTGTCCCCCTCTCTCTCCGTGTCTCTTCTCCCTCCTCATCCTCAACCTCCCTCCTCATCCTCAACCTCCCTCCTCATCCTCAACTCGCTCCTCAACCTCCCTCCTCATCCTCAACCCCCTCCTCATCCTCCCTCCTCAACCCCCCATACTCATCCTCTCTCTTCAACCCCCCTCCTCAACCTCAACCCCCCTCCTCAACCTCAACCCCCTCCTCAACCTCAACCTCAACCCCCGTCCTCAACCTCCCTCCTCAACCCCCCCATCCTCATCCTCTCTCCTCAACCCCCCATCCTCAACCCCTCCTCCTAAACCCCTCCTCCTCATCCTCAACCTCCCTCCTCATCCTCAACCCCCCTCCTCAACCTCCCTCCTCAATCCCCTCCTCAACCCCCCCATCCTCAACCCCTTCCTCAACCGCCCCATCCTCCCGGTATATGCTAATGACGCGACGCGCATGTGACGTCCCATGCGCTCCGGCGCCGAGTCAAGGAGCGGAGGCCGGAGCACAAGCAGGTAAGTGAGGGGAGAGGTATTTAGGGGGGTTTAGGTGGAGGAGGGGGGTTGAGGGGGGTTTAGGTTGAGGAGGGGGGAGAGAAAGAGACACGGGGGTAGAGAGACACGGGGGGGTTAGAGAGACACGGGGGGGGGGTTAGAGAGACACAGGGGGGTTAGAGAAACACGGGGGGTTTAGAGAGACACGGGGGGGTTAGAGAGACACGGGGGGAGAGTGACTCGAGTATAAACTTGGCTTATACTCAAGTATATACGGTAGATTAGATAGCAGTAGCTGTTTAATAGATAGTTTAAGGGGTTATAGGGGGTTTAGGATCAATTAGGCTTCATAAAACAGTGACTCTCAAACAACCAGCAACTACACTTATACGGCAACAGACAGACCCTGTGGGTGCCGGATAACGGGGAGTTTACTGTATATGCAAATGTGTCCATTGTGAATAGTACTATATGACTTGGAAATGGTCTAATGTAAAGCTTTTCACATCACTGTAGTTGACTGTTTTCATGCAAATTTGAGTTCTGCTTTTTATTGAATCAATTTGATTAATGTGCTCATTGATTATTGACATTATTAGTCACACTGCTTTATTATTGAACAAAACTTTTTTTTTTATTGACAAGGTAACTCACATTTCTATTCCTTCATATAGTCCTCTAGATTACAAATATTTGCATTGATTCCATCCATTTTACATAACCATTATATTGTATATTGATATAATGCAAACATGTTTTTCCATCATTAACTGGTAGTGAATCCAGGACCGTCCCCTAGATTGACTAAGCATCAAAGGGGCTGTAAACAGATTGCTGAAGGCTGCAATGTCTAATTCCTGTGGGGGAATTGCTACTGCAGTCCCTTACAACCCATGCAAGAATCTAGTGACCTCTGATTTAAAGTGACACTGCAACTTCTAAACAAGCACTTGTAGTCAATAGTATAGTTATTAGAGCGGATATTGGTGCAATCTGCAATATTCTGAGACATAGATGTTGCAAAAACAAATATCTTGAAAGAAAAGCAAGGTCTCCCTTCTTATACCTCAAAATATCAGTTTGGCCGTTCTTCATTTTCTAAAATGTTTAAAAGACCTCTGGAATGATTAGAAATAGGGTTTCATGTAGTTATTTACATCGGATTAGTAATAAATGCATTATGTAAAGAAATTATTTTAAAATTTGAAGAAGACAATCAGTGGATATGATACCTTTTAATTGCTAACTGGGTCAACTTAGATTGCAAGCTTTCAAGTTCATAGCCACTTCCTTAAATTAAGTTCTCTAAAAATGGTTTCAGTTGTTCTAAGGTTAACACGGTAGCTACTTCAAAAAATATCAAAGTTACAAGTTTGCTATCATTCATTTAAAATAGCAGGTTTTAATATTTACAGAAGTTTTGTTTGTAAGGAAAATGAGTGCTGTAAGTGTACACTCTTCTAATCCCCATAAAATTTGCTTTAACAAAAATAGTCACGGTTTCCTATTTTTTTTAGATCACCTGCAGCCACTAGAGGGAGTCAATGATTTCTCCATAGAGCTTCATGACTCGACTAGTACAGTGCTCTGACACACCCTAAATAAAATCAGTAAAAAAAAAAAGGCCCTGACTTTGCTCCAAAAGCAGTTTGAAGCCACATAAAAAAAATTGTAACCTTTGCAAGCACTCTATTTTTATGTAAATAAAAACTTCTGTTTAAAACATATTCTTCTAAATTCACAGAATAAATGTGTGAATTCAGAATCCCTTCTGTTTGAGCTTTAGTATCTTAGCTGCTAGAAGCAGCTCTATCCCCTTTAGTTATCCACTGGGGAGTAGGTTTTTGTAGGTTTTTTATTAAATAAACAAAGGAAGATTTTTGTATGACCCCCTACAATAACAAAAATGGGTAAGCATGTAGGTATATAACAGATACCTTGATAGAAAATAATCTATATTTAAGAAAGATAAGCCTCATGGCTGGTTTCCTTATCATGGAAGCTTCTGGCAATGTCTTCAAGTGTTCATAGTTTAAAAAAAACAGACACCAGAATAAAATCTCAGAATCTTGCTATCACACAATAACAGCAATCTTAACAACTTAATATAGTTATGCAGTAGTTGAGGTTGAAAAACAGACACAAGTCCATCAAGGCTGTTGTATTTATGTAGAAGTGGTAATGCTCTTTAAAGTGCAGAGACTATATTCTTATGAATTATCCTGATAATTGGCTTTTTTTTGGCTGTGGGCTCTCCTATTCTATTTCAGGAGGGTCCTACTGACTGTAATACTGAGGCGAGAAAACCATTAACACTTTCACTGCTGAGGAGAGAAAACACATGAAGTACACACCTCAATAAAAACCAGGCTAGTGACGCTCAAGAGGTTAGAAAAGAGTCCAAGAGGTGGTAAGAAGCACTCACAGAGTGCGTACATGGAGGGACATTGTCACAGGGGGAAATTGTGTAGCACCGTCCATAAGTTCTGAGAGGTGTCATACCATGCGTGAAGTGCCAGGCTATGGCACAGGGCTTTAACCAGTGGGAAGGCAGGATCCATCCTTGTCACCGCCATTATAAGTAACATTTTCTGCTTCAGAAATGATAACAGAAGATTTTTTTACAGCCCTTAATCTCTGACTTAGGCTAGTATCACACCAGAAGTTGCTGTTTCACCAAAGTAGTATGTTTCAGGGCAGTATAATCCAGTATGCAATGGGTAGCATTTATCTCCTCCAAGTGAGAAGACGGAATATATTCCGGGCAGTGAGCTGTCATGAGGCTGCTGCACCCTGCTGGGCAGGAATATGAAGCAGTCTCGGAATGTAACAGTACATAGATAGAGATGTAATACCACCTTACAGGCAGATCACAGGGGCACTGACCTGTGAAGTGGGAGAACCCAGTGAAAGCTCCTTGGGCATCTTGTACCAAACATTAGATCATAAGCTCTTAGGGAGTACACATTTTCATAATAATTGTGTAAATCACTTCCCCATCATACGTTTAAGAAAGCATCTCTGACCACCAGGGAGACTGCACCACTGTATATGAAAAGATTCTTCAGTTATTTTTCAATTTTGTGTACATTAAATGCTCCTTGTAGACAGGAGTCTAAATTTGGGTACTGGCATATCTTTGTATTTTAAAAACAGCTGCATTATAATGATGAGGGATCTCAGCTTTGTATGCTGCAGACTTTCAAATTGGACACTACCCAGAATATAGATAACAATTCAAGATGGCACCCTAAAGACTACAATGATGGCATCCATGATGCTTATATATTTCTTACTTGCTTTTCATGAAGTGCACGTGCAAGGCCAGTTATCGGTTGGTTAAAAAAGGGCTGTAATGTTCATAGATTTATTTTTGTTTCAACTATAGGAGAGGTCCAATTGGTTGACAACCCTCTACCCCTTTCCTTAAGATTGGTAATCTCTAATACAATGCTGTTTTTGGAAATACTCTGATAGTGAAGGGATTAAGTGTCACCCCAGATTGAGAAATTCAGGCATCTCATTCTGCCAATCAAGAGCCAGGGTTTTCCTCCCTGCTACAGTCTAGGATTCAGAGTGCAGTCTCCCAAGGCTAGTTGAAAGCAGCGGTAATGGTGTATTGCTGGTAGTAAGGTCATTTTGAGCCTTAGTGATAAGAGAACCCTCCTCTGGCTGTGAGTCTACCTCTTCTACAAGCAAGTTAATGGCTCTATGAGGTTCTTGAGAGTCCATGCTCCTGTGGAAGCCATTGACAAGTGGGTGATTCTTTGTGACCCCGTCATCTGTCTTTATTTCTGTAGTAACGGTCACATCTGGCTGTTCACTGCAACCTTGGCTCTCACAATTTTTAGCCACTGGCTGGGAAATTGGGCTAGTAATTGGAGTCTGACCCACAGGCTGTCCCCTGTCTTGATCTAAACTTAATTCCTCCTCTTCCTCTTCTGATTCCAGTCCAGCACAGCGTCCACTTCTCTCCGAGGCTGAGAAGTCAGAGTGTACAATCACATCTGCCTCCACTTGATTTTGGGTTGGGTTCTTGTGACATCTTCCAACGTCCAGCTGTTGAGAAACACAGGGGAGTTAATGAAGTCCCATGGTGAAGCACCACCCTTTGTTGTATTATATTTAAAAGAGCAGGATTTAAATATTACATTGTTTTTATTTTAATTAAAAATACTTGCTGGAAGGTTTATAAATTTTACTGGAAAATTTATAAACAATAATTCCTGCATTTGGATCAAATTCAGGTTTGGCTTATGAATAAAGGGCAAGGGATATGATGAGGGCGCTATTACAAAAAATAAGAAAACATGCTCAGTGCTGTCTGAGGGGGGTTATACTACATGTCTTTATATTAAATCTGCTAAAATCATTTTGCCTAGTATCGAGTCAAATTCTTAATAACTTCATACCATAAATATGACTCTTCAGTTGTCCTTAAAGTTTAGCCAATTAAATGTATCTAATTGCTTTATATTTCCAGGATGTAATTAGCAATGATTAAAAAGCATATAATTCTAGCACATACATGAAAGCAAGAACTAGGTGGTAGGGTCAAAAAAATTCAAACTTTCATGAAGGTGTAATGTATGTTTTTAATAACATTCAATTCATAGTTCTTGTTAATACTTATAATTTAAACCATACAATATATGGAACCTCTGTTGGTTCTGATTAAAAATTACAAAACCTTGACAGTGGCTCTGATCACACTTTATAGATATATAGAGAACAAGAGAAGAATGTATACATTTTGTTGTTTAATCTAACTATACAATGTTAAATGAAGCTGTATATTGTTCTTTATTATGATGTACACGAAAAAATTAACAAAGTACAAAAAAAAAAATATACGGTAGTACTTTACTCAAGTACTTTATCAATGGACCCTAATAAAGAAAATCGTATTTAACTTCTGAACATTCAATTTTGAGTGCTCTACTCAGCTTTCATCTAAAGGGGTTTAATGAATGTATTTAATGCATTTTATATGGATTCATTTTTTTTTCTACATTAAGTTTTTTTAACATTTTAAGAAATAAAACTATTCTTCTCCTACATACTAAATTACGTTATAATAAATGTTGTCCATCCCTGCTATTTCTACTGTTTAATCTTAATAAAGTTCATATTTTAGTAGTATGGCTTATTTTAGTGTGGTCTCTTGATTTATTTCAGTTCTCATCTCACCTTTATGGGTTCGTAGGAGAGGTCCTGCAATGTCATCCTCAGTCCTCCCATAGGTAAAGGGTTTGTGGAGCCGTTAGCTGCAGAAGAAGGGTCTCCAGTAATGGTCTCTGCATAACTGGTAATGTGGTTTGCCCAATTCTGTGTGACTGACCCATTCCAGGAAGGCTGAAGGTACAGAGAATAGGATGAGGTTGGAAACAAATAGTGACACACGGTGTATGGAGTTGTAAGACATTTTATTATGCAATGATGCACTATGTACTACTTTGCATAGAACAGCTGACATGGTATTCAAAATAGGCAATAAACAACAAGATTAAACAACTATATGAGCACAGACCTTCAGCTTCAGCTGGTTCTTGTCCTCTGGTTGTGGGGCCGTGCCCACGCCAGTCCCTCCTATTAATTCTGGCACTTCTGGCACAGGCAGGGAAGGGGTATCCTCCTGACGGAGGGGCATGAGGGTTTCCAGCTCATGGGAGTCTTGGCAGTGGCTCTGTGAGCAGGAACCCTGTCGTGCCCTCTGATAAGATAAGGGACCCCTACTGGATCGAGATCCCAAGTCTGATCCCACGTCCCTGCTTAAAAACATGGTCATTTGATCAAAAAATGTGTCAGACTTTTACAAGCAGATCATACAGATTAATGTATGGAGCAACAAAAAAAAAGCAAATAGAGCAGTTGAGTTTTTTGACTAATTAAACATTTTTTTTGCAATGTATGTCCCCACTCCAACATAGGGATGTGAGTTGACTAATTAAAGTGAAAATACAGTAAATAAAAAATGATATGCCTATTAGTAGATGTTCTGCATTTATAAATTTTGAACAAACCTTATCCTATCCCCAGGACCAGTTTTAGGGTTTGTGGGCCAGTTGTAAATGATATCAGTGGCTACGTTTACTTTAGCAAACAAACAACAATGTTAGGGTTTGTGGGCCAGTTGTAAATTATGTCAGTTGCTACTTTTACTTACGCAAACAAAAAACACAAAATATTTCTTATGAAGAGCTTGTAAAATGTATAGCACAAGAAGTCTACAAGCAAGTTCCTGTAGTGAATTTATTTCTTGATTCTGAGATTTTAGGATATCATATAATGCCTGTTCTGACTGGATGAAAAGTCCAAACAAAATAATGGAGATAAATAACAGGAACAGATAGGAAATGGTATCAGAATGGCACTTATTACTTTTAGTTTAAAAGTATTATAAGGATAGTCCTGCCATAAATCGAGAGAAATGTAAAGTACTACAGCAATGGCCTGGTATCACTCCATACCTCATATGACCAATGCTTAGACTCACTGCTGTAGTACCTCAGAGGTGCTGTACAAAGAGGGTTTGAGAGTGACTTGCTGGATATCAATAGAAAAGATATGGAATACAAGCTGATAGGTTTGTTTTTTGCCTTTGAAAATTGTATTGTATTGTTTTGTTTAATAAATAGTTAAAATAAAGTATACACATGACGCACAAAACATAATAGTATCTACCAAGCATATGCTCCACTGTATGAAGACTGGTAAAACTGAATCATCTGTCTGGACATTGTCACATATAGTCATCGAGGCTATATGTGATAATCAGGCTGAGCTCCATAGCTCAGCTCTATAACCTGAATGACTCAGATGAATCAACATTTTTCTAAGTATTTGAATGTCCTGATAGTTTATTGTTTATACCTTTTCCAGTAAAGAAAACCATAAGCAGCAATAAAAAAGAGAAAAGAACACAAAGAAAATTAAAAACAAAATCAAAGAAATGAAGAAAAGAAAGAAAGACTGAAGCATTGAAAAAAACAGAAGAAAAATTGAAAGACTGAAATAGAATAAGTAAAATGCAAAGAGGTGGAAGTGAGAAATGCATTAGATTACAGAGGTGAGTGAGATGAAAGGACTGGAGACAGGAAAGTGTCCATTAGCCGTGGTGTGAGAAGAGTCTGCTAGTCTGCTGTTGGATCCATTATAGAAGAGGTGAGGGTTTCAGATCTCCTGTGTAATTAAGGACAATTAGGAACACAGAATTCTATGCGCCATAATGGCATATTAATATCATTCTTATATTTAGATCTTGTTTTTATTCTTACAATTTGTTGTCACACACAATCCCCATCTGTAGGTTTGAAGGAAAACTCATAATAGGAAGCAACCCTTTAAAAATATTCAGTTAAAAATAATAATAATAATCCATCTGTTCTTTTAAACAGACAACTGTTTTAGAAATCATAATTAAACACTCCCTATCATGTGTGTAAATATGTTTATTGCTAGAAGAATATAAAATACTTGGTTCCTAATGCAGTGTGCAAGATGACATTCATAACTGCCCCATTGGAATATACTGGATAAACAAAACAGGAAAGATACATAATTATTTATTTTTAGGTGACACACCAGCACTCTCACAATACAAATCACAGTCTCAGAGACATTAAAATAACTCCACAGAAAACAAAAGTAAGACATAGGAATTTAAATTCAAGACATTTGATAAGTTCAAAATGGTCTAAATGTAAGTATGACTTTACAGCCAACACGTAGAATATTGTAGACTGTTTGTAGTCACAGTGAAGTTTGTTATGTAAACCAAAGCAGTTTTAACCTAAAAATAACAAGGAGTTTGCTGGATATAAACTTTGGACATTCTTATAGGTAGTTCCCAAAGGAACAGAAAGAAATATGTATGGACATTGACCATACCTCTACCCGAGTAAAATGTTGATACAATATAAGTCCTCGGTAATATAATAATAATCGCATTTGTGGAAGGTGGAGGCTCCAACGTCGGCTGCAATGTGCCGAAGGGGGGCACCCAGGACCTCTGCAAGTGAAGTTACACCTCAATTTAAGTCTCAATTACCGAGTTTGGACACACGAAAATCCACTAAGCGATTCAAAAAATGGCCGCCGAAAAAAACGAAAAAACGAGGCTACACGACCCTAAAGCCGCAAAACACCACCAAGCACAAACGGCTTTTCAAAAAAAAAAAATACAACAACCAAGAGGCTCGCAATGAGCAGCGAAGCATCTCAGACCACCAAAAAAATGTATGTCTGTGGCAAACAACATTACCTGCCTTACAATTTTATTGCCCCGTCATTTTTTACGGGCAAGTTGCTAGTAATAATCACATATATAGTTGTGAGCGTACGAGTTGTTGCTAACACTCGCATAGCGAGGGCTGCGGGCGAGGGCCTCAGTTGCTGGCATGGAGCGCCAAAGGCGCTCCTTGCCAGCAACTGCAACCCTCGCAAAATTTACGTTCAAATGCAAAACAACCACACGACAACCGCAACCACGCAAACAACACGACACACCACTACGACCCTTGCAAACTTTACCTCGCAACGCAAACAACATACGAGACACGTTACCACACATTACAACCTCGCAACAATCGGACGAAACTCGCGAACATTACAAAATTCAAAACACAAGAAATACACACAGCACATGCATAAAAAGAGTACCTACAGCATTTTTAACTAAAAATAAAAGAGTTTGAACACAAAAAAATTCGCTAAGCGAGAGAAAAAATGGCCGCTGAACAAAACGAAAACAAGGCTACAGCACTCTAAACACGCAAAACACAACAAGAAACTAGCAAAACACCACAAACAAACTACGGATATTCCGTTAACACGCATACCACACATTACCCGCCCACATTACACTGCACACATTCATCACGCTTACACAGCAGCTCCACACCACTAATGCTGCAGCAACATCAAAACACATTGCCAGCTCTTCAACATAATGCTTCAAAATAGGTAAAGTATATTCATTTATTAATGTATTATATATTTCAGTACTACACACCAAACAGCATTAGCTAACTTACAATTTCATTGACGTCATTTTTTGACGGGCAATTCGCTAGTAATAATAATAATAAACACTGTAAAGCTAATGGGCCATACAAGGGACTTTTATCCTTGGAGTTAACCAAAGTTCACCAGCGATTACTTGGTAATGGCTCAAAGGCCTTTGGGATAAAAAAGCTTCTAGGCTATCTAGGCCAAAGAGGATCTGATGGAGCTTTATCCACTTAAAGTTTGAAGCGTGACTTTATTTACATATATCTGTTATCTTTAAAAGCACATGGCTTCTCCTTCAATAAGGCTCCTATAAGCCCTTGGTGGTAAATTTTATTTTAACAGTCCAACCACATTACCACAAGATTGTAAGAATATATACAATGTAACATACAGTCTTTATATGTGTGCTCTTTATATATAATCTTTTGTAAATTGTCTGGGAGACTACTACTACTGTTTAGACGTTGGGGGTCTAGGATCACTAATTAGTTTATTTTTTTTTTTGGGGGGGGGGGTTGAGTCGGAATAAATACCACAATTATATACAACTCAGTGAGAGATATGTATCAATATATTAATTATAAGGATGAAATACTAATTATTCGTTTATATCACGAATCATGGCTTAAATAGTAGTTTAGCGTCACTTAGAATTCTTAAAAGTAAAGAACTTATATTAATTAAAACCACATAAGACAAACTGACCCCTTGTATGGCCAAATAGTAAACAAGAAAAGCCTAGGCCGTAGTACATTTCCCCTGTACCTAGATGTGCTATCTCTGGAAATATAATATAAAATACTGTTAAACCCTCACTGTCCATCCCTTCCAACCAAATGTGGGTAACCGCACTCGACATATCCCAACATCGGCTTAATTGCCCTGTGAAACCAGATGGTCTTTCGAATCTCTTCTGTATTTTTATTTATTAGAATGTTTGTTGTGAAAGTATGCAAGGTTCCATTGAAAAGATACTCAATTCAAGTGGGTAATGAAGAGAAGCTGCAAATAATTGTATGCACTAGGATAAAACTACAAAAAGGAAAATAGCATTTTCGAATTTTGTTAGGACTAAAGCGGACATTATATGTCTTCAGGAGACGCATCTAAATAAAGAATCAATCTACTATATGAGTAATCGGAAATATTACATGAGAGTAGATGCTTGTTTTAACAAGAAAACAAGAGGTGTCTCTATCTTTTTCAACAATAGACTAAATGTTCGTGGTGAGTTACTTACAATAATAGATCCATATGGTAGGTTTATCATATGGAGTAGTTATGTGAACGACAGACTGATAACATTAGTTAATGCTTATCTGCCCAATAAGAATCAAAATAAATACATTAAAAAATGTATTAAAGATTCAGAAATATAGGAATGGCTCCATTATAATCTGCAGAGATTTTAATATGGTCTTGGACGCAACCATAGATAGTCAAGGAATCGATCAAATAAAATCTGAGGTGCAAAATAATAAAATCTCCAAAGAGTTTTCTGAACAAGTATTAGCCTCAAACTTATATATATTGTCTGGAGGGTCTTACACCCCCTAGATAGAGAATTTACGTTTTTCTCAAATAAATTCCAAACCTCGTCTAGAATTGATTATATCCTCACAGACTTAAATACTCTGAGATTGGTTAAAAAAATTAAATTGAGATAACACCTTGGTTGGACCACTCTATGATCAGTTTACTGTTAGAAGACACAATGAGGGATAGAAAATAGACTCCATCAGCCTTATTATATTGCGATTCAGCAATTTAAAAGGGCTCTATTTAAACACATAGGATATTTGTTTACAGAAGTTTTTAGTTAGTGACGACCTTGCTTTTGGATAGAAGAAGTTCACTAACTAAAAAAATTCTGTAAAAAAAATATACTGTGTGCTTAAATAGAGACCTTCTCAATTTGCCGACACGCAATTTAATAAGGCTGCATGTTACTTAAAGACCCAGAGTATGTTAGATCTCTGAGGAAAGATTCTCTAGATTTTTTTTAAATAAATAATAAGTTGACTCTCCTGTAACTGTCTGATGCTGCTACAAAGCATATATTTGCGGCATTTTAATTGCTAGAGCTACAGACATTTATAAACAATGAGGGAACCCTATTAGGCTATTGTATATTGAAATATATAAGCTCCATCAGATAAATACAAGAACTCCCAATAAAGTCCATGGGGTAAAGATTCATTAAATTTAAAAAAATCTACAGAATCAAGCTGATAATATTCTATGGAAATATCAGCAAAACTATTTTATGTTAGGGAACAAATCTAGTAAATTATTGGTCAATAAACTAAATAAACAGCAAATTCAAAATAAGATCTCGAAAGTATACGACTTGGATGTAAAGTTACAATCACACCCTCACAAAATTGGTGAGGTGTTTTTTGATTTTTAGCAAAAACTGTTCTTGAGGACGACCCCCTGCAGATTAAACCGGGTAGCATAGAGATCAAAACATTCCTAGATAAAATCAAGTTCCCTATGATAACGGCAGAAAACGGCAGTCAATTTAAATAAAGATTTCACAGAGAGCGAGATAAAGGAAGGTATCAATAAGGGCAAGACGAATAAGGCCCCAGACGAGGACGGTTTCCACCAATTATTCTATCAGCTACTCCTACCCGAAATAAACCTCCATCTCTGCGGCCTCTATAATGAAATAAAAAAACTAAGTAATATACCATCAGAACTATTGGAGACCCAGATTGTAAAACAGGGTAAAAATCCTGAGGAGTGCAGGAATTATCGTCCTATATCCCTCATCAATATACACATACAAATGTACTCCAAGATATTGGCAAACCTGTTGAAAGAAGTTATCCCAACTTCAATTCACCTAGACCAAACAGGGTTTACATCTGGCCGTCAGGCATCTGATAATACGAGACGCCTGATGAATATCATAAATTTTGTTAAGACAAATGATCTCCCCACGTTGATCCTTTCACTGGACAGCAAGAAGGTGTTTGACAGAGTCAACTGGGGATTTTTGGAGGCCGTCCTGCAGAGATTTGGTCTCAAAGAATTTGTGGAAAAATCAGTTGGAGCTTTATACACCAACTCAAATGCTTATGTAGTTGGTCCAGACTATGAAACAAAATAATTCACGATTAGCAACAGTACTCGACAGGGATGTCCCTTGAATCATCTGTTGTTCACCTTGTTTATGGAACCGCTATCTATTCTTATCAGAGACTCGCAGGAGATTAAAAGGAGCAGTTATAGGGAAAGAGGAATACAAATGCATGTCCTTTGCAGATGATTTTGTCCTATCTCAGACCTCTCCACTGTCCTCATGTCCAGAATTACAAAAGATCCTTGATGAATTCAGTCGGATCTCTTTTTTAGAAATTAATCTTGCCGAATCGGATTCCTTGGTTAGGGGCGTGTCAGAGGTGACAGGGGACGCCCTGGAAAAGGCTTATCCCTTTAATTGGAGATCATCTTTTGTAGTCCATCTAGGAATACAATTCTCTTTCAAGTAAAAAATTGATTGTTCGACAACTTAAATGATCTAATGAAAGATATTAAGATGAAACTGGATGAATGGGGAACCTTAAAACTCTCATGGCTAGCTAGAATTTCAGTTGTCAATATGAGTATAATCCCAAGAATAACTTTTCTCATGAGATGCATCCCTGGGAAACTACCAAATTACTGTATCAAATCTGTGTAGGCTACAATTGATGATTTTTTTATATATGGGGAAAAGGCCCAGAGTGAAGAGGATCTTTGCTAGTAGGAAATGTGAGAAAGGAGGACTTGGTGCCCCGTCCATCAAAGACATACATGAAAAAATTGTTGTAGCTCAGGTAGTTAGCTGGAATATAGATCACAATAAACCTAGATGGAACACTAGAGGATAAACTTTTGGCAGATACTCCTATTCAGAATATTTTATGGTTACCCAACTACAACTCAGCTCTTGTTAAAAGGCTGGCTAGTAACATTAGATCACTTATAAAACTTTGGTATAGAAAGAGGGATAAAATGGGTCTAGTTAGAAATCCCTCACTAGCTGCGCCAATAGACATAATATGGACAAAAGAAAATCGATCTATTATAAAGCTACAAAAAAAAACAAGGTGGTAGTATACGTTAATGAACTATATATGAAGAACAATTTCTGTACATTACGTTAATTACAGAAAAAATTTGGCATGAGAATGTTTACGTGGCTAGATTATGAAGGTTTGAAAAGCCCACTGTATAACCAGGGATTTAAAATCCTAAATTCCCCAAAGTTATTAAAAATGGAGGAATTGGTAATAAAAAGGGAAAGTGGACATATCCTATCCAAATGTAACACAATAGTTGAGGACAACACTCTATTCTTTAAGAGTATTGGCATATAGTAATGGGAAAGAGACTTAAATACAATCTTCACAGGACCAATTATGGAGCAAGGCCCTTAAATTAGTGAAGAAATCAGTTATTAATCCCTCATACATTGAGTTGTTTTTTTAAAATAATTCATAGATGGCATATGCTTCCAACTAATATGAAAAAATTTGATTCCCAGGTGGATGGCACGTGCTCGAAAGGTTGCGGCCTTGAAGGCTCTGCCCTACACCTGTGGTGGGCATGCGTAAAAATAAGAGATTTTTGGACAAAAATATGTTTTGAACTAACTTGTATGTTGGGCAAATAGATTGCTTGCACCCCAACAGGGTTTTTATCCCATATGAACTTAGATGACCTGCCTATGGGGAAGAAACATCTGATCTCCCATATTCTTTTGGTATCAAGGTGGGGGATAGTTAAATGTTGAAATAAATGAAAAGCCCTTACATGGATTGAGCTGAAAAATGCCATAGTTATTAATCACATATAATAGTTTTCAACCTGTGAGTTGTCATCACGCTTTGCGGCACTCGCAAACCTTTGCGGCCCTTGCAACTCCCCTTGCCCCAGTGATGCTCGCGATGACAAGCCCCCCCCCCACCACCACCATGCTCCCTGCTCCATGTTCCAGTGGCCGGGGGGGTTGCGGGGGCAGTCGTACGCACAGGATGTCTCACGAGCGGGGTGCGCGCACTGGAGGCCGCACGCGCACGAGCAGCGGCGCGCAGGGGACGCGGCTGCAGCATAAGGTGAGGAAGGAGTGGGTGAGACAAATAGGAGGGACAGCTGTGGGGAAGACAGACAAAGGGGAGGGAGAGGAGAGGGGAAGAGCGACACAAGGGAGGTTGATGAGGGGGGAAGAGAGACACAGGGGAGGGGGGAAGAGAGACATAGGGGAGGGGGAAGAGACACATGGGAGGGAGAGGAGGGTAGAAGAGACACAGGGGAGGGAGGAGGGGGAAGAGAGACAGTGGAGCGAGGAGGGGAAAAGAGACACAGTGGAGGGAGGAGGGGGAAAGAGACACAGTGGAGGGAGGAGGGGACGAGAGACACAGGGGAGGGAGAGGGGGGAAGAGAGACACAGGGGATGGAGAGGAGGAGGGGAAGATACACAGGGGAGGGAGAGGAGGGGGGGAGAGATACAGAGGAGGGGGGGTACAGGGGAGAGACTGGTACCTTGTGCACTGCTACCTAGTGAAGGTACCGGTTTTGTTTGTATATTGCTTACGTGTATAAAAACAATAAGGGTAAAAAAATACGTATATGAGGATATGATATTTTTTCATTTAACAGTATTTTTCATCTGTTCTTAATATTAGTAAAAATATGTATTTTTGGATACCTATTGTAACAGAAATATATGATACATAAAAAGATAATATATGGAAGCATAAAGGATTAAGAGGTGAATATCTATATATCTATCTATCTATTATTCCAAAAGGATATAGGATTGCTGAAAGTCACCCTTATATGCATTTGTATATTTGAAAAACAAAACTTTTTTTCAGCTATAAATACAAATTCATATGAAACCATCCTTTTGCTTACTATTAATATTCATAAATGTAATGTGTCAGAGCAGATATAAGCTGTTCCCAAATCTCACTCACCTCTGCTTGCCCTGTTGAAAGCTGGCACACATGCAGAGCAAGAAGCACAGGAGGCACAGGCAGACACCCACAATAATGCCGGTCACAGAATTCATGTCCAGGACTTCTGCTGGGAACAGACTGGGGTGAGAACCCTCTTACAGCATACCAATGCATTGATAACATTTTAATTATTAAGTACAGATGATGGTGGAGGATGCTGTACTATGGGATTGGAAGTTTTCCATGCTTATCTGGAGGGTAGTTTTTAGAGTAGTGTAAGGAAACAGGAGGCCCGGGCTGCCAATGATGCACCAGCCTGTTTTAACCAGTGAGCGAGCATGCCCCTCTTCAATAAAACACAACCCATTATATCTATAAAACTGGTAAATAATACCCATCTATACTCCTGCTCATTATTTCTACATGTATTACCAAGTAATTCCGTTCTTAGAGTGATTTTACAATTTTGCTTTGGGTAAAATGCAAACATTTAAAACACTGTAAGGCCCTTTTAAGGACACAGTTGCTACATATGAGGCTCTTCAAATGAAATTGGTTGCCCATCATTGGTTTAGAGGGTCATGGAAAATTTTATTGGGTTATGGGGTGTGTGGCAATGGAGGAAGGAAGGTTTTATTTTTAGAAGAAGAAGAAAGCCTATATAAGAAAGGAGGAAGGTCTATAATGAAAGATGAGGTGAAATGAAGGAGCTCTGTAGAAGGAGAGTTATCGGTAATGATGGACGAAAAGACATATTGTTTATACCTGGGGTTCTTGGTGGCATAGTCTCAACCTCCATCAAAATGCTGTAAGGCCCCCACCCGGACACTGTCTTTGCACCCATCTTGAAAAAATATTTGGTCCCACTCTGTAGTCCCTGCACATCTGTGCTGAACACATTACCTGTAAAAGAACATAGCTCAGTGTGAAAGCTTGGACAGCCCCCACTACATCCCCTTCACACATTATCACAAAAGTCACTATGGCTCCACTGACAGAAGTCATGAATGCCCTGAGCATTAGCACTTTCTCATAGCCCACTGACACTGATGCCCACTTATTGCTGGATACCTCATACCTTCCCTGGTCAGAAGAGTCCACATCTCATCAGGGTAACTGCTGTTTGTGCTGTACAAGATCAAGTACTGCACAATGATACCGTTAGATTCCACTGGAGGGCGCCAGTGCAACTGGACTGAAAACTGGGACACAGCATGTAGTACCAGATCAGTGGGAGGGGAGGATGGTCCTAAAAGACAGAGGTAAGGGCATTGAATAGCTGTAGTCAGGGTTCAGGGGCAAAATTACAAAGAAGGAATCAATGTATTAATGGAAACGATTGCACAAATAACAGCATAACATAACAACATAAGGTGTGGCCTAAAGAATTCAGCTTACACCTGAAAGGAAAATCTTTGGGGCAAGAAGTCTTTACACCCCACTATAAATGACAAGGAGCAAAAGGGAAAGAACGGTCATGGTGGTAAATTTATTGAAGGATTTTGTAGCCGGGTGTAATATTTAATGTACGTTATTCGCTAATAATAATAATTATTATGTATTAAAGTAAAACAAATATATATTATTAATCACAGTAAAACATTGTATTCTCATATTTACAACAAAAGGATGTTTTAATGAACAATAAGTGATAAGGAGCAAATTATTTTAAGAAAGTTAAAGGGTAAGCTCCACTTAAACACACATTGAACTTATACAGTGCAGGCATATGTATAAAAGATGCAGTATTTGCTAAAAGACCTATGTCCTGAGTTCCAGAAATTTAACAGAATTGTAATGTTTGCTCCCTTTGTATCAAACATAAAGCTGTAACTGGCAAACAAATTATGTTTCATAACATTTAAAAAGGCAGTTCATCTTTTCTATGAGTGGTCTCTAACATGACCTTAAGTTTAGTTAGAACTTGCATTAAAATTCTAGTCATTAAAATTATGTTCCATTTCGCTCACTGACACTTAGAATTCTGAGCTGTGGAATCTGATTGGCTCAAAAATCAAGAACCAGCGAGCTGCAGCTTTAAACTATGGTGTTTAAATTATGTTTCTGTGTTCTTCAGCAGCTCACATCACTTAACATACATTGGTTTTGCATGTGCTTCATCTTTTACACGTTTGAATTTAAAGGTATATCAAAGCTTCCCCTTTTTATCTTTTTCTAATCTAACACATGCAGCTTATATCATACACACACATTACATGGAGTCATTCTATGCACATACAGACTTATTTTATTTAAAAATAAACCTTGTTTTCCACACCCCCAGAACTGCTTACATGGGCACAGTGTACCTACCAATAGAAACTCTGTATTTGGGTACATCTCAAATGCAGATATCTGCAGATCAGTGTCTGACTCCTCCTACATCCTTCTACAGGGTGACTACACATCCCATGATTCCTTCCTGCACAAATTGCCATCATTGATTGTTTCATTGTATCAAAATGTATTAGCTGCCTGTGATTGGCCAAAACAAATTATGAATATTATGCTAATTTTAACCAGGATTTTCAATGGTGTTAACTAACAAAAGCTGCTGCTTGCAAACTCAAGAGATTTAGCAAACATCAGGGTGAGTTTGCCAATGTTTATTTTGGTATTTTTTCATGCAAGCATTTTTTTTCATACACTACTGATTCTCCGCTATCAGATGCATTCATAATGCAGGAAACATAGATATGCCTTTAAGTGTAAAGTATAAGAGCAAAGTGTGTTTAGCTGAAACGTACCATTTAAGTTTCTAAAAAGCTTTTGCTCGTTATATAACTATAATTTATTACCATTTTGTATTATTATAATAATGTAATAGTTACTAAATTAAAAGTTGTTTTAATTATTTTAACTTTCTAAAATACTTTGCCTGTTATGAATGCTTGTAGGTCAAAAAGGGCATATTGTTAATTTAGAAATTTGGGTCTCTTTAATTTGAATGACTATGCAGATCAACACCACATACACATAAGCATGTGACCAACCTAACTTGTTCAAGTAAAGGCAAAAATAATGTAGGCTGTGGTTAAAATTGTGTTGCGACTCATAGCACTCTACATGCTTCATACACATAATGTTGCATTCATTTTTGATGCTTAGATTATGCACTTAACCTTGGCTTCTTTCCTTTGAAGAGAGAGGTATCTGCTGTTTAACATTTGTATTGTATTGTTAAAGTCACTGACACTATTCAATCCTAAGCTTGATACCTATTTGGCTCCAAGGACAAGTGCACAAGAAAAATAAACTAGACATAAAATGTACATAAATGTGTAAACCTCCATGGAAGTTCATGTATCGAGTGATGGGCCCTCAAGTTTGCATCCTGCAAAGTAACTTTGGGAAGCTTTGTCCTAACAAATCTATCTTACTCACTATCAGGAAGGGTCATCTTCTCCACTGTGTTACTAAATGGCCCATCAATTCCAACACCGTTTGACTGTACTGAAATCTCATACTTGGTATAAGGTTTCAGGCCACTGATAAAGATCTCTTCAGAAGTACTGCAAAAAAAAAAAAAAAACTTCGTAATTTACAACATGCATGTTCCATACACTTAAAATGCTTGGTTATAATAAATAAAAAGTTCATAGACACCAGAATCAGTGAAGGAGAGTATCTGTCTTTCTATCCAGAGGTAGGAAAAACTTCAAGGTTACCTGCTGTGGTACATGGTCAGTGAGGCATTCTTGACACCCCATGGCGCACAGCGCACAGTGTAGTTCACAATCTTGCCAGTGATGAATGAGGGTCTCCTCCACTGGACCCACACAGATGTGGAGCTGTTGGAATTTGCTTCAATATGAGTGGGAGGGAGTGGGGGGATCCTCTCTGAATGGCGGTCTGCAGCAAACAAAGAATATAACCAAACTGCAAATTTGTATTTTGATATATATATATATATATATATATATATAGTAAATAAATAATTAGTACATCTGTGTTCACATTTGAATGTCTAAAACAAGTTAAAAAAAACCTGTTTCCAGCTCAGAATTCCGAGAAAAACAGTTATTACACTGCATTCTGGGAAGCTGGGACATGTAAATGTGCCCACAAATGCCTCGCTCTTCATTCCTTAGCCCATTTTAAACATGGCTTCCTTTAAGCTTATGCTGTATTACACAGCTTTTATGCAAAGCCAAGGTTGTATTATACACAAGCTGGGAATCTTATCCTCGTCCAGCTGTTTCAAGCTTATTGGCTATCAGTGTGGACATTATGAGTAGGTAGTTCACGACAACAATCATTTAATATATAGAGGGCAAAAGAGCGATAGAAGCCTTCTACTGTACAGTAAATAAATAGTACATCTGTGTTCACATTTGAATGTCTAAAGCAAGTTAAAAAAAAACTGCTTCCAGCTCAGAGTTCCGAGAAAAACAGTTATTACATTGCATTCTGGGAAGCTGAGCCGGGACATGCAAAAGTGCCCACAAATTCCTCGCTCTTCAATCCATAGCCATTATCAAACATGGCTTCCTTTAAGATTATGCCTGCTGTATTACACAGCTTTAATGCAAAGCCAAGGCTGGATTTTACACAAGCCGAGAATCATATCCATGTACAGCTGTTTCAAGCTTACTGGCTTTGGGCTGGTAGGACATTAACCCAAGATAGAAATTAATATATAGTATAGAAGGTAGTCAATTTATATAGGTGCCAGAAGTAAAACATTTAGGAGTTCTGACTCCTATACACTTGGGTAATGTCACCCTTGTATGTGTGTATGTATAGAGTATATATGCATGTTCCAGCTCAGCTTCCCAGAATGCAGTGTAATACCTGTTTTTCTCGGAACTCTGAGCTGGAAGCAGGTTTTTTTTAACTTGCTTTAGACATTCAAATGTGAACACAGATATACTTTTTGTTTACTGTACAGTAGAAGGCTTCTATCGCTCTTTTGCCCTCTATATATTAAATGATTGTTGTCGTGAACTACCTACTCATAAGGTCCACACTGATAACAAATAAGCTTGAAACAGCTGGACGTGGATAAGATTCCCAGCTTGTGTATAATACAACCTTGGCTTTGCATAAAAGCTGTGTAATACAGCATAAGCTTAAAGGAAGCCATGTTTAAAATGGGCTAAGGAATGAAGAGCGAGGCATTTGTGGGCACATTTACATGTCCCTGCTTAGCTTCCCAGAATGCAGTGTAATAAATGTTTTTCTTGTCATTCTGAGCTGGAAGCAGTTTTTTTTTAACTTGCTTTAGAACACAGATGTGATATATATATATATATATATATATATATATATATATATATATATATATATATATATATATTTATTTACATAGATCTGGAAGGCAAATAAGAACAGTCTAGTCTGCCAACTCTATCTGCCTAAAAAGTGTGGGATTTGGGCTGGTAGTACATTAACCCAAGATAGAAATTAATGTGATGAACAGTCAAAATCCTGACTTGAACCCAGCTGAAAATACGTGGGAAATTGGACTTATAGGAGCTGAATCAATTTGGGCATATATTTAACCATTTTATTGGGAAAAGTTAGTAGTCTCCTACCAGAAAGGCTCATAGAGATGTATCTACCTAGTAATAAATTAATGGCTGAATGATGAGACAATCTGACCAGACAATTACTCTAGATCATCACACTTAATAGAGAATTAGTCTGCATACCTAGGACATGCATAATGCTATATACTATGAATTAAAATAAAGTATTTATGGCAGACAGACTAGATTGGCTTATTAGGACTTATACACTAACAACATCTTATACTGGTCTATGACAAAGTATCCAAGTGGCAAGTGTTTCCTACCTGGAGCAGTTGATGGAATTGGTTTGGTCTTCCCTTCCCATGTTGCAGGCTTTCCTTCTCGGTTTTTATTATATGCCACCAGCTTGACTTGGTACTGTTGCCCAGGCACTGCCAGAAAGAAAAGGCAGGTGAGATCTGAGAGGAGCACTTTAAGGCTAATCACTATAGGAATTTAAGAATGTTGTCACTGTACTTTTGCTATAAAAAATAAATAAGAGCAATATAGACCATTTAATTGCTAACTGATGAGAACAATAAAGTGAGCTTTCGGGAACATTATGGTCCCATCACTGCACTTAGGTTCACCTTTACTATAGGAGTTTGAAATTCATACTAACTCTGCTTAAAGGTCACGAAAGAAATTGTGTAATGCTGTCTATATATACATTGTATTAAACAAAATACCATTATAGAGGTGCTCAATCAGAGAACGAACTAACCTCGTCAGTGAGGTGTAGCTAATATCTCCCTTAGCCAGTGAGCAAGGAGTCCACATCTGGAGTAGCCTATCACCCTTAGGGAGACTAATCCCTAAGGGTCATTTGAATAAACAAAATTCCAAAATACATTTTCTCAATCAGAGAACGGACATGATAACACACTCTGAGAGCAGCCTCTTTTAGCTCACTTGTGCCCTTCACAGGGAGAAATATCCTGTAGTATATAAGTCTGGTCCCACTCATCTACATGAACTAGAACAAGGAAATGTTCTAGTCCATGTAGATGACCTGATATGTGTTAACTCCTTGATTCCCGAGATTGATATAACACAGAAATGAAACAGGAAAAAAATAGTTTTTGATTGTAGATTTGCGAGCTTGAAACTGTTGTGCAATTAATTCTAAGGTATTTGAATGTGCAGTATGTTAATATTTATTTGCATTTACAGTGCTATGGTCAGGTGTTTAACTCCCTTGCGAGTCCTGTCTGGTACTCGTAGGGTTTTCTTCTATATTTGTCATTTACAGGTGTGAAAACATTGCAGGCTTGAACAGAGAAATTACTGTATATACTCGAGTATAAGCCGACCCGAGTATAAGCTGAGGCACCCATTTTACCACAAAATACTGGGTAAAATGAGTGACTCGAGTATAAGCCGAGGGTGGGAAATGTGCTGCCCCCTGTGTCCCTCTTGTGCCCTCTGTGTCCCCCTCTCTCTCCGTGTCTCTTCTCCCCTCTCCCTTCCCTGTGTCTCTTCTCCCCTCTCCCTTCCCTGTGTCTCTTCTCCCCACTCCTTCCCTGTGTCTCTTCTCCCCTCTCCCTTACCTGTGTCTCTTCCAACCTCTCCCTTCCCTGTGTCTCTTCCCCCCTCCCTTATCACCCTCCTCAACCCCACTCCTCAACCTCCCTCCTCATCCTCCCTCCTCATCCTCCCTCCTCATCCTCAACCTCCCTCCTCATCCTCAACCTCCCTCCTCATCCTCAACCCCCTCCTCAACCTCCCTCCTCAACCCCCCCCATCCTCAACCCCCCTCCTCAACTCCCCATCCTCATCCTCAACCTCAACCATTCTCAACCTCAACCCTCCTCAACCTCAACCTTCAGTTTTGATGTGCTCTGAATATATATATATATATATATATATATATATATATATATATATATATACATATCATATATACATATATATATATATATATATATATATATATATATATTTCACAGTACCCATAAATGACAACATTTAATTTGTTTTCTCCATGAATTGCTTACACTGACAGGAAAGCATGTGAATGAATGATTGTTTTGTTTGTTTTTTAAGTAACATTTTTTATTTAAAATACACTAGTAAACTGATTCTAAGCAACCTTTTAGAATCATTAATATGACCACTCACTTAGGTGGGTGATTTCATACTGCCTCCTTTTCTTCTTCAGTTTGATGGGTCCCACATCCCAGTTGTCCCCTCTTTGTGGACAGGAGAAACCAGACATTGTGGCAGGACATGCTATGCGGTAATACAGTCTGAAGCCTGAGACCTGTGGATCACCAGGAGGCAGCTGCCAGCTGAGAGATAGGGCATCTGTGCGGGCACTAACCTTCAGTTGTACTGGAGATAAGGCAACTGGAGAGAGGAAGTAGAATATAGCAAGAGAGAGATTAAGAGTGAATGACACAGGAAGAGATACTGAACAGATGAGATGTGAGTGAAAAACAAATGACAGAGGGTGAGAGAGATCAAATGATCTGAGATCATGGGAGATAAAATGGCAATAAAAAGAACTGGGACAGACAGTGAAAGACTAAATGACCCCTCTAAAATTAAACAAAAATATATGTCTGAAAACAATGACCAAGAGCATAATGGAGTAAGAAAAATGTCATAATGCTATATTTTAATTAGAAAAAAAATAAATGTTGATGCATCTGCTGGAGCCTGAAAGCAATCATGATACTTTGGTGAAGGCTGTGTGTGAGAAGTGCTTGCATTTATTGTTGCCAGATACCTGTTTTTGATCATATGTGGAATAGGGGTATGCATTGAATTAGATTAAAAACAAATCCCCCCTCCCTCTTCCTTCCTACTGCACTGATCTTTATATAAATAGATAAAAAACATACACCCTGAGTACAGTTATCAGGACGTGATGAAATCATTTTGAATAATCTAGACTATAATATTTTCTCTGCAAGTGGTTTTATGTTCATAGCTACCAAAGCTATGGTATGGTTAGTTTATTACATACTTCACAACGTATGTGTTTGGTTCTTTAAGCCTTTAAAGTAAAGAAAAAAAATAGACTTCCTATAGCAATTATACCCATAATATAATACCGTGTGTCTGGTTGTCTTTGTCCAGCATGCGGTGCTGGATCCAGTTTGAATAGGCTCCATATCCTGCTGTGGTACTGGCTGCAATCCGTAATTTGTACATCTTGTTGGGCTGTAGGTCAAACAGAATGACCTGGGTGTCATTTCCTCCAACTTCCACAGCAGATATTGTATCTGAAGAGAAAGAAGAACACAGTGAAGAATGTATCAAATTTGGAAGCACGCAGAATAAAAGGTCATGCTTTGAAGGTAGGATTCTGAAAGCTCAAAGGAATATGGTGACAGATATAAAGTTATCTTGAATATAATATAGTCCAAGATAATAAGTAGTAGGTGTGTGGGACAAATTGTGATGTTTCTTGGGCAACATGTTTTATTGGATTGTATTTTACAACATATTTTAGAGGAAGTTTTAAAAAAAACACATGGAACACTTAAAAGCATTTCAAGCATTTAAAATGGCATGTTTTAAACATAACATTTGTTTTTTTTTGCATGGAAAAGTATAAACTAAAACCTGTTTAAACTTCATTGAAACTACCAGGAAATCCAGAGAGTATGTTTTAGTCTGTAGATCTCATTGGCTGGTATAGGTCAATTGTGACACGTTATCATATACCCTCAATCTGATGCAACAAAGAAAAACGTTCTTTATATGTGTTTTTATTTATATGTGTGATTATTTTTATTTATATGTGTACTTTTTACTTCAGCAATAAGTGGAACTTTTGCTGTATCACTTTAAGTTGTTCTTTCACTTGATAAAGTCACTGATTCAAACACACCCTGTAGACAGACTGGTAATATCCAAGAAGTGTTTGTCACTTATGAAATTGCCTCTTAATATGTCCTTTATGCAATCCCCTCTTGTTGCTATCACATTCCAAACAAACTCTTCTAGCTAACACAATGAACGGCAGCCACATACCATCCCTCTGGGCAAAGTATTCTATTCGGTATTTGATGATGTTGCCATTGCGCACCTCTGGAGGAAGGGGTTGCCAGCTAATGCAGAGATCAGATGCGGTCTCACTGTTCAGGAACATAGAGGGAGCAGCGGCTGGAACTGAGAGACATAAGGATATAATTATCTTTATCCAAAACTTTTATTTTGGCACCCACAATCTGAAACTTACCTGATTCTGAACATAATATAGGACATAAAATTAGTAGGAAGGAATCACTATAAGATCTGTAAAAATGGTAGCTGAATTTAAACATTCTCCAATTGATTTAAGACACGTATTTACAAATGGGCCTTTGACTGAATGATGAAAGGCTCTAGGAACATAAAAGAAAAACTATTTAACTATTCGTCTAAATATGTTGTCATAGCCATTTTTATGTCCATTGTAGGACAGAGCTTGCAAATTGGAACATTATGTGCATAAGCATACACGGTAACCTTCCATATGACAATCCAGAACAGCAAACAATGCAATGGCTGACCCCACAGGAAAATAATTGCAAAAAATAGATCAAATCTAAAAAAATTTGTCTTTCTAAAAGTCTACTTTTTGAAGCTTTAAATTATTATATATGTAAACTACACACACACTGGCACACATAAACACACAGTATTTAAAAAGGTGCTCCTAAAATTTGTAACAGAAGGAGCTTTCAAAGCCAACCATAAGATTTAACTCATTGTATGGCCATATTGTATAAAAAGAAGCATTATTATGAGTGATTGGTGATTAAACAAATGGGTCATTAGCCACACCATATAAAAGAAAGTAAAAATATATGTTCCATGTCCCTTAAAATCAAGTGAGTTGTTCATAATGCGCAATCTAACTGAATGCCCCTGCTCATGCACTAAATAAGGGTGCAAGCTTTGAATGTGCTTAAGTGTATGAAACTGTCATAATGTTAAACAAACTTCAGTGTGAATTAGACAAAAGTCCAATATCGCATTCAGCCCTCACTATAAGAGTGGTCATTCTGGAGTTTGCCACCAATCCCTCCTTTTGTCTACCAAAAATGTACTTGCTCCCACATTATATATATATATATATATATATATATATATATATATATATATAAATATATACGTAGTCAAGTCACCTTATTATATCCTGAATAACCACCACATGTAGCACTGTCAGTAGCTAGATGGCATGGTAGGAAGTCAATAAGATGCTGGAAGAATGGCAAAGAAATCTGGAGCCATGCAGACTGCAGTGCGTTTTACAGCTGACGAAGAGTATGTGGTGGAGGATCCATTCCGCGAACATGGCCATTGAGGTGATTACACAGGTGCTCGATGGGGTTCAAGTCCGGGAATTTGGAGGCCAGGGAAGTACTTGGAAGTCTTCGTTATGCTCCTCCAAACACTCCCGGACAATTCTGGCCTTATGACATGTTGCTTTGTCCTGCTTGAAAAACGCATCAGCTCCAGGGAAGACATTTCAACATTTATGGATGTACTTGAACTGTAAGGATGGACTGATAACTCAATCGGTTGAGAGTGCCTTCCAGAGGTATGAGTGGACCCAGACAATGCCAAGAAAAAATTCCCCAGACCATAACGTTGCTGCCACCAGCTTGTGTTCTTGTTGCAGAGTGAATGTTCTCAGAGGTTTCGTCACCTGACATGCCAACGACCGCCCAGTTGATGGAGCAGTAAAATACATTGGAGAAAGTAACCATTTGACAGTCAGAAGAGGTCCAATTTCAGTACTGCCGAACAAATTGAAGCCGTTTCTGACAATGAACCCTTGTCAGCATGGGAGCAGTGACCAGCTGTTTGCTTTGGATCCCTATACTGTACTGTCACCTCTGACATAAATGTTACATGGTGCTCCCAAGTTTCAACGCTGTTTATTCTTAATGGTGCCGTTTGTCCAGCAGCACCCGAACAGTTCACAAACTACACTGTTTCAGAAATACTACCACCCTGGGGCCCCTTCACAAAGTCAGATAAATTGCACGTTTTACCCATGACAGCAATGGCTGATATGTTTACAGAATGTCTACATGTCACCTTATACCCACTAAGCCAGCTCACAACACGTGTTGTATTTCATTGGCTACTCGCTGCTGACGTCAAAAGTAGGTGGTGGTCATAATAATGTGACTCAACCCTGTATATAATGCACTGCATCACCCTCAACTATCATACTCTCTCATACCCTACTGAAACCAATCCTCAAGTGTAACATTCCTGTATAACCTCATACATGTGATTCATACCTTCATCCCAAGTTTGTACCACAACTGGCTGTGAGGGTCGACTGGCACCCTGATGAGAATATGCCACAACATAGAAAGTGTAGCTCGTTCCAGGCTCCAGATCTTTTACGTGAAGCTCTGTGGTATCGTTATTTACAGCAAACTGGCACTCCGTGTTAACTGAGTCTTGAAACAGAAAGAAACAGCTGTGAGAATGAGCCATGCCTAGCATGATAATTATCTGTAAATATCAAAGTGAGAGAGACAGGTACACGGAGCAGCTTCTTGTTATTTTCACATATAATAGCTGTACATACCTCCAGTCTTTGTGTAGTGCAAAGAGAATCCTATAACTTGCTCCCAGTTGCTCTCTGGCTGATCCCAGTTCACAGTTATGGCCCTGCTGGACACTTCCTCTGCCCGCACAGCCTGTGGAGGATCAGGCAGACCTTCATGAACAGTCACATAGAGTTTTGCAGTGGCACAGGCTCTGCCTAAGGAATTTTCTGCCACACACTGGTAATATCCAGCATCCTCCAGGGCAATCTGTGTGATAATCAAACTGCCTCTGGCCTGAATTCTCACTCGCCCATTGGAGGGCAGTGTCTGCCCATTCTTCAACCATGAGATGGAGGGCTCAGGGTCCCCTGTTGCTCTGCACACAAAACGGGCAGTGACAGCCCTAGCACGTGTAATAGTCTCTGGAGGGTGGGTGATAGTTGGGTGGGCTGAAACAAAAAGTTAAATAGAAATAAAATTAAAAAAGGATGTGTTATTTCACTTGCTATTACAATATTATATTATTTTTATATTTGATATAAATGTTTTGATTCAAGGTAATCTTTATATTGCATGCTGGATGAGTTTGAATAAGATAGCCAATGGAAATGGATTTAGCAGTATGACTGATGGAGGAGCTACCAGCTTTCTACCATACATAACAAGAGTCTTGGTCAAACATCATTGAGAAGAAGCAACAAATATAGTCTAATTATAGATAACTTATAAATTATATATATATATATATATATTTTTTTTTTTTTTAAGCAAGAACTGGTAAGCTACATAAATACGTTTTTAGTAGCAAATAAATGTACTTAAAATGTATACTAGGAGAAGTCTCCACCTCCGGTTTTATAATAATTTCTAGAACAGGAACCACATCTATTGATTCGTTTGGTGAAACAGGTCTGGAAAATGATCATGCTAAACAATGCTTTACTTTACACAAAGAGTGCATAAACCATGCCAGTTTGAATGAGTAGTTGTGAATACTGTGCATAAAATTACATGAAGCATGGAATTTATTTGGTAGGTGGGGGACATTTTTAATACATCTACTAACTTTTTTAAATATTGTCTGCAGTTTATCCCCTTTATACAAAGAACTTACTATTAATTTGGGGAAAAACATGTTTTCAATGACCCTTTAATGTACGGATGATTCAGATTCTGCAATCCAAAATATCTTACCTAGAACACGGAGATATGCAGATGCGGTAGCAAAATGACGGCTAGGTGGCTTGTTGGCTCGACATACATATATCCCGGCATGATGAGGCTGAGCTTTTGGAACAAGAAGATTGCTGTCTCCCAACAGGCTGATATCAGAGAAGATCGGTTTTCCATCTGCAAGGAAACAGCAACTATATGTAGTTAATTAAACATTCAGCTTTGATTAGAAACTGACATCATTTATATGATGAGTAAATATACTGAACTATTTATAGCTAACAATAACATTTTACTAAGTCTGCTAACTATATGATTTTACAAAAGGACAAAGGTTTTAGGGGTTTTACTTAAGGTATTATTGTCATTACGATTTGAATCTTGATCTTTCTCTTATGCATCGTTCTCAATCGCATCACCTACTAAGTATAATGTATATCAGTATATTTACTTTAGCATGAGTAACATATTTAACCTGAGTGATTACTGATTATTCTACCATTAAATTTGCTCACATGAAATTATCAAATTTAACAGTTACCAGATTCAATAGCTTATATTGGGGGTGGGGGGGTTGCCGTATTATGAGACAATGTGGATTTGGAATTTGGATAAATTATTAAATTCAACAATTGTCTAATTGTCTGCTAAAGTTTTAGCTGTTGCTCATCTTTTGCTCCCCTAGATTAGAGCACCCAGCTCACAGCAGTAAATCCAGACTTAGATTTCTGTGTAGGAAGTACCCAAATCAAGTTTTACAGATGGGACAGGGCTTTAGGAGGCAATAGGAAATGGGAACGTCATGAATATTATAATGAGTGGGAAGTGCCTTAACAAGTGCCGTTACTGCTGCAGCAAGGAAACATTAGAGACATATATAAATAAATTGTTTTTTTTATTAATATATTTTGATATTAAAAAGATGACAATTATATTTATAGCTTCAATTTTCCCAGACTGCAGTGCATATACTGTATTTCTGAGAAATTTGAGCAGGAAATAAGTTTTCATCAACTTATTTTTGGACATTCAAATAGAATCACTAATGTACTATTCCTTATTTGTACTACTGTACTTTGTACGGTGGATGGCTTCTATCACTCTTAGCCCACCATATGTGAAATAATTGCTGTATAGAACTACTCTCTACAACAATCACCACACAAACCAGGCACTCACACCATACTGAGGATCGGCAGTAACCGTGAAACAGTACTGTATGTGGTTAAGTGACCTGATTTGTGAAAAATCCATCCTTTGCTATGCCTAAAACTGTGAAATGCATGTGCTTAAAAGGAGCCATGTTTAAAATGGTTTGGATTCACAGAGTGATGGTGCATTATGTGGCCTCATTTGCATGTCCCACCCAGTTTTCCCAGACTGCAGTGCATATACTGTATTTCTGAGAAATTTAAGCAGGAAATAAGTTTTCATCAACTTATTTTTAGACATTCAAATAGAATCACTAATGTACTATTCCTTATTTGTACTACTAGCTTCAATAGATAAATATATGCCTATTTTGTGTTAAAATCTGATATATTTATAGACAATAAATTAGAGCATTTGTTCCTATGCAATGTGGTTTTGTGACGTGTATTAACCCCTTGAGTCCTGGCTTATGTGTTACCCTGGATTTTGTATCATAAAGCAGGCTTAATACGAACATATATTTTTTTAATTACACATATGTTGATATTGGATTGCTAAGGGCCAAATAATGTCTAGACCCCCATGGTACCTAATTTAACCCCCTACCTAACAAGGGGGTCTATAAATACCACATGGTACCTAATTTAACCCCTACATACCATGAGGGTCTATACAGACCCCCATGGTAACCTAAATTAACACATGCAATGCCATGACACTCTAAATAAAGCAGTACACTGAACTTTTAAAATCAACCCCCCTAATAAACTAATAATAAAACTCTAAATTATCAAAAATAATAAATCCTTTAAATTACCTAAAATAAAAAAGAATTACATAAAATAAAAAAGAATTACATAAAATAAAAAAGAATTACAATTAAAATAAAAACAAAAATACAATTCAAACCCAAAAAATTATAATAAAATAAAAAAGAATATAAACCTGTAAAATAAAATAAATTAATAAGACTTACCTAGGCCAAATGATCATGCAGCGAAGATCATCAATGCCATGGTCCACAATCTTCTGCCGTGGGCTTTCCAAATTGATTGAAGAGGTTCTGGCCCTCTTCATTCTTGCTTGAAGCCCATGCTCCTCATCTTCTGGGCCAGGAAAGGGCCCTCCAAAAAAATAATCCTGCTGCAAACTACTATTGCCACTTTCTAAGGCTTAAATAGGATTTTTGAGCAATCTGATTGGCCTAAATAGATGGAAATCATATTTCAGCCAACCATAATGGGTTTACAGTTGTCACCCTGCTCAATATGATTTTTTTATTATTTGGTAAGGTAAGTATTATTAATTTATTTTATTGGGTTTATTTATATAGGTGTTTATAGACCCACATGGTAGGTAGATGGTAGATGGGACCATATGGGTCTGTATAGCCAATATTTAGTACATTCAAAGCTAATTTTCTGCAATGGGTACAGAGCAGGCTACTCCGTACAGTGGAAGGTGTCAAATGCTAAATTGTATTGTATGCCTTAACCAATGAAGCACCAAACCTCCCTCCCATCTCCTTCTAATCTTCCTACACCTTCCTAAGATTTCAAGTCAGCTGAGAACATCAAGAAGAGAAGCTCCCAGGCACAGGGTATGAAATAATTAAGATTTTCTGCTAATGACAAATTATAAACTGTTATTGCTTCACAAATATGTGAAGTGTTCCCCAACCAACAGGGTTCCTTTAATCTACCCGTCAAATAAATTAGCCCCTGGACCCCTGCAATAACCCTACAAATCTTGCCTTTATTTGAGCTTCTGGTTGCCTCCACTATATCCATTCCCCTCTTGTTTCTCCCCTACTTTCCTTCCTCTCGCTCTCTGTTCCCCCATACTGTTGGTGTTGTTTTTTTGTATTTATTTTTATTTTCTTTGTGTTTTTTGGATTTTCCCGGTTCGGCCGTTAACCTTGTATTTTTGGTATCTCATATTGTTTTCAAAGTCCCGCGTCTCGTAATTTTTTCTTTCTAAGTCCTGCGTTTGTCAAGTGCTTGGAGGCTAATGCGATTCTGCGTTTACTAAGTATTTGGTGGCTAAGTCCCGCATGTTTCATTGCCTTAACAGCACGCCTTGCTACTCGAGGCTCGCAGCGCTGAGCGCCGAAGCCTAAGTTACATAGTTACATAGTAGTTACATAGTAATTAAGGTTGAAAAAAGACTTTCAGTCCATCAAGATCAACCTTTTAAGATCTCCTCTGATCTGCAATATGCGGATTAAATATTAATTAATTAATTGTTAATTAATTATTAATCAATTATTTAATTATTTTTTTTATTTTTTTTTAATTAGTAATTGATCCAGAGGAAGGCAAACAGAAATAAAAACCCAAGTGAGACTTAGCCAATCGTCACAAAGGAAAAACAATAAATAAATCCTTTTTGACCCCAGATACTGGCTATCGGATTTCTCCCTGGATCAATACTGTCTCTCTAATTATGCATGATAACCCTGAATTCCCTTTTTAATTAGAAATAAATCCAGGCCCTTTTAAAGTTATCGAATCCGCTGTCACCACTTCCTCTGGTAGAGAATTCCACAGATTAACCACCCTTACTGTGAAGAACCCTTTTCTTTCTTTAAGGTGGAATCTTTTTACTTCTAACATCAAGGGATGTCTTCTTGTCAGTTGAAAACCTCTTGGCAAAAAAAGCTCCCTTGACAAATCTTTATACTGTCCCTGGATGTACTTATATAAGGTAATCATATCTCCTCTTAGATGCCTTTTTTCTAGAGAAAATAAGTTTAATTTGGTTAGTCTTTCTTCATAACTTAGCCCCTCCATTCCCCTTCATTGTTTTGTTGCCCTCCTTTGTACCTTTTCCAGCTCTAAAATGTCCTTTTTATTAAGTGGTGCCCAAAATTGTACTCCATATTCCAAATGAGGGCGTACTAGAGATTTGTATAGTGGCAGAATTATATTTGCTTCCCTTGCTTCCATACCCTTCTTAATACATGCTAATATTTTATTTGCCTTTGCAGCTGCTGCTTCGCTTTGAGCACTGTTACCTAGGTGGTTGTCCACAAGCACTCCCAATCCCTTTCAATATCTGATACACCTAGATTTGCTCCATTAGGATTATAAATTGCATGGCTATTTTTCCTTCCCAGATGCATAACTTTACATTTATTCGTATTAAATCTCATCTGCCATTTAGATGCCCCTTCCTCAATTTTATGTAAATCCCTTTGGAGGGAAAGCACATCATTATCTGATTTAATTACCTTGCACAACTTTGTGTCATCAGCGAAAATGTAGACAACATACTCCAATCCTACCTCTAAGTCATTAATAAATATGTTAAAAAGGAGAGGACCTAATACTGAACCCTGAGGAACCCCACTTATCACATTAGTCCAATCTGAGTATGTTCCATTTACAACAACCCTTTGCTCCCTGCCCGCTCTCAATCCATGAGCAGATATTTACTGCAATCCCTGTATCTCTTAGTTTGCACAATAGTCTCCCATGTGGCACTGTATCAAAAGCCTTTGCAAAATCCAAAAAGACTACATCCACTGAGTTGCCTTGATCCAGGTTCCTACTAACCTCCTCATAGAAACTAGATTTGTTTGACATGACCTATCCCTCATAAATCCATGTTGACTCCTACTTATAATCCTGTTCAAATAGATATATTCTTGTATATTATCCCTTATTAACCCTTCTAAAAGCTTCCCCACTACAGAAGTGAGGCTCACTGGTCTATAATTCCACGGATTTGCTCTTGCTCCCTTTTTATATATAGGTATTACATCTGCTTTTCTCCAGTCATCTGGTAGAGACCCCGTGTTGAGTGAATCTTGACAAATTAAATATAATGGTTTGGCTATTACAGAACCCAGTTCCCTCAGTACCCGTGGATGTATTCCATCAGGACCCGGGGCTTTATTAACATTTATTTTTTCCAACCTCTTTTGGATTACTTCCTGCGTTAACCAATTAGTTGGCAAAGGTAGTGTAGCCCCATTATGTTGCATTGTCCCAACAACTGGTACCTCCCTTGTGTATACCGAAGAAAATAACCTATTTAGCTCATCTGCCTTTTCCTGGTCACTAATTTTCAGATGGCCTGTTTCACATTCTAATGTTCCTATAGCTTCCTTCCTCGCCTTCTTCCCATTAATACACTTAAAAAATATTTTAGGGTTAGTCTTACTCTCTTTTGCAATTCATTTTTCATTTTCTGTTTTAGGCAGTCTAATAGCGATTTTGCAAGCCTTGTTGATTTCCTTGTATTCCCGTAAAGCAGTCTCTGACTATAGGCTTAAATTCAGGCTTATATTCAATAAAGAATTAGAGAAAACAAAAATAATAAAGTTTTATTTACATGCTTAGGAGACAACGTTGAACACTCTTTAAAACCAAGGGAAGTAGGAAATAATTCCTTAAAAACATTTTAATATTGAATCCCTTATTTTTAACACTTATGATAAGTAAATTATTAATATTTGAGGTATCAGTACATGATCTTATTTCCTCTTATCTTATCTTACTAAGTGTATGATTTATATTAGGTTGGCTTCCAGACTTTTAAAGCATATATCTCTTTTTATCAGTGTTAGAGATATTATATTTATATCTTGGTGTTCTGTCACCTTAAAATTCTTTTAGATATGTATTTTACTTTATACACTTCTAAAGTTTGGCATATCTAGCGTCCTAGGTGTTGTTATATAATCCAAATACCCTTTGAATCTCTATATCAGTTTTAAACTATACTGGTATATTTCTCCCAGTTCTTATAGTGACTCACTATTGGAGGTTGTTTTTAGTATAGAGGTTTTGTAGGGAAAAGGATCTTTTAGCAAGATTACCCACACTTCTATCCCTCTGTTGTATCTATGGCATTTCTTATAGCCCCCATTTCCGGGTATCGCATTTATGTCACGTATTTAAAAATCTATTATTTCTAAATTCATTAAATGCGTTCGCTATTGCACAGATTCACAGATTCCTCCTATGCAGTACCAGGCTCTCCCGTGTACTGAAAGTTAGGGCACAAGAAGGTGACTATAAACTCCTAATTCACGGAGCTTAGCTGGAAGCACTACCTATTTACAGTGTAAGCGTCTGACGTCAGACGCAACCCTGACGCACGTTTTGTCACATGGGCGTGACTTTTTCAAAGGGAAGGGATAGGACCTCGACAGGGCCTCCTATTTATAGCGTAATGGTTGTTATGGTTACCCTTTAACTCTCACTAAGTGAGAAGGGTGTATATAGATATGGAATGACAAACTTGATTTATTTTCTACTTAATTTCCTTACATTATAGAAATATTTATTGTCACTTAGCGATTTCAAGTTTTCACCCTTATTATAAGCTGAAAACAAAGAGAGATGGAGTAATTATACTCTTACTATGCATTTCAAACATTATACTTCATGCCATGAATATATATTTTAAGCATATATATATATATACATATATATATGAATATATATATATATATATATATATCTGTCTTATATTCAGTATAGTCAAAAATAACAAACAGCATAATAATGCCATTGTTACATAACATCCTAAATATTCAGTCCATGTATATTAAAATAATTGGATATACCTTAAGGCTAATATGTACATATATTTATAATATAATATGTTTTAAAATAACAACAACATAATAGTGTTCATGTTTATCAATAGTGGTAAAATCATTTTAAATCATTGTGCCATAAAATAATAACAGCATAATAGTGCTCATATTTATATACATCAGTAGTGATTTTAAAAAAAATGCTGTATAAGAATTCTGGCAGTGCTTTTAGTATTCATTACATTAATCTTTATCCTTATTATCAATCATAATTATTTATAGTGCCTTTGTGCAATGTTTTTTTAGGCATATCCTTTCCATATCTTAGTTCTTTTTTCTATCTTTTAGCGAGAACTCCATGGTTTTTATATTCATTTCAGAATAGTTCCCACAGTTATTATGTAATCTTTTCTCTACTACTTTAAAGGGGTGACTATAGATGTATCTTGGATGATATTTGAGTTGACATCCTAAATATTCAGTCCATGTGTATTAATATAATTGAATATACCTTAAAACTGATATGTACATATATTTGTGATAAAATATGTTTTAAAATAACGACAATATAATAGTGTTCATATTTATATACATCAATGGTGAAAAAAAACATTTTAAATTATTGTACAATAAGATAGTAGCATAATAGTGCTCATATTTATATTCATCAGTAGTGATTTTTTAATTATTGTGCTGTATAAGAATACTAGCAGTGCTTTTAGTATTCATTACATCTTGATCCTTGTTATCAATCATAATTATTTAAAGTGCCTTTGTGTAATGGTTTTCTAGGTATATCCTTTCCATATCTTGGTTCTTTTTTTCTATCTTTTACAGAAAAAGAACTTCATGGTTTTTATATTCATTTCAGAATAGTCCCTTCAATTATTATATATATTCATTTCAGAATAGTCCCCACAATTATTATGTAACTATTTCTCTACTGCTTTAAGGGGTGACTATATATGTATCTTGGATGATATTTGAGTGTACTTTTAATACTAAATATAACTATTCGACATATTTTAACATTTTTAGAGATTTATAGGAATGCACTAAATGAGAATCCCTCATTGAGTCCTTTTGGTGTTTGTGCCTGTAACTCATAGATCCATTTTGATTCTTTCTTGAGTAGTATTGTGTCTAGATCCCCTTTTATTGGGCCCAACTTGACTCCATCTATTGCACAAAATTTTAAGACAGATGTGTCTTTTCTGTGTTTTGATTTTACATGACGTGCAATTGGTGTATCATATTCGTTTATAATTGAGCAGATATCTTCTCCCATTCTACGTCTGAACTCTCTGTTCGTTTTTCCAACGTAGATCTTCGTACAAATGCATTGCACTATCTATATGACTCCCTTTGTTTTGCAATTATAGAAATCTTTTATGGGATATTTTTTGCCCGTTATTGGGTGAATTAATTCTTTACTTGGTTTTATGAAATTGCAGTATTTACATCGTCCACATTTGTAGCACCCTGTTAGGGGTTTCAGCCACGTTTTTTCTTTTTGTTTGTCTTGTTGGAAATGGCTATGTACTAGTAAGTCCTTTAAATTGGGGCTCCGTCTGTATGTTATTGAACTATTTGGAGTAACCTTAGTCTTAAGATCTTCATCTGCAGTCAATAAATACTAGAACTTGGAGAAAATATCTTTAATTTTCTCTGAGTTATGTCCACATGTCAGTATACATCGTATTATCTCACTTTCCTCATTTGAGGTTATTTCTTCTTGCGTAATAGGTCGTCCCTGACTTGGTACATCTTTTGTTTTTGTATTTAATAACTCTGTTCTTTTGGTATTCTGAGCATATTGATATGCTCTTTTAAGACATTTGTTCGGATATCCTCTGTTTTTGAATCGTTTCCTAAGTTTGTCAGCCTCAATTTTAAAGGAGATGTCATCACTGCAATTCCTACGGATACGTAGATATTGGCCTTTAGGTATACCTCTTTTTTGTGGTCCATAATGTTGGCTTGACCACTCTAATAAGCTATTAGACGCTGTTTCTTTCCTATATGTTGTAGTGCTAATATTTCCCATTTCGTCCTTTGTTATTTTCAAGTCCAATCGGAGTATGTTCCATTTACAACAACCCTTTGCTCCCTGCCCGCTCTCAATCCATGAGCAGATATCTACTGCAATCCCTGTATCTCTTAGTTTGCACAATAGTCTCCCATGTGGCACTGTATCAAAAGCCTTTGCAAAATCCAAAAAGACTACATCCACTGAGTTGCCTTGATCCAGGTTCCTACTAACCTCCTCATAGAAACTAGATTTGTTTGACATGACCTATCCCTCATAAATCCATGTTGACTCCTACTTATAATCCTGTTCAAATAGATATATTCTTGTATATTATCCCTTATTAACCCTTCTAAAAGCTTCCCCACTACAGAAGTGAGGCTCACTGGTCTATAATTCCACGGATTTGCTCTTGCTCCCTTTTTATATATAGGTATTACATCTGCTTTTCTCCAGTCATCTGGTAGAGACCCGGTGTTGAGTGAATCTTGACAAATTAAATATAATGGTTTGGCTATTACAGAACCCAGTTCCCTCAGTACCCGGGGATGTATTCCATCAGGACCCAGGGCTTTATTAACATTTATTTTTTCCAACCTCTTTTGGATTACTTCCTGTGTTAACCAATTAGTTGGCAAAGGTAGTGTAGCCCCATTATGTTGCATTGTCCCAACCACTGGTACCTCCCTTGTGTATACCGAAGAAAATAACCTATTTAGCTCATCTGCCTTTTCCTGGTCACTAATTTTCAGATGGCCTGTTTCACATTCTAATGTTCCTATAGCTTCCTTCCTCGCTTTCTTCCCATTAATACACTTAAAAAATATTTTAGGGTTAGTCTTACTCTCTTTTGCAATTTATTTTTCATTTTCTGTTTTAGCCAGTCTAATAGCGCTTTTGCAAGCCTTGTTGATTTCCTTGTATTCCCGTAAAGCAGTCTCTGACTATAGGCTTAAATTCAGGCTTAACATACAGACAAATCCCTCCTCCTCTTTTACCATTGCCTCTATCTTTCCTGAATAGGTTATAACCATCCAGATTAACAGTCCAGTCATGAGATTCATCCCACCATGTTTCAGTAATGCCTATTAAATCCCATTTTTCATTAATTGCTAATAATTCTAACTCTCCCATTTTTCCTGGCAAGCTTCTGGCATTAGCAAGCATACACCTTATGAGCCTGTAGTTCTGATGTGTCTGCCACTGTTCTTGAGTTACTTAGTACTGCCTCCCTATTGACTATACTACCCCTCCCCCATCTCCTCCCCTAGGAGTTGTTAATTCATCGCTTATACCCTCTACACTTTCTACCCCATTACTTATATCTAGTCTCTCGCCGCACCTACTAGTTTAAAAACTTCTCCAGCCTTTCTACCATCCTATCCCCTAGTACAAAAGCTCCCTCATCATTAAGGTGCAATCCATCCCTACTGTAGAGATTGTACTGAAGTAAAAACCCAAACCCCTCCTTAGTGCACCACATCTTTAGCCACGCATTAACATCCCTATGCTCCTTCTGCCTTCCTGGGCTAGCACGAGGCACTGGTAGTATCTCGGAAAATACTACCTTGGCTTCAGCTTATTACCTAGTTCTCTAAAATCATTCTTTAGGACACTCCATCTTCCACTAACTTTGTCATTGGTACCAATATGTACCAAGAACGCCGGTTCATTTCCAGCCCCTCCCAATCATTTGTCTACCCAATCCACAACATGACGAACCCGAGCACCCGGGAGACAGCAAACTCTTCGATTGCTGGGATCTGGGTGGCAAAACACTCTATCTACCTTCCTAATAATAGAGTCCCCTACAACCAAAACCTGTCTGTTGCTCTGCCTATTCTGCCCTCCCACTCCTTCAGTAGAACTGTTCTCCCGGCTGTTAGAGGGAACAGCTCTATCTGGCATTGCCATTCCTGAATGGACATCCCCAACAGTTTCACTCAATCTGGCAAATCTGTTGCTGTTTGCCAACTCAGAACTGGCCTGCCTCCTCCTGTCCCCCCTGATTCCCCTTCTAATTGTAACCCAGCTACCTCCCTGGGCATCCTCACTAGCCCCAGCTCCACCCTCCATGCTAGGCCCAGCTAAACTGTGCTCAGTGAGCACCAACCCCCTTTCCAGTGGAGCAATATCACTAAGTGCTGCAATTCTCCTCTCCAGATCTCCAATTTGAGCTTCCAGAGAGGCAACATGATTACACCTCTCACCCTGGATCATCTGTTCCAGTATTGCATACATATGACAGGATGAACACTGAATGAGGTTGCCACTGGACTGACTCATAATTATTATTATTGTCTACAAAATTTCAGTGGGAAAAATAAAGAATATAAAATAATATATTTGTATAAAGTTTTCCTCTTTTTATTTAAACTCCTATGCTTTTACTAGAATTCCACTTGATACTGAAAATATTCGCAAGCTCACAAGTTTGCCCCTTCTCCTGTTTATATTAACTTCTGCCTTCTCACCTAGACACAATTAGTGCACTCTGCAATTTATCAGCCTTTACTTGCAAGGAAAATCCACTTGCTACGCGTTAAAAGCTCACCTCGCTTTGCGCATCTCGCAAGCGATGAGCGCCGCCTTACTCGTATGCACCACGCAAAGTGTGACGACGTCTTGCAGTTTGACAACTATTATATGTGACTAGCGACTTGCCCGTCAAAAATGACGGCAATAAAAATTAACGCCTGGCGATGGTGTTTGTCACACATTGCGAGCCTCTCCCCCCTCCACTTTATTGGCCTTGCGATGAGCTCCTTCAGCGCTCATCTCGGGCCTTGCAATGAGTGGCTTTGGTGCTCATTGTGAGCCTACTCCACTTCTTCTCCTTCCCCTGTGTCTCTTCCCCCCTCTCCCTCACTTGTTTCTCCTTCTCCCTCTCCCTCCCCTGTGTCTCTTCCCTCTTCCGTGTCTCTTTCCCCCCTCTCCCTCCCTGGTTTCTCCTTCCCCCTTTCCCTCCCCTGTGTCTTTCCCCCTCTCCCTCCCCTGTGTTTTCCCCCCTCTCCCTCCCCTGTGTCTGTTCCACCCTCACTCCCCTGTGTCTCTTCCCCCCTCCCTTCCTGTGTCTCTTCATCCCGTCTCCCTCCCCTGTGTCTCTTCCCACCCTCCTCCCTCCCCTGTGTCTCTTCCCCCTGCCCCTCGTCTCTTCCCCCCTCCGATGTCTCCCCCCCTCCTTTCCCTCCCCTGTTTTCTCTTCCTTCCCTCCTCTCCCTCTTTTCTCTTCCTCCCCTCCTCTGTGTCTCTTCCCGCCTCCCCTGTGTCTCTCTTCCCCCTCCACTCCCTCCCATGTGTCTCTCCTACCCCTCCTCTCTCCGCCCTCCTCTCCCTCCCCTGTGTCTCTCTTCCCCTCCTCCTCCTCTACCTCCCCTGTGCCTCTCTTCCCCTCCTCCTCTCCCTCCCCTGTGAATCTCTTCCCCCTTCCCTGTCTCTCTTCCCCCTCCTCTGTGTCCATCTTCCCCCTCCTCCTCCCCTGTGCCTCTCTTCCCCTCCACCTCTCCCTCCCCTGTGTCTCTCTTCCCCCTCCTCTTCCTCCCCTGTCTCTCTTCCCCCTCCTCTCTCTCTTCTGTGTCTCTCTTCCCCTCCTCTCTACCCCCTGTGGCTTTCTTCCCCCCTCCTCTCCCTCCCCTGTGTCTCTCTTCCCCTCCTCCTCTCCCTCCCCTGTGCCTCTCTTCCCCTCCTCCTCTCCCTCCCCTGTGAATCTCTTCCCCCTTCCCTGTGTCTCTTTTCCCCCTCCTCTCCTTCCCCTGTGTCTGTCTTCCCCTCCTCTGTATCTCACTTCCCCTGTGTCTCTCTTCTCCCTCCTCTCGTGTCTCTATTCCCTCCTCCTCTCCCTCATGTATCTCTTCCTTCTCCTCTGCCCCACGTGTCTCGCTTCCCCTCCTCTCCCCCCCCATGTCTCTCACCCCCCCCCGCGCCGTGACTCCCCCCCCCCCCGCCGTGACTCTCTTCCCCCACTCCTCCCTCACCTCAATGCTGCAAACGCGCGCACACGCTTATGTGCCCGTCTTCGCGTGAGCGTGCGCGCGCACGTTGTATGCCCGGCTGCCGGTGCACGCTTCCTGCCCGCTCATGCAGGCACGTCCCACTTGTGGGCGCGCGGCACCAGAGCACAGAGGCTGCAGGGCTGATGTAGGGCTGATGTGGCGGGATAAGCGCCTATGGCGAGGGCGTGACGACAACTCGCAGTTTGACAATTAGAATATGTGAAAGGCAACCCCTCTATACTGTTTTCTACAAATCGTTCAACCTCCTCTATCCCTTCACTATTTAATGTTTTCTTTCTATTTAATGTTATCTCCATCTACCTCACTCTACTCTACAATGCTCACCAATGCCTCTCTACACCTAATCTACTTTATCTTGCCATCTATTTCCCACTCCTCCTCCTTCTTTATGTAACCCCTTCTAAACCACAGTACCATATGCTACCCCCTACGATTACCTAACTTAACGGTCACAAATATACACATACGTGTGTGTGCACACACATATATATATATACACAAGTCCATCACATAATATAATTGCCAAACTGCGAGACGTTGTCACGCTTTGCGCTGTTGCGCACAACTTAGGCGATGAGCGCCAAAGGCGCTTAGTGACTGCAAGCCTGGCATAGCGAGGCGAGCCGTTGAGACATTGAAAAACGCAGAACTTAGCCTCCAAACAGTTAGGAAACGTTTGATTGCCTTAGGCTGCAAGCAGTTGAGGAACGCGGGACTTAGAAAAAAATAATACGAGGTCGGAAAAATACGTAGTTAACGGCTGAACCGCACAAATCTAAAACACGAATTTAAACCGAATTTGGCAAATTTCGGCAGTCGAAAATCCGCTAAGCGAGAAAAAAAATATGCGCCCAAAAAAATTAACACGAGTTACACCACCCCGAAGCGCGCAAAACACAGCCAGCGATGTACGAGGTAGAAAAACCTAAAAGGAAGGAAGCAAAATGCTCACGAGCCGCGTAAGACATAGACAATCACCACTATTTTACAACATTAACTGAAATGGTGGCTTTCCCGCCTAAACCAACGGTTTTGTCTTGTGCACGCAGCCTATATATAGGGCACGCTTGCCATAGTGCTGACACTTTCTCCTCCTGCTGCCAGAAAATCCAAAGAGATTGTTAGTTCTGCAGGATATTAATTGCTGGATATTATTTACAAATAGGTAAAGTATATTAATTTATATTACTAATCATTAATAAATAATTAATAAATTAATTATTATTAAAAAATATATATACAGTCAGGTCCATAAATATTGGGACATCGAAACAATTCTAATCTTTTTGGCTCTATACACCACCACAATAGATTTAAAATTAAACGAACAAGATGTGCAGATTTTCAGCTTTAATTTGAGGGTATTTACATCCAAATCAGGTGAACGGTGTAGGAATTAAAACTGAGTTGTACAGTTTATAGGTCACATTAAAGGTGGAAAAAGTTCTGAAATTATTTATCTTTGTCTCATTTTTTTACAGCACAAAAACCTGACATTGTAACAGGGGTGTGTAGACTTTTTATATCCACTGTATATGATTTAATGATGCCTTTTTTGTTTTGCATTGATGACAGTTAATGATTAATTAATTAACCTATATTAATTTAGTATTTAATTATTCGTTACTAATTTAAAAAAAAAATGTTATGCATACATATATGCTTACCTAATTACCTTTTAAATAACGCAAATTACACCTCATAAGTTGATTGATTTATTAATTAATTAAATAACAAAATGACACATTATTTTAAGACAGATATATACTTTGCTCATAGCTCTTTGTGTTTGCCCTTCTTTAGGAAAAAATACAGTATATACTCCAGTATAAGCCGACCCGAGTATAAGCCGAGGCACCTATTTTATCACAAAATACTGGGAAAACTTAGTGGCTCGAGTATAAGCTGAGGGTGGGAAATGCGCTGCCCCCTGTGTCCCTCTTGTGCCCTCTGTGTCCTCCTCTTGTGTGCCCTCTGTGCCCCTTTCTTGTGTCCCCCCTCTCCCTCCCCTGTGTCTCTTCCCCTCCTCTCCCACCCCGTGTCTCTCCCCCTCCTCTCCCTCCCCTGTGTCTCTTCCCCTCCTCTCTCTACCCTGTGCCTCCCCCCCCTCTCCCTTGTGTCTCTTTCCCTCCCCCTCCCTTATCATCCTCCTCATCCTCCATCCTCAACAGCCCTCCTCATCCTCCCTTCTCATCCTTAACCCCCCTCCACAACCCCCCTCCTCATCCTCTCTCCTCAACCCCCCCTCCTCAACCTCAACCCCCCCTCCTCAACCCCCCCCCCCCCCCCTGCTCTTCCCTGCGTCTTCCTGCTGTGTCGGTACCCGGCAAATGATAATGACTTGACGCGCATATGACGTCACGTCATTAACATATGCCGGGTCCCGACACAGCCGGAAGACGCGTGGAGGTGCAGCTGCTGATGATGGAAGGTAAGTGAGGGGAAAGGGAGAGGTAATTAGAAAGGGATAAAGTGAGGAGGGGAGTTGAGGTTGAGGAGGGGGGTTGAGGATGAGGAGAGGAGTTGAGGATGAGGAGGGGGGTTGAGGATGAGGAGGGGGGTTGAGGAGGGGGTTGAGAATGAGGAGAGGGGTTGAGGAGGATGATAAGGGAGGGGGAGGGAAAGAAACATGAGGGAGAGGGGGGAAAGAGACACAGGAGAGGGAGGAGGAGACACAGGGGTGGAGAGACATGGGGGGGAAAGAGACACAGGGTGACTCGAGTATAAGCCGAGGGGGCCTTTTACAGCCTTAAAAAAGGTCGATGACAGTTATTGATTAATTAATTAACTTATATTCATTTATTAATGACTTAACAATTAATTATTACAAGAAAAAAATGTCTCTTATTTATCAATATATATATGTGCAGCACTTTTGTTTGTGAATATGTATGCGAATAAAAAAAATGGTTTAATTAAATTCATGTAAAAATTACAAATGCTTTTCAAATAATTTTACTCTTTCACTACTGCTATTTAGGTTTTGCATTGAGGGCAGGTAAAAACAATTTGTACAATACAAAAAAACATTATATCTTACACCTGTATTTACAATTACAGATTACAATGGGGGACCACGGAGAAGACAGGATTGAACGCAAAAGAAGAGCGTCAAGAGAAAGGAAACAAAGGTGGAGAGGTGCACAGTCCCCAGAGACTTCCCAACGCTTAAGAGAAGAAGACCGACAGAGACTTTTAAATAAAAGAGAGATGAGTAAGAAAGCAAAGTTAGTGTGCTGGAGCTTCAAAGAAAAGAAAAAAGTAAACAAAAACATGTCTGTGAAACATTGCCTAATGACCCAATATTGACTCGTGACACCAATGTTCATACACATGACACCAATGTAGATATAGAAAGTTGTAGTGATATCTATGAGGAAGCTCAGGATAGTGAGTAGACACTCATTATTGTGGATTACTAAATGTGGTTTGTCAGTTTTGTGGGGCCTATCATTTTCTCAAGGAAAGACCAACTGACGGAGACTTTATTAGTTGCTGTCAGAAAGGAAAGGTAAGACTTCCACAAACACACCCATTTCCTGATTATTTACAAAATATAATGAGTGATCCAACATTTTCAAATTATACCAATTTAAAAAAAAAACATCAGGTCTTATCATAGTGCAATTTAATTTGCTTCAATGGGTGCTACATTAGCAGAAAATGTCTCAGGACATAGTCCATATTGTTTTAGAGTTCAAGTTCAAATTTACCACTGCACTTCACATTTACACCCACAAGGAAATTTGCGCAGTTATATGTCTTAGATACAATGGAAGCTGTTGAACAACGGATGACACTTCCAGAAAATAAACAGTTTTTGCACATAGTCTTTGAACAGCTGGATAAACTTGTGGCCAACAACCCATACAGTCAAGCATACAAACAATTAGCAGAGGTTGAAAAAGAACAACAGCAACATGCTCAAATACATAAATTGCCAATGCCAAGAGTAAATATGGTTTTGAAAAGAGATTGCAATACTGATCAAGACAGTATAATTTACCAACAGTAAATGAGGTTGCCATGGTCTTTAAAAATGAGGTTGGTAAATCACCTTTTCAGCGGGATATTAGAATATATCCACACAATGAAGACCAACCTTTTATAAACATAAATATATTAAGTTGTAATTTGGATCAATGACATATCCCATTTTCTTTCCAAATGGTGAGCCAGGATGGGAACCAAAATTACAATTGCAAAGTTATCCCAATAGTAAAGTTTATGTTAGAAGCAATATTTCTATGCTGGAATATAGAGTGGGAAACACTGCTATTCAGGATCATTTTAATCCTATTTTATGTGGGGGCAAACTCGCACAACAATGGATTATTGATTCCTATCTACAAGTCGAAGCAAATAATGTAAATGTTATCAAATTTCAACAAAACAAGCTTCCCATAGAACAATATTGTGGATTAATGGATTATGTTGCTGAATTGGCAACCAACAGAGATGTTCCAGCTGGAAGAGCAATCATTTTGTTATCCACTTTCCAAGGATCTCCTCGCAATATGCAAGAAAGATTCAATGATGCCATGGCTATTGTCACAAAATTTGGAAAACCAGATTTATTCATTACATTCACATGTAATCCACAATGGTCAGAGATCAAGGAAAATTTGAATCTTGGACAAAATACTTCTGACAGATTTAGTGGCAAGAGTATTCAAAATAAAACTCAATTCATTAATACATGATATAACTAAAGCACAGTTATTTGGAAAATGTGTGGCTTCTGTTTATACCATTGAATTTAAAAAAATAGGCCTGCCACATGCACACATACTTTTAATCCTGCGGGAAAAATATAAATTGAATACTGCAGAGAGAGTGGATTCAGTAATTACTGCTGAACTGCCACATCCAGAAAAATATTCAAAACTTTATGAGATTGTAACACACAGAATGATTCATGGGCCATGTGGAGATATCAATCCAAATTCACCATGTATGGAAAATAAAAAAATGTACAAAAAAGTTCCCAAAACAATTTCAAATGTAAACTTATGCTAATGGTGATGGAAACCCATTGTATAAAAGAAGAGAAGGACAAACAGCTATTATTTATGGCCAAAAGGTCGATAATAGCTATGTAGTTCCATACAATCCACATTTGCTGATGAAGTACAGTGCACACATAAATGTGGAAGCTTGCACTTCTATTAAATCCATCAAATATGTGTCTAAATATATATACAAAGGATATGATGCAGCAACTGTTGTTGTGCAAGGTGCACAAAACGAAAATGCAATTTTACATGACGAACTTTCTAATTATTTAGATGCTGTGTATCGATTAGCTTGGTTTCAAATAAACTGCCAGGACACTGAGGCCAGACAATTTTTATACTTTGAGATTCCATATCACTACGTATTCGTAAATGGCCAATGGCGAAAAAGATATTCATAAAATTATCCCACAAATTTATACAGTCAGCCCAAGAGACATTGAACGTTTCAGTTTAAGATTACTTCTTTTACATGTTCCCGCTGCACAAAGTTATGAACATTTACGCACAGTGAATGACATATTTTATGATACTTTCCTATTAGCTGCAAGACATCAAAACTTTATAGCAGATGATACAGAATGGGAGAGGTGTCTGGGAGAAGCAGAACTATGTCAAATGCCAAAGCAAATGACAGAACAATTTGCATTAATTTGCATCTTTTGCAATGTACCTGATGCATTTGCTTTGTGGGAAACATTTAAAATAAATATGTGTGAAGACTTCTTAAAATGTTACAATGAGGCCATTGCACTCTTAAAAGCATTAATGGAAATTCAAGAAATATTTCTTGCTCATGGATTAAATTGTGCAAGTTTTAATTTGCCTGATCCAGGACTTATAGATGAAATAAAGTTTGATGACTATGACACTGAGCTTCAAAAACAAAAAAACACAAGACAAACTTGCAACTTTAAATACATTACAATTGCAAGCATTTAATGCCATCACAAATGCTACAGATGATGAAAAGGTCAAAGACCGTTATTTCTAACTAGATGGCCCTGGTGGATCAGGAAAAACGTATCTGTACAATTGTTTGATGAGTTACATTCAAGCGCAGGGTTAAATAGCAATGCCATTTGCAACAACTGGAATTGCCACACTTTTATTAGAAGGTGGCAGACCTGTGCATGGTGGATTTAAACTGCCAGTTCCCATTTTAGAAACATCAGTGTCAGATATTCGACTAAATTCTTTACAAGCAAAAATATATAATAAAAGTAAATTAATTATCATAGATGAGTCAACAATGATGTCATGTCATGCCTTGCAATGTATTGATAGATTATTAAAAGGAGTGATGGATAATAATTCACCATTTAGTGGAAAGGTGATGTTGTTAGGAGGAGATTTTAGGCAAACATTACCTGTCGTGCCACATAGAAATAGGACTGACATCATTGAAACATGTTTCAAGACAAGTAAACTGTGGAAAATATTTACACACCTGAAATTAGAATTAAATATGAGATCCGAAGGCCAAAATGAATTCAATTATTGGCTCATTCAAATTGGAGAAGGAAAACATCCACAAATAGATAACTTACCAGATGATACAGTAGAAATGCCATCACAAATGGTTTGCAAGGAATCACTCATATCGGCAATCTTTCTAAACACTATCAATAACGACAAATTACTCAGACATTGCAAACAAAGTAATATTAACATCAAAAAATATAGATGCCTTGAATCTAAATAACAAAATTAAAAAAATCAATCCAACCCAAAATAATTATTACAGTGCAGTTCTGGCTGACGATAAAGAGAGTCAATCTTACTTTAGTATAGAATTTATCAATTCTTTAACACTATCTGGAATGCCACCACATGTTTTGGAATTGAAAAAGGGGCAATTGTCATGCTATTGAGAAATATGAATCCAAAAAAAGGACTTTGTAATGGGACAGAATTTATTGTGCAGGATTTAAAATATAATTTAATACATGCATAAATTATTACTGGTACCCATAAAGGTGAACAAGTTTTTATACCAATAATTGATCTGGCTCTAAGTGAGAGTGGTTTGCCTTTTGTCCTTCAAAGGAGACAATTTCCAGTTATCATGGCATTTGCCATGACCATAAATAAATCCCAAGGACAAACTTTTAAGTCTGTGGGTATTTTTTTACAGAAACCTGTTTTTGCACATGGACAACTCTATGTTGCTTTTTCAAGGTGCACAAATCCAGATGACATTAAAGTTTCAATTGAAGACAACCCAAGTCAGGGTGATCTATTACAGGATGGACGCATTTTTACCAAAAACATTGTGTACTATGAGGTTTTGTAAACACAGAGAACAGTGGTTTTATTTTGAGGATGAAATTTGATGTCATTACCATTGTTTCACATAGAAAACTCTATGTCCAATTTTCAAAAACTACAACAATAACAACAAAAACTGAAAAAAAAAACAACAAGAATAAACAGTGGTTATATCCCATAGACAAAATTAAAAGTCTGCTGGGCTCTTTTTAAGGGAACCACTTGGACATGCAAAAACAAAAAGTATTTGAATGTCTTGGAAGCAGCCTTTTGCCAGGATTGGCCCCACAAAACAGTTATGTTGCATTTTCTTACTTTTACTGTTTACATTTTAATACATTAAGTTCATGTTTGTAATGTTAAAAGTATTTTTTCCAAGGTCTGAAAAGTTGATTCATTGTATTTAATTAAGGGTTCATGTTAGTAGGAGAATGATCATTTGTTGTAAAAATTAAATGTATAATTAAATACAGAGTATTGATCCAGGGAGTAATATGGCCACCAGTTAATGGGGTCAGGAAGGAATTCATTTTTCCCCCTCCTTTGATACAGTTTTAATTGGGGGTTTTACTGTTTGCCTTTCTCTGGATTCAATACCTATGTGGTTTACCAGTACTTTAAATAAAAGTTGCATGTTACAAAGCATTATGTAATGGTTTAATATACTAATTGATACAAAGTTGACCTACTGTTATGTTACTCATCCATACCTCAGATTTAAAATTGTTAGTATGGTTAAAAAAAATGGTTCACTAATGTTTCAAAAATGTATTCATACAAACTTCATCCATTGTTACATTATTCCTGCATACATGATGGTTAAAAAGGTTAATATGGTTAAAAAATTATCGTTTACCAGTTGCTGAAATACAAGTTGAATGTTAAAAAAATAAAAATAAAGTTATTATAATTATTGTACTTCTTTCTACATAACAAAAAGGTTAAGAGTGTCACAGACTTTCATTGTGTGTCAAACAGCATTCCAGTCTTAACATTTTCTTGCCGTAATTTTTGACGGGCAAGTCGCTAGTTATATTTAATGTATAGATAAACATATGTATTAACCCCACATTGATGATATCCTAAAGATTGAAACAGTGACTGACTATGGGTAGCTTAACTGAGTCATGCAAATCCACCCTATGGTATGCATGAAAGTTGTGTTATATCAGCATGAATGTGCTGCATAGGAGCCATGTTTAAAATGGTTTTGGATTAATGAGTGCAAATGCATTGTAGGTTCTTTTCCCAAACTGCAGTGGAAACACTGTTTTTTGAGATTCTGAGCAGCAAAAGCATTTATTAAATTATTTGAATGCATTTAAATGGACACACAAATCTATTTGTTTTCTCTCTCTCTCTCTCTCTCATATATATATATATATATATATATATCACATATATAGTTGTGAGCGTACAAGTTGTTGCTAACGCTGCGGCCTCGCTACGCGAGGGCCGTGGCTCGCGTAGCGAGCCCGCGGCCCTCGCAAAGCGAGGGCACTGCGCCAGGTTCTCAGTTGCTGGCATGGAGGGCCGCAGGCGCTCCATGCCAGCACCTGAGGACCTCGCAAAGCGAGGGCTTCAGTTGCAGCAACTGCGACCCTTGCAAAATTCACAACCCAAATTCGCAACCCAAAGAACTGCGAACCTCGCAAAGTTCATGTCGCAACCCAAAGAGCACGACACACACATTACGACACTCGCAAACAACAACAACCCTCGCAAACTTTACGGCGCAACGCAAACAACATACGAGACACGTTAACACACATTACGGACTCGCAAAAATCAGCCGCAACCAGCAGACATGAAAAAATCAAAAACACAATAAATACACACAACACATACATAAAAAGCTTACCTACAGCAAGAGGGAGCATCAAAAAATGAAGTTACACCTTCATTTAACTCACAATAAAAGAGTTTAGACACTAAAAAATTCTCTAAGCGAGAGAAAAATGGGCGACGAACAAAACGAAAACGAGGCTAAAGCACTCTAAACACGCAAAACACCACAAGAAACACGCAAAACACCACAAACGATCTACGGATATTCCACTACAGACGCATACCACACATTAGCCGGCATTTTAGAACAATGCGGAACTACACAACTTCGCTAACGGTTTCGTCTCGCGGACGCACACTATTACACTGCACAAATTCACCACGCTTACACAGCAGCTCCACACCATTAATGCTGCAGCAACATCAAAACAGATTGCAGCTCTTCAACACAATGCTTCAAAATAGGTAAAGTATATTCATTTATTCATTTGGATTATATATTTCAGTAGTACACACAAAACAACATTAGCTACCTTACAATTCCATTGCCGTCATTTTTTGACGGGCAATTCGCTAGTATATATATATATATATGTATTATATATATATATTCATTCATTCATTATATAATTCTATATCTCAAGTACCTAAATGATGATAGGCAGTAACCTTAAAACAGCTGAACGTGGGTAGGATTCCCAGCTTGTGTATAATCCAACCTTGGCTTTGCATCAAAGCTGTGTAATGCAGTGGGCATAAGCTTAAAATAAGTCATGTTTAAAATGGTTATGGATTGAAGAGCAAAGCATTTGTGGGCATATTTGCATGTCCATGCTCAACTTCGCAGAGTGCAGTGTAATAACTGTATTTCTCAGAATTCTGAGCAGGAAACAAGGGGCCTGATTCAATTGCAAGCCTGCAACTCAATCGTTGTAGGCCGTATGTCTGCAGGTGTTTGCGGGCTCCCATTGGTCTCCGATTACTATGCTATTCAATTGCTCAAGCCCGCAAGTTACTGTCCCAAAGCCAAAACCGTAAACCATGCACTGGGTCATAGCAATTCAGGGCGGGAACATGATCAACATGATAGTAACCTCCCATTTCGAATTAGCCAATAGAAAATTATTACGGCAGGAAAACATGGAGGTTACATGTCAATCAATTAGGTTTGGGGGTCAGACTCGCAAACCCGCAAAATGAATGCCAATACTGTTCTAGTCCATATGGGTGGCCTGATATGTATTAACTCATTGATACCCATGATCAATTTAAACAACTGTGGTGGATGACTAAAGAATTATTTTCCTGGTGAAGAAAACACCCTTCACAACAGTTGGCCAGATCAAGAACACTCTCCAGGAGGTAGGTGTATGTGTGTAAAAGTCAACAATCAAGTGACGACTTCACCAGAGTGAATACAGAGGGTTCACCACAAGATGTAAACCATTGGTGTGCCTCAAAAACAGGAAGGCCAGATTAGAGTTTTCCAAACAACACCTAAAAAAGCCTTCACAGTTCTGGAACAACATCCTATGGACAGATGAGACTAAGATCAACGTGTACCAGAGTGATGGGAAGAGAAGAGTATGGAGAAGGAAAGGAACTGCTCATGATCCAAAGCATACCACCTCATCAGTGAAGCATGGTGGTGGTAGTGTCATGGCGTGGGCATGTATGGCTGCCAATGGAACTGGTTCTCTTGTATTTATTTATGATGTGACTGCTGACAAAAGCAGCAGGATGAATTCTGAAGTGTTTCGGGCAATATTATCTGCTCATATTCAGCCAAATGCTTCAGAACTCATTGGAAAGCTCTTCGCAGTTATGGAATGTTATGCAATGGCCAAGTCAATCACCTGATCTGAATCCGATTGAGCATGCATTTCACTTGCTGAAGACAAAACTGAAGGTAAAATGCCCCAAGAACAAGCAGGAACTGAAAACAGTTGCAATAGAGGTCTAGCAGAGCATCACCAGGGATGAAACTCAGCGTCTGGTGATGTCTATGCGTTCCAGACTTCAGGCTGTAATTGACTGCAAAGAATTTGCAACCAAGTATTAAAAAGTGAAAGTTTGATTTATGACTGTTAATCTGTCCCATTACTTTTGGTCCCTTAAAAAGTGGGAGGCACATATACAAACTGTTGTAAATCCTACACCGTTCACCTGATTTTGAAGGAAATACTTGAAATGAACACTGGAGCTTGTATCTGCTCTTTGTAAATGGGATAATGAGGGAATAACAGACACCTGGCCATGGAACAGCTGAGAAGCCAATTTGTCCCATTACTTTTGGTCCCTTAAAAAGTGGGAGGCACATATAAAAACTGTTGTAATTCCTACAGCGTTCACCTGATTTGGATGTAAATACCCTCAAATTAAAACTAAAAGTCTGCAGTTAAAGCACATCTTGTTCGTTTCATTTTAAATCCATTGTGGTGGTGTATAGAGCCAAAAAGATTGGAATTGTGTCAATGTCCCAATATTTATGGACCTGACTGTATAAATATACATATTATACACATACACACACTTTTATTTACTTATATTTAATAGGAGTGTTTATGATGGGTCTAGGGCAGCAAAAACCCTAAATGCACCACTGGTATTTGCATTTTGTTACACATGCTATGGAATCAGGAAATAATAAAATACAGAAACCTGAATAATGTCTCCTGAACAATCCATATTCATTTAGATAATCCAAAATATGTAAAGACTTTTACTTTCCATTACAAATTCTATACTCTAGCAGCAAATTTATGATCGACTCTCACTTACAAATTCAAATCAGGTGTGCTCTTTAACGTGTGCTTAAATACTTCAAAATATTGGCTGCATCATTAAACGGGCAAATGAACAAGCTAATCCTAAATCAGGAGATCAACAACCACTGAGCAAAGTGCCAGTTCTCAATTAGCAAGGATTTCCTTACAGGATTAGCAGGAGACGAGACCGAGCTCTAGTGCTCCCTCAGGTGGCAGCAAGGGGTACATGAGGATGCTAGGTCTCAGTGATACATTTCAGTTTGATTTCAACAGTGTCTCTTTCCCCCTATGTTTCTTTCCCCCCTCTCCCTCCCATGTGTCTCTTCCCCCCTCTGTGTCTCTTCCCCCTCTCCCTCTGTGTCTCTCCCCCCCTCTCCCTCTGTGTCTCTTCTCCCCTCTCCCTCTGTGTCTCTTCTCCTCTCTCCCTCTGTGTCTCTTCCCCCCCTCTCCCTATGTGTCTCTTCCCCCCCTCCCTCTGTGTCTCTTCCCCCCTCTCCCTCTGTGTCCCCCCCCCTCTGTGTCTCCCCCCCCTCTGTGTCTCTTCCCCCCCTCTCTCTCTGTGTCTCTCCCCCCCCTCTGTGTCTCTTCCCCCCCTCTCCCTCTGTGTCTCTCCCCCCCTCTCCCTCTGTGTCTCTTTCCCCTCCCCTTACGCACAGCGCATGCGCAATGCATTGCATCTGCGCACGATCCAATCGGCTTTGCTATTGCAACAAATCGCAGTTTGACAACGATCCAAAGCGTGACAACGAATCGCAGTTTGACAATTATAATATGGGATCAAATTAATTCTCGAAAACAGATCATGTAAAACAGTGACAATTTTTTTGCCTGGTTACTTTCTCATGGGAACCACCTTTTAGCAGGGTGATACTTCATGTGACAAACTAAATGGTGCACTGGTTAACAGTATATATTAACTGCACATACCTTTGTCTAACTATGACTTATACTGGTGGTACATTTAAAATGTAACCCTCATCGATCTTTGTTCCCGAAGACCAAAGGTGATCGGCACTTGACCTAGGGCCAGCTGTTGAGAACCACTGTTCTAAAGTGACAAGGTAATAAATGATATAGTACAATTTATTCACATTTATTTATAACTTTTCTAAGCACCTCCTTCAGGCTGACAGCACTTTTTGTTTGGCTGATCTGTCCCCATCCAAATGGTCTGATGCCATAAATGAAATCAGCCTATGGGGTGTTGCCCACAATGCAATGAGAGCTTACCCAATCTCATCCAGGAGACCAGAGGTGTCACATCTCCTTCAGCTCTGCACTCCATCACTGCTTTCTGTCCCATTTCCACAGTCAGGTTCTGTGGCGCTCTGATGATTGTCAGTTCTTCAGTCAAGGTCTCTGAACCTGTTGGGAGCATGATGAGATGCCTATGATTAAGACTTGCTGTTGTACAATGCCATAGTGCCCATTTTGCACACATGACGGTTAATACCTTGCAACACAGAGAGTTGAGCCTCATCGCTGTATCTTGTGCTCACTGTGTTTGTTGCCACACAACGATACAACCCCTCATCCTCCTCCTGCACCCCTGATATTTGCAAGATGCCAGAGGGCAGAGTAAGAAACCTAAAAAAAAGAGCGCATGAGGTTGTCAGGGTACATAGTATAATGATCACTACAACTGCTACAGACACACACAATGGAAAATAACATTTTTTCATTAAAGGGATACAGTAACTCCTCTGCAATTCACTTTTGCAGTAAACTTCAGTATAAACAGTTAGAAAACTTACATTAAAAATAGCTAATTTTGGTCTTATCTTAAATGTGCTGTTCTACTATATTTTTAAGTCCCCATAATGTCTGGCAGGTGGTAATAAAATCATAAAGATGCCCTTTATCTTTTAGCTCTAGTAATAGCGTTTTCATAATGAATTTAAACACATGTAGCCACATTAAATTCGAAGCAACGTGAGACCCGCAATGGCTGTGAGCTTGAAAAGTTGTGGCTTTACGGGGCTATTAAATTAGAACATGCTGGCTTGAGAGGCAAACCCGTAAACCATTTTTCGCTTGTCGGATGTGCGGCCGTGAACGTGATCAATTAGTCTAACTCGTAGTTACGAGTTGGGATGGAGCCAATGGAAACAAAGATCATCATAATTACGTCACTGATAAATGGAGGTGGGATTTAAAAGTCATATGGGGTTCGACTACGAATTACGATCGGACACACAATATTTATAAAACCGTAAATATGATATTCTATTACATGCGAGTTACAGTATATGTATTAACACATTGATTGCCGGGATCGATATAACACAAAAATTATACATGAAATAAAGTATTTTTCGGGGTCGATTTGCGATTTGTGCTATTAATTCTAAGACCTAACATCACTTTCCCTGTTATGATATTTACAGTAGTGTGTGTATATGTGCATTTACGGTGCTACGGATTGTACTTTATCCCCCTTGTGGGTCCTCTCTAGCATTCGTTGGCTTCTTGGCTCCATTTGCGAGTTACGAGTTTGAAAGCAAGTGATTTTCATAGCTAAATTGGAAATGTAGTGGTTACGGGCTTAAAAGAACAAAGGATTTGCGGCCACGAAGTTCTACATTCCACGTCCCGCAGGCTTTTTTCGACCTTGCTGCATCTTAACCAGCAAGTCGTCTGCGGGTTGCTTTAAGAGGCTAATTTAATAGCAGTAAGTCTTACGAGCTACGATTTACAACGTAGGGGCAATTTAATGAGGCTGATGGTCAGGAGAATCACAAACCTGTTAATAAAATGCCTATTCAGCCTAGGGTAATGCAGCCACTATTGGTTCTACAATTTTAAAAAGAATATAGGTTGATACACTGATCAAAGCTAATATTGCATGGAAGAGAAAAAAGGTCACAAATATGATCTCACTGAAAAAAATGCTGTTTTTTCAAATAGACTAAACTGGAAAGTAGTTACCTTACTATAGACTCCAGAACCCTGATGTATAACAGTGGCTCTTCAAATGGCATTTGGGGGGAAAGTTTTTCATTTTCTAATGTCATTTTTAGAAGAGTTGTGATAATGAACAAGGTCATTACTCTCCCGACATAATCAAGGGAGATTTGCACTTTCATAGGTATATAACAGTAGACCAACTCCAATCCTTGAAGGGTGGTATCAAGTTCAGTTTTCAGGATATCATGTTTGAGTAAAAATGGCTAAATCAATGGCTAAATCATTTTGATTTATTCACCAGTGTTGAAACAGGAACATTTGAAAATCTGGCCTGGTTCAGGTTTTCGAGGGTTGGATTCAACAAGACTTGGGTAGAGGGTGTTGTTTGCAAAGCTAATAGCCTATACACGTATGTATGCTGTTCTGTAATCTGAGGCAGCATAGTTATTTAAGTCACAAGTGATGAAACAAAAATCAAGAAGCTGTCTATGATAGGCTATAGATTTATGAGCATGGTTGAATATATCTGTGCTCTTGTGGCTTGGTAGGCAATCTGATATTTTGGCGAAAATGTAAATTATCAGTTAAATGTAAGTAGAATGCTGAAGAATCCCTTTAAAAAAATGCCTGCCCCAGTATTGATACACCTATTAGCCAATCAGCAATAGTGATCTTGTTCTTGATTGCTTGCGTTGCGATTAAAGAGTCACTGACGTTTGGCAAAAACTTCATATGCTTATTAAGTATGTCTCAAACTTACAGTTTTACCAGCTATGTAAGATAGGAAAATAAAAGTATTTTTCACAAAATCTTGAGGGTTATCCAATGGGCGCTTACTCTGACATCAAGTTTTATTGTCAAGTGTGCTATTTAGAAAGGCAATTTTGAAAATAACGCAGTAAAGATCTGAGTCTCCAGCCTCCCATACCTTCCAGTGACTGTGTCCATTAAAGGAAAAGTGAATACAATAGCTACAAATAAAAGGCTGTAATTATTTATTTTAAACGTTCAAACATTTTACGTATTATCAAGTCAAGCTCTTGAAAAGAGCATGCTCTAAATTATATACTTCATTGGTCCTTCAATGTAGTATCTATCTAAAAATGAATTTTGGCTCCTGTCCTAACACATTCATGAATCATCAATAGAACGTTTTGTGAAGAAGAGAGACACAATAAGTTGGACACTTATGTTTATACCTCATATCTCTACACACACTCTCATAGCCTTGAATAGGGATGTTGTATTTCAAAGAAGCTTAAAAATTTGGCATAAAATAATAAGCACATTTATATGCAAATAAATCAAAAATTGCTTTTATACTAAAACAGCATATCTTCAATCCTCATATGTTTTCTTGATGTTATGAGTAAGAAATTATACAGAAACAGCCAACAAAATCAAATGAAAGCTAGTATTGTAATTACTAATAATCTAACAATACCACTACATTTGTTAATGAGCCCTATTCATTCAGATAGGACTCTCTCCTGGGAGGCAATAGTATTAATCCATCACTGCCACACAACTAATTTACTCACCTGGAATTGCCTGGAAGAGGTGCCTGGTCTTTCTGCCATGTTATCTCTGGAGGGGGTAAGCCAGTGATGCCACACTCAAATCTTGCCAAGCTGTTCTGCACCACAGATTGAGGATAAGGCTGCTGGTGGAAGTGGGGCAGACCTGCGGGGCGGCACACACACTCCCATAAGTCATTATAATCATAATAGATTGTAGTTTATACCTCCAGATCCTATACAGTACATGACGTTCAAGCATTCAAACATGTAACCTTCATAATCACTCAAAAAAACACATGTAGCGTATAAATTATTATACAGTGCCTTGCAAAAGTATTCACCCCCTTGACTTTTTACCTATTTTGTTACATTACACCCTTAAGTTCAATGTTTTGTTAATCTGAATCTTATGTGATGGATCAGAACACAATAGTCTAAGGTGGTGAAGTGAAATGAGAAAAATATATACAGAAAACTATTTTTTAGAAATAGAAAACAGAAAATTGTCACGTGCATATGTATTCACCCACTTTGTTATGAAGCCCATAAAAAGCTCTGGTGGAACCAATTACCTTCAGACATCACATAATTAGTGAAATGATGTCCACCTGTGTGCAATCTAAGTGTCACATGATCTGTTATTACATATACACATCTTTTTTGAAAGGCCCCAGAGGCTGCAACAACTAAGCAAGAGGCACCACTAACCAAACACTGCCATGAAGACCAAGGAACTCTCCAAACAAGTAAGGGACAATGTTGCTGAGAAGTACCTAACCCTGAGGTTATAAAAAATATCCAAATCTTTGATGATCCCCAGGAGCACCATCAAATCTATCATAACCAAATGGAAAGAACATGGCAAACAGCAAACCTGCCAAGAGACGGCCACCCACCAAAACTTATGGACCGGGCAAGGAGTGGCCAGAAGAAAGTCATAGCTTTCAGCAAAAAACAAAATGGCACGTTTTGAGTTTGCGAAAAGGCATGTGGTAGACTCCCAAAATGTATGGAGGAAGGTGCACTGGTCGGATGAGACTAAAATTTAACTTTTCAGCCATCAAAGAAAACGCTATGTCTGGCGCAAATCCAACACATCACATCACCCAAAGAACACCACAGTGAAACATGGTGGTGGCCGCATCATGCTGTGGGGATGTTTCACAGCAGCCGGGACTGGGAAACTGGTCAGAGTTGAGGGAAAGATAGATGGTGCTAAATACCAGGATATTCTTGAGCAAAGGACAATGACCCCAAACACACTGCTAAAGCAACACTTGAGTGGTTTAAGGGAAAACATGTAAATGTGTTGGAATGACCTAATCAAAGCCCAAACCTCAATCCAATAGAAAATATGTGGTCAGACTTAAAGATTGCTGTTCACAAGTGCATACCATCCAACTTGAAGGAGCTGGAGCAGTTTTGCAAGGAGGAATGGGCAAAAATCCCAGTGGTAAGTTGTGGCAAGCTCATAGAGACTTATCCAAAGTGACTTGGAGCAGTGATTGCCGCAAAAGGTGGCTCTACAAAGTATTGACTTTAGGGGGGTGAATAGTTTACTTTTTCTGTTATTTTGTCCTATTTGTTGTTTGCTTCACAATAAAAAAAAAAGAAAACATCTTTAAAGCTGGGGGCATGTAAAATAAATTATGCAAATCCTCAAACAATCCATGTTAATACCAGGTTGTGAGGCAACAAAACATGAAAAATGCCAAGGGGGGTGAATACTTTTGCAAGGCATTGTATTAATGTAGTGTTGTCCGTCCTTTTTAGTGTGGAAGGCCAGATTCTTATTGAACAGTAAACTGGTGGGCCTTATTTAAAAAAAAAACTGTATATTTATATATATATATATATATATATATATATATATGTATATATATATATATATATATATATATATATATATATATATATATACACAGACATACATACACACACAGTATGACATCACTAAATGTTTTTGCATTTATATATGATGTCCCAAGAATTTTAAAATTCAAAAAAGTGTTTTATTTTAATAAATTTTACATTTGTGAGGAACATCTCCATAGTAGACAGTGGGCCACAGAGATCAGCTGGCCGGACGCAACTGGCCTACAGGCTACCAGTTGGATAGCGCTGTCTTAAAGGGACATGGAATACAACTAATTTGTTCAAGCATTTAAAAGATTACGTTTCGTTTTAAACATTACGAAAGTTGTTTTTGAATGGAAAATATTAAGTAAAACCTGTTCCTAGCTTATACATCTGCTAGAGTTTAAAAAACATGTGAGTTTGTTACATATTTCACAAGTTTTCCCAAAACCAGTTGTCTGCAAGCACAATAGGTTGACCAGATGTCCCCATTCCCGATTAAGACATTTTTCCCCTGGTATAGTTCGTCCCCAGACATGTCCCCAGATGTCAAAATTTAGATTTAGAATGAGTGTAATTGAAGATTTTTAGCCAACACCACATTGTTATTTATAGCATAACACAAAACACCAGTAAATAATTTTACAGAAATCCTATGCTGACTTCCTTCCCCAAATAAAATAGAGAGCATATATTCTAATAAGCACCCCTGCAGATTTAGTAATTTTACAGCACTGATGAAATTAGAACCACAACAACTATGTGGATATCATTCTGCAGACTTCACACCTGCACCATTATCAATACATCAGTGTGTTTTACATTGTAACATTTGAAATAATCCTAGCTATTCCCTCCAACAGGAATAGTTAGTATAGTAGTATAGTATTGTACAGCCTGTATGGTATTAAGAGGCTTTGGGTAAGAATAGTACACCATTGTGATTTTTTGTTATGTTCTGCAACTCGCTTCTTGCTGGCCTCCCCATCACCTGTCTATCACCACTTCATTCCATATTGAATGCCTCCGCTAGAATCGTCTACTGTGCATAACGTCCTGTATCGGCAGCACCTCTCTGTCAATCACTCCACTGGCTTCCTGTAGCCTCCAGAATAAAATGTAAAATCATGACCCTAACCTGCAAAGCCCTCAACAATAGCGCTCCCCCATACATCTCTGCTCCCATCTCCAAATACTCCCCCACCCACCCTGTTCATTCTGCTAATGACCTTCTTCTTTCTACCACTTGTGTCGCCTCCACTCACTCACGCTTTCAGGACTTTTCTCGTGCTGCCCCTATTCTCTGAAACTCCTTGCCTTGCTCAACCAGACTATCTACCTGCCTCAAAACCTCACTAAAAACACATCTGTTTAAATAAGCCTATCACCTTCCTTCCTAACAGGCACCACACACAAAAACTTTACATTGTAAGTCTGGGAGTTTTCAAACTTGCATGGCACTTTGGGGAAAGCACTATGGATCCTAAGCTCAAAGACAGGGTCCTCCATCATTTGCAATGTGTTAATATTGAATTTGTCTTTGCCTGGAATTAACCCATGTATAGCACTACAGAATATGTTGGCGTGTTACAAATAAACAATAATAATAATAATAATAATAATAAAGTGTGAAATTACATAATCTGAGAGATGTGAGGGATGCCTTCAGAAGCCTTTGAGTATCTGGAAATTCTGGTTGAACAATACTGCTAGATAATTGTTTTCAACTTAAATTGCCTAATATGACACATTTAAGTTGCATAAAATACACAGATAGCTCCTGTTTCCAACCACAAAAACCTGGGTTTCATTTTTAGAAAATCTAGTCAGCTTACAACACATGAATAAAGGCAAAAAATATGATGCCTACCCTGTTATCTTTTCTGAGATTCTGATGACATCAAAACTATCATTAGGAATTGCTACAATCAAGAGAACACCCCATACAGTGGTGTGCCTAGACCTAGGCCCATGAGGTCCAGGACTAGGGCAGCACATTTTCAGGGGGCATCAGGCTGCACATTTTCAGGTGCCATTGGAATACTGTATTCATATGCACAGAAATGTCTTTATATAGTGATATTCCTGACTTTAAGTGCACTGTGTGTGTGTGTTTTGTGTTGTTCAGTTGTGCCCGACTCTCCATGGCTTTATGGACCATAACACACCATGCTGATCCACTTGGTATTCATGGCAGAGATACTGGAGTGGGTGGCCAGTTCCATCTCCAGTGGACCACAGCATACAGCTCCTGGTATTCCTATGTGGTCTCCTATCCAAATAGTGAGCAGGCCCAACCCTGCATGGCTTCAGGGTGGTGTGACCTCTTGAGTTGAAAGCACAGAATGCTAACTACTGGACCACCAGGGAACCCAAGTTTACCTTACACATTTCAATATAACATTTATACACAGAAAAATAATGATTTGCGATATAGCAAGAGGATATGATTAGTAACTGGGCATGGGATCATCCAAATAACTGGGGTGTAGGGGCACAAAAAAAAATACCTAGTGAAGCATAAAACCGAAGTACATCCACAATACACACAGTATCAGTGGATAAACAAATGCAAGGATATGATTAGTAACTGGGCATGGGATCACCCAAATAAATAACTGGAGTGTGGGGGGGCACACAAAAAAAACAAAATGCCTAGTGAAGCAAAAACCTAAGTACGCCAACAATACACACATTATCAGTGGATAAACAAATCCAAGGATGTGCTCCGGATTGTGCAATGAGCAATGACGGTACTGACAGCAGCAGAGGAGCTAATCTAGCTCCCTGGAAGGCAGTTCAGGGTAAGCTAGACAAATACCCTAAAATCCCTTTTAACCATTTCCTACTCAGGTTTTTGATTGCCATTATTTATATGCTAAACATCAAAATATAACCCTTTCTGGGTTAGTGAGCGTTCCCTCCCATGCCTTGCATCTGTATAATGTTGTGCAAATTTTAAGTGGGTGTTTAGTGTAAGCATCCAAAGGAATATGTAATGGGCTTGACTTTGTCAACCACACCCTGGTGTACAAAAATTCTACTTTAGAGAATTAAACAGCAAAACAAAGTTTGTTCATAAGATTTTTTTAAAGGGACACTACCAATTCCCAAGTGTCTTTTCTGGTGGTCTAGTGGTTAGGACTTGGTGCTTCTACCGCTGTTGACCTGGTTTCGAATCCAAGTCAGGGAAGCAAAAAGGCACACCACCCTGAAGCTGGGAAGGGTTGGGCCTTGCCAGTATTGGGATGGGAGACCACCTAGGAATACCAGGAGCTGTATGCTGTGGCCCACTGGAGAAGGAACTGGCAACCCACTCCAGTATCTCTGCCATGAAAACCAAGTGGATCAGCATGGTGTGTTGTCTTCCATGAATTCACAGAGAGTCGGAAACGACTGAGCGATTCATTTACATTTTTTTACCAATTCCCAGCCAATGTAGCATCTACATTATGGAGCAGTCCTGTGGTAATCAATTGGTTACCCCATCTTTTCTGAACCTTCACTTCATCATCAGATTTACTATTCATCCATCCTGAAACTTCAGTTAAACAGAGTCATTTCTCTGGCTCATCTTCAATAGGTAAACTTCCTTCATGTGACCTTTTGAATTCTATTATGTTAAAACATTTGTCAAAATTAAACTGAGTAACTCAGGTGTGCTGAAGCAGAGAGAACGGGAATACAGAGAGATATTTAAATCCTTGGCGGCCCCCAAAATTGCCCATTATTGCTTTAGAATGGCTGCAGCGGACACTCCCAAATCAGAATTTGACATAGGAAGGTCCTGACATTTTTGTTAACAATTGCATCATACCCTTCATACAAGAAAGCCATTAGTAATGTTTAAGGTCTGTTCCTTGTCCCATTAATAGCAGCACTACTGAAAAGACAACAAACATTTTCATTATAACATTAATTAGGCAGGGTGGATAGCTCTGTAGGATAAGGGAGCTATAACTTACAATCCCATAACCCCCTGCATTTCCAAAGTGAGCATGCTCTAGGTTAGGAGAGAAATGGGGGGGCGGTAAAGCAGCATTTAATGATATTCTCTGGTAAAAATTTTGGGACATATCCTGTTATCTATCCTCCACTGTTATCTACTCCTCCTGTTGTTAGGGGTAAAGCTTAGAGTTAGACCAGACTGATATACTACAGGATATTTCTCCATGTAAGGGCACAAGTGAGCTAAAAGAGGTTGCTCTCAGAGTGGATTATCATATCCATAGAAGTAACCTATTAAGGATAGTTCGTTCTCTGATTGACCGCGTCTGACTTTGTCTTTGCTTAGGGTTAGGGCAAGGGAGGGCAGATAAAGGAAAAATCATTTGTGCTGCTGCCGTTTGCATGTGTATTTTTTAATGTTAACTGTGAACTGAAAAATAGAATTAACATGAAAAGTGATTGCCCTGGCCCTTTAATCAACTGAAATTAAAACACATTTTCATTACAAATCAGCTAATTAAGTCAACACATTAGGGCCATTTCACACTATTCTCATTTGTAAAGCAAGTGCTAAAACATTTTTAAATGTAAAGCAATAGAATGAGCCTTTGAATACCTAGAAGAGTGAGAGTATTTCTCCAAGCTAATAGTTTTTGAAGTTGATTTGAAATAAAAAGCCTTGAATCCTAGTCCTACTGCAGATTATGTCTCGTCCCTAATGGGCATGTGCAGGGGGTGCATGTGGGAATTAGCCCAATCATCAAGGGTACCTAACTTCAAAGACAACTGGGTCATTTCCTGTTAAAACTATGTCAAGCCTGCGCGCCGCCATTGTCGACGTGAGTGCGAGCAGTGACAAACCACCTACTGCTCACAATGCGGTACTACGCTCAGTTTAAAATAGATTGCTCTAGGGGAGAGGGGTTAGGGTTTTAAAATGAATTACTGTGGGGGAGAGGGGTTAGGGTTAGACATAGGGTTAGGGTTAGCCATAGGGTCAGGGTTAGGCATAAAGTTAGGGTTAGGTATAGGGTTAGGCATAGGTTTCAGTTAGGGTCCTGCCATTACTTGTTTTATTTTTAATGTGTAGATTGCAAACACTCTATAGCGCATTCTTGCACACTCACAGATATGTGGTGTAGTTATAACAGGAAAAACTGTAGTTCAAACATTTCTATCATGCATTTTGAGTGAAAAATAAGTGGTGTGTAGTGCAAAACATTTACATTAAAATGAGTCACAATTGAATAGTTATCTCTTATTGTGTCCTAACATGTTACAGGAAACAGAGGTAAAGTGAGTCTTGTTGCTAATGCTTGTATATACGGACTATAAAGGGGCTATATACGGACTTACACAAAAAAATCGGAACCGCGGGACGTAGAACGGAAGATTTACGGACTTAGCATACAAAAATACGAGACGCAGGACTTAGAAAAAAAAACATTACGACCTCGCAAAAATACGACCTTAACGGCCGAACCGCGCCGAACCCCGCGTACCACATACACATTCGCCGCCATTTTAAACACACACATAAAATACATAAAAAGCTTACCCACAGAAAGGGGGGGCACCCAGGACCTCTGCAAGTGAAGTTAAACCTAAATTTAAGTCCAAATTCTAGAGTTTAGACACAAGAAAATCACCTAAGCGAGAGAAAAAATGGCAGCCGAAAAAAACGAAAACGAGGCTACAGGACCCTAAACACGCAAAACACCACCAAGCACATACAGATTTTCAAAAAAGCCGTACAAGGTACAAGATACACTCGTAACAAGGACGCTACATCATCCACAGCCGTGTACCACATAACATAACACTCACTTACACAATGCGGAAGTACATAGCTACCCTAACGGCTTTCCCTCGCAGCCCATTTACACTACACACTGCACACACTGCTGACACTTACACCTCAGCTCCACAACAGTGCAAACCTACAATGTATGCTGCAGGAACATCAAAACAGATTGTCAGCTCTTCAACACAATGCTTCCTGCATATATTACTTCCAAATAGGTAAAGTATATAAATGTATTAATGTATTTATTATTTCATTAGCTTACAAAAACTAATATACACAAAACAAAACAAAAACTCTCACAATAAACACAAAACCCATTCACCACGTGACTCACAACGAGCGCCAACGCTGCTCCTAGCACACAAAGCCTTGCAAAAAGCGCAAAAAGCAGATCACTGCCAACAAAACAATAACAGCAAAAGCGCCTATCAGAAAAAAAAACAACAACCAACAGCCTCGCAATGAGCGTCAAAGGCGCTCAGATTGAGGCTCGCAATGAGCGCCAAAGGATCTCGGACCACCGACAAAATTAATGTCTCGACCAAACAGCATTACCTGCTTTACAATTTTATTGCCGTAATTTTTTGACGGGCAAGTCGCTAGTTTCCATATAATTAAACACAGATTATATAAGAAAACACAATTAATAGGAACTCCATGAGACTGTTGTTTACATTTCCTCTCAATGTTTTATCTGGTTCTGTGATGCTCAATTGTTAGTTTTCTTAAGTTTTCAATGCAAAAACAAAAAAAAAATGTATCAAATATGTTGTTGGATTCACAGAATTCTAAAATGTTGGACTACATTGGCCCTTTATGCAATCACAAGCCAACAGCAAAACTACAGAAAAAAAGTCTTGTTTAAAATCTGACTTAATTTATTTATCTTTTACAATAGTTTATGCATTATTTGCACTGGTTGTACAAAACACATTAGTGTTTGTATATTCCATGACCCTACATCATTTATCTGAATTCTGTACTTGTTTAGTATTACTGCATCACTGCAGTTGTCATATTGTAGGATTTCGTTTTTTATTTATTAACTGATTAGCAATAAAATCAATATTTGAAAAAAAGTAATTCAATATTCAAATAGTAGCAAAGCTGCTTCTTTCCTTCCTCTTAATAGGTGTCCAGAAATTGGCAGATCTACCAAGGAGGCTGTCCTAAAACAATCTAGACCTGTAAATCTAGATTTGCTTGCAGTGACACAAAAGGAAGGAAGCAAATAAAGGCCGCTATCAGGACACCCTCCAGGGCAGATTCTCTTCCACACCCTGGACAATGTCCATTAATAAAGCATCCCTTCCTCGCTGCAGTATAAAAAGGGTGCAAGTTCTAAAAACACCAAAAATTATAAGCTACCTGCAAATCCTCTTGCACTCAGATGATGCTATTGCATCAAGCATTTCCCTTTGGTTTCTGCATACTACCCCAAAGGAATAAAAAAGGGGACTCTTGTCATCCCAACTGGAAGTTGATTTAATTTGAAATCATTTCTGAAATATTTAGAATTAATTTGGCAGCTCCTGTATGCTAATGTGCGGCTCAGTATGCGAATGTGCAGCTCAGAATTCTTGATATGGGTGGGAGAGGGCTCTAACTGCCAGATAACATTGCATGTCTTTAATTTGGCCACTATATAGGCAAACAAGCTGACTGTAATGTTAATTAGCACATCAAAGCATCTAATTCATATGCATGAGCCACTCTTTTGCATATAAAAGCAACCACAACAGCCTGGAACTTTCCAAAACTATCTCACTTTAGAAAAAAATGAATGGCACAACATATTGATAGTGTTTCATGCTCCTTAAGAATAATTTAAAACAAAACAATTTTATTTGGGGGTGACAGAGTCCCTTTATAAGAGAACACTGTAAAAGTTTAAATCAGCTATAAAACGCTCAACATCAGGGCAACACTCACCTTGACATGGATCTATCTGAGAGATCCATGGCCAGATTTGAGGAGTTGCTAAAGACTCAGTTATCAATGGCTGTTAAAGGTCTTAAGAAAGAGATACAGGAATTAGGACAAAGAACCCACACCTTAGAAACTATCACAGACCATATTCTGGATACTCAAGCATGATATAGATGGGATATTACATCTAATACGACAAAGACAACATTGCTTGAATATGAAGTGGAAGACTTGGAAAATAGGTCCCGCAGAAACAACATTTGCTTTTGAGGGATCTCTAAACAAATCAGGGACTTAATCCCTTATATTACGGCGGGCATAAAAATCATACTAGCTGAATTAACGGATAATGATCTGGAAGTAGAGAGAACACATAGGGCACTTGGGGCCATGGTTGTAGGTACTGGGAGGAATGCGGGGGAAAAATACCCCCAGATGTCTCATTGTGTGCATGTATGCATATAGAAGTTGTTAAGTGTTTTGTGTTTCAAGTGAGCTGTATCCCACCAGAATTATTTTGTTTCCTACACCCCTGCTTGGGCCCACCAACAACCTAAATCTTCCCAGAGATGTGATTGCCCGCTTTCTCCGACAAAAAACAAGGGTTCAAATCCTAGCAGCTTCCAGGAAATTGTTGAAAATTGTAGGCCCAGATGGCTCCATCCTACAAATCTACGCTGATTTGGCCCCATCTACTTTGATAAAGAGCAGAGAGATGCGACCTGCTCTGCATGTACTGATACAGCAAAAAATCCCCTACAAATGGGGTTTTCCCTTTTGCATATTGTTTCATCTCAATGGGACCAATTGCTCAGCACAAACGCTAGAAGAATGTTATAAGCATTTAGTCCAACTAAAACTCGTCCCAGAAGGGGAATCCACCAAACCCCGTGAACCAGGTCAAAAACATAGACCATCAAGACAGTGGACAGAAGTGCCATCTACCAAATGCCAGAAAAGTGTAACCGGTCAGAGTTCTCATCCTAATCGAGAAAACAAGACCTCTCCCTCTTCATCCAAAGAGACTCTATCATCTCAGGCACCGGGAAGAGTCTACCTAATCACTTGAAGGGGCCACAAATTGAATTCAAAAAATTCAATGGCGGAACTAGGGAATCTCAGTTCTTCAACTTACAAACTGTCATTTTGAGCTCTTTATTTCATGTGTTATGTACACATGTAAACAATGCAAATTATTTATATATCCGTTTCGCTTTTTGCAGCACTCTGCAGGATTGAGCCTTAAGTAAGGATAAGGTGATAAAGCATAACTAGTTACTTGAAACATTTATATATTGTATCTTTCTCATTCTAGGGACTTCTAGAGGGAATTTGTTTTTTATTTAGTTTTCTCTCTACCTGACTCTGTCGGTACTAGTTTTTCTTATTTTGCTTTTTCTCTCCTTATCTCCTTTCCCTTTAACCTAGGCACGTAAGTGCATAAGTACAGTTAAAGGAGGATAAGTTACATTATTGTTTTTATTTTTTAGGTTTTGTATAAAAATTGCCATTGTTAAAGGTCCTTGACTTTTCTATGCTTCATTCAGCTATACAGTTGCTTCTACCTGAGAAAAACATTCTCCCCTCATGTGATGGCTCCTCCTAAAGGCCTTTGGGTCTCCTCCATGCCTTCAGTCAGCTCTAGAGAAGACTGGGGTAAGTGCTCTACAACATCGCTTTGCATAGCACACACATATGTATTACAATGAACAATCTAGTTGTGGTCCAGTTGACACATAATGTCAAGGGATTTAATTCCCCATTCAAGAGAAGCAAAGCTATTATATTGAATAGAGACTATTATCCCACTGTCCTGTTCATGCAGGAAACACATTGTGTTCAAAACTAAATTCCCAAATTTCTCCATAAAAGTTACCCACTGGTCTACACGGCAAGCCAAACCTCTAAAAAGGCCGGGTCAACCATACTGATAAACAAAGATTTCCCATTCATTACTATTATCATTAGTAAGATTCAGGATAGATTGATTTCTATCTATGCTCCAACAGTCAACCCCCATAAAAGTCTAATTGGATTATTAAGATTTCTGAACCAATCAGACTATGGTAGACTTATCATAGGAGGTGATCTGAAATTAGCCCTAGGCACGGAGCAGAATAGGACGTGGAGGTAATCGATTTTCTAGAAAATTAAAATGGATAATATTCCTGCTTTAAAAACTAAATTTGATAGACTCCTGGAGGGAACTATATCCCAATGATAGAGAATATTCATTCTATTCCCACAATTGTGGCACATACCCCAGCATAGATTACATGTTAATAGATTCTTCCCTAATTGATCAGGATAAATTTAGGAATAGAAAGTTGGACTGGAGTGGTTTGGGCTACTCAAAAGGCATATATAAGAGGCATGTGTATTAAAATCGCATCTAATCCTAAAAAGCAGCAAAAAATTTACGAAACAAGCTAATCCCAATAACACCATTAGACAACAGATTGAAAAAACCAGGAAGGAGCTAATTAGCCTGGCTCCCTACTGGCTAGAAAGTTAAAATCTAAGGCAGCACAATCAAAGATCCATCAAATAAAAACTCTTTCAGTACAAATTTCTGCTAGCCCCTCCAAAATACAAAATCCTTTTTGTTTTTAATTTTACGAAAAACTATATACAGCTTCAACACAAATAGACCAATATGAGATGCAAAACTTCCTAAATTAATGTGATCTTCCTACATTATAAGAGGAAGATCTTGAAAGACTTAACGCCATTTTCTCTAGAAGAGGTTAGAAAAAACATCCAAAAAGCCAAATTAGGTAAATCCACAGGCCCAGATGGGTTCTCTAATTTATATTATAAAAAAATTGTAGATATTCTAGCCCTACATTTAGTCGTACTATATAATGCAATTTTAGAGGGCCAACAAACCCCATCTGAACTAAACTTGACAGAAATAGTTTTGTTTCCCAAGGCAGGCCAGGGAACTATAGGCCAATATCCCTATTAAATAATGATATTAAAATATTGGCGAAAATCATGGCCAAGAGGATATTGACCTTCTTGCCAAAACTAATTCACAATGACCAAGTAGGGTTCATCCCATATAGACAGGCAGGGGACAATATCAGAAAGGTACCAAACTTAATCCATCACACAAACAATCTAAAAAACAGGCTTGTCTCTTGGTTATGGACGTCGAAAAAACCTTTGATTCTCTGGAATGGCCCTATCTCTATGCATCCTCGTGAAATTTGGTTTTAACGGGCAATTCAGAAATTTAATAAAATCACTTTATAACTCCCCTGGGAGCTTTAAGAAGGCCCTCTTAAAGCTCCCAGCCTGGACAAAGCCATCTAAAAACATACAAAGGGGATACCAGACAGGGATGCCCATTATCTCCTTTGCTCTTTGCCATCGCAATGGAACCCCTGGAGCAAGCAATTAGGGCAAATAAAGAGATCAAAGGTATAGAAGTGGGACACCGCCAATTCAAAATCTGCCTATTCGCGGATGATATATTATGCACCCTTATAGACCCATTACATTCCATACCAACACTTATACAAACTATAGATTTGTTTGGTCTCTTCTCAGGGCTTAAAATACATTTGGAAAAAACAGAGGCTTTAGCAATCAATATCACTTCTGAAGAGAAAAACTCCCTCAGGGACACACATAATATTAATTGGTCTACCAGACACATTAAATATTTAGGAATACATTTGACCCCTAAAATAGAGGATTTATATAAGGCCAATTACACTCCCCTCTTAAATAGGTGGGCGAAAATTGCGCATGTCTTGGTTAGGGAGAATCAATACAATTAAAATGAATGTCCTGCCCAGACTGTTGTATCTGTTCAGAACTCTACCGATCCCATTAATCGCTAAGGAATTATCGAATATCCAAAGACAAATATTTCGATTTATATGGCAACAAGGCCCGTCGTGTATCTCAAAGCAAATAATGTTCAAACATAAAACACCAGGTGGCTTTTTGTCATGAATCAGCCAGTGGCCATATTGGGACTGGCAGCAGAGGCCACACCCAGTGGCCATATTGTGTTTGGACAAAGTTCATGGCTCAGGCGGCAGCCATATTGGGACTGGCAGCGGTAACCTCTAGGAGCCATTTTATGATCGGACTCTACTCTCCACATGGCCATGTAGAAGACAACTGGAGTACAGGATACCTACATCTGTACTTAGTGGGGTTTGGGGCTCGCAGACCCCCTGTTATACTGTTGTAGGGTTGTATTGTTATTTTGTGGTCTAGGGGATAAAGTATTGTGGGTTTGCCCCTTGGCATATTCCCATCCCTTCCATGTTTAGGCTCATTGTAATGAGTATCCTGTGAGGGATCTAATGGGATATATTGGTTGTATGTGGGTGAAACATTGGGTGTTATATTTGTAAATATGAATGTATGTTATTATATTATAGGAGGGAAAACCGTTGAATACAGCCAAGCCTCCTTTGTTCCCAAAGGCCTGTTAATCCCATTAGCTAAGTGTCCAGCAGAGTACTAACAATGGGGAGCTCACAGCTGCACAGCAGAAAGGCAGGCACCCAGAAACAATGGGATGGCCTGAGGCTTCTCAGCCTTCATAGCATGGGCACAGGAGAGCCAAGGCATGCTTTTCCCTGGAGATTCAGAGCCCAAATGAATTAGTTGGCCTCGCCTAGTGGGTGGACCTGGGGAGGAGTCTCATGGTTCCCACGTAGGGACCCTGTCTGATTGGCCAGAGGCAGTTAGGGGCTGACTAAAGGTAGCCCCTCCTGGTAATGTTGTATGCCTGTTTAAAAGATGTTGTTTTCCAAATAAAGTTGTTCATAATTTTCATCAAGACTTTGTGTGCAGGTGTATTATTGACCCAGGGGCATATGCTGGTAGAGGAGATCATTTCTGACTCCCTTCCAGGTTTCCCAGGCACACTACCAAAAGCTGGGACTTATGCTCTTGCATCCGCAAGGACTGTCCATTGGTCTGGAGCCACCCAAACTTAGGTCTAAAACCTACAGGAGATAAGAGGACTAGGATTCTCTATACTCCATCATCATTGTATGTTGTGACAGCTTGTCGTGCCCAAATGTAAAAGTATACTTCAAAGCAGCACAACTATTATTTCTAGCGAAAGTCTGGATAATATGTTTCTGTGTATTATTAAATTGCCTGAAATATTATTTTCCTCCTCCACAAACCCTGAACTGTAGCCCACTAATACAGTGAAATTAAAGGGCCACAGCAGTCCAAGATGTAATATCATGCACTTAATACATCAAATGTTATACATTACAAAAGATTTTTGTAAAATAATTAGGTTCTAGGTATATAATAGAATAATTACATTAAAGAGATATGGGAGGATTGTTTTATCTTCCCCTTGTTCTGACATGTTACAGAAAACAAAGGATCACAACACTTTTATCCCAATTGTCTTCAATGTAAAATTAAATTTAAAAAAACACTGGTAACAGGCATCATTGACTATACTTTCTCTCAAGATGATTTCAGTTCATTAGATAAGTGAATCAAATGCAATGTTGTTTTAAAGACACCATAGAAAGTTTTGGACTACAGTGGCCCTTTTAAATGTACAGATTTATAAAGGAGAGATGTATTGTAGCTATAGGAAGAGATGATGTGTGACCCACTTGCCAGTCTGACTGTGCCAGTTCTACCCATCACAACTCCAAAGGATGTCTTGGCTGTACAGATGTAACTCCCCTCGATGTTGTAGCTGACACTCTGAGATATGACCAGTGACCCATTAGCAAGGACAGTCAGTGGCCCATCAGTGTCCAGCAGCTCCCCATCCTTCCTCCAGGTTACATTAGAAGGTCCCTCTGTGCTGCCCAGGTCACAATGTAAGATAGCACTTTCTCCTGGCAGAAGGACAGCATGCAAGGGGTCCGAGTTGCAGCTGAAGTCTAGAGAGATGCTCTGTCCTACAAAAGAAGAAAACAAACAAAAAAATTAGGAGTATGTCATACATTCTGTAGATACCCTGTAAAGCAAATAGCTGTGCAGGTTAAGGTGGATAAAAGTCATTCAATCACATATAATAGTTGTGGTAATTGCGAGTTGTCATTACACAATGTTAAAAGATACATGCTTGTGCATGCGCAATGAGCGCCAAAAGCTACGGGTTTGACGGGGGCTGCAATAAGCTCATTTGACGCTCATTGCGAGGCCCGCAAGACTCATAGTCAGCCATTTTTTTAAAGCCAGTAACTCGAAAGCCGTTCAGGGACAGCCAAAAGAGCACAATTGATTACAAAATTAGTTTACAACCTCACACACACACCACAGGGGGAGAGGCAGGGAGCCTGTAAGTGAGGTTGCAAGCTTATTTGCTATTCAATTGGCGTTTTTTGGTAGTCTCAAAATGGCTATGCGAGAAAAAAATGTTCAAGCCCGTTAATCCAAAGCACATTTTGTCCTTGGGAAAATTGATCAATTTCCCAAGCTCACAAATGGTTTCAAACCCGTAGAGCAGGGGGAAACATACACAGGGGTGAGAGAGTGGGGAGGGGCTCGCGATGAGCGCCAAAGGCGAGGCCCAAAAGTTGCAGGTTGGGCGAAGAGGCTAATTGCGAGGCTCGCGATGAGCGCCAAAGCCATTCATCACGAGGCAGGTAAAGTAGAGGGGGGAAGAGGCTTGCAATGAGCACCGAAGGTGCTCATTGAGAGGCAGGAAAGGGGTGGGTTGGCCGAGGACTACAATGACGGACGCTTATTGCCCGTAAAGTAGACAGGTGGCAAAACTCACAATAAGCGCTGAAGGCGCTCATCGCAAGGCCCGCAAGTTACAGGGGGGAGAGCCTCGCATTGTGTAGCAAACAGCATTCCCAGGCTTCAAATTTTATTGCCATCTTTTTTGACGGGCAAGTCGCTAGTGAATTAATATTAGCCAGAATTCTGCATTATTGGTCCTCCTATTTATTCACTGTATCCCCTTTACTTAGCGTTATGGAATATGTAGACTCTTTATAAAAAAATTATATTATCATTACTTTAAAGTGCTGGCTAATTTATATAGTGCTGTTTACAAGTGTTACAGAACTTACAAATTTCATGCAAAAACTAAGAACGACAACACAATTAAAGGGCTGGTTAAATTCAATATTTATATTATGATCTGTTTAAGAACTGACATTCATAATGGGCAAATTGCTTTTCAAAAAGTGAAAATATAGACAAATACAGGCCTCAATTTAATAACTATTATATGTAATTATGATCTACTGTGGGCAGACAACCTGTCACCTGATTTGCAATTTACAACAGGGTCACCTACTCAGAAGAAAAATCAGGTAAGTAAACAAATTTTAATAATAGTCAACTGTAAAAGATCATTGCATAAAATAGATAATAAACTAAGGGCTATATTGTTCATAAGTATGTCCCTTTAAGAGATTGTATGTATTTAATATATATATATATATATATATATATATATATAGATATAGATAGATAGATAGAATCTATATAGATATATGTCACTATAATAGTTGTCAGTACTGGGAATGCTTACAATGTTGGACACACTTTGCGAGCCTCGCAAAGCCACGCAAGCTGTTTGCGACCCATAGGGTGAGGCGAGCAGTTGAGGCAGGTGAGATTTAGGCTGCAATGAGCGCCGAAGACGCTCATTGCACTGCTCGCCTCACGAAGCAAGGCAAGCAGTTAAGGCACGCAGGACTTAGGTGGCGAGCAGTTTCACGAGAAGGCGCTCATTGAGAGCTACGCGATGAGCGGCGAAGACGCTCATCGCGGGGCTCACGAAGAGCACCGGGAGCGGGAGAGGCTTGCAATGAGCACCGAAGGTGATCAGTGCAAAGCAGGAAAGTTGAAGTACACGGGGGGAGGGGGGAGGGATAAGTGTCAAAGGTGCTCAGAAGAGCAAAAGCCTCACATTGTGCGACAAACAGCATTGCCAAACAGCATATCAAACCTGTGGCACCCATAAACCCTTACATTTTGGAGATCTGCCTCTTTTTGGTTTCAATGAAGTGAGGTCATCATTATGTTAAAGTGCGGGCATTACCATAAATTTTAAAAAGTCTTTTAATAAGACTGGATTATATCATGCTGCCTACAACTTTATTTCAATCTTACATGCCTTTTATACATCAGATAATGCATTTTGCATATATTGCCCAATCCACAACAACAATTGAAATCAATAAAATAGAAAAGTGCTGCTGCGTGTAAAGATAGATGTGTGTAGTGAGAGTCTGAGTGTATGTGGGAGAGGCTGTTGTATAAGCAATGTATGAATGACTTGCGCTCAGGCTTGGTTGCTATAGCGACTCTATTCCTATGATGGACGAGAGGCAGTGAGCAGTAGAAAAAATAGGTTATTTTAGCCAAATTGTACAGTGTATTAAAGGACCACAGCACCCTCCAACTGTCTGGCATGCATTTAAAAACATGTTATTTGAAAGAAAAAAAAATACAAATGTTATAGCATGTCCTTAATCAATATTTAGATGGCTTTTGCAAAACAGACCCTTTTTGTGAGAAAATCTAATTAAATGGACATTGAAAGTGTTTACATCTGAATCAGGATATTTGATAATGTTGCACTGGGTGTAAATAATGCGTTTTTAAATGCAAAAGTAGGAATTGTGTTCCATGTCCCTTTAAGAGATTGCAAGGCACTACTGCACGGATTGCTTTATTGAATTGTACGGCTCTGACTGATACAACTGATATATATGAACTAGCGACTTGCCCGTCAAAAATGACGGCAATACATTTGAAGCCTGGCAATGCTGTTTTCCACACAATGCGAGGCTATGGCCCCTCCGAGCACCTTCGGCACTCATCGCAAGCCGCGCACTGTGCACCTTCGGCGTTCATCGCTAGCCCCGCACTGTGCTCTTTCGGCGCTCATTGTGAGACGCAAATTTCCTGCTTTGCAATGATCAACTTCGGCGCTCACTGCAGCAAAGTCCCGCTGGCTTTGCAATGAGCACCTGCGGCGCTCATCTCCACCCCTGCAATGAGCGCCTTCAGCAAGAGAAGAAGGGAGAAAAGAGGATGGAGGAAATATGAGGGATGGAGATGAGGAAAGAGAGAGATAGAAAATTAAGTGGACATATAGGAGGAGAAGATAAGGGAAGTGAAAGAGAGAAAAAAGGGAGAGAGAAGGGGGAGGTATGAATGGGGAAAAAGGAGGAAAGGGGACATGAGGTTAAGAAAAGATGTAGAAGGGAAAGAGGGAGAGTGAGGAAAAGAAGGATTAGTAAGTGAAAAGAGAGGAGGGGACAGAGAAGATGGAAGAAAGAGAATGGGGGGAAAAATGGGTAAAGAAAAAAGGGCTAGAGAGAAGAGTGAGAAAGGGGCAAGAGGGAGAAGATGAGGGGAAAGCAGGGGAGAGAAAAAAAGAGATAGAAGAGGGAAAGGGAAGAAAAGAGGTACGACGAGGTAATGAGAGAGAGAGAGAGACAGGAAATGGGAAAGAGGAGGGGGACAGAAGATGAACAGGTAGAAAGAAGAATGAGTGAGAGAGGAAAGAGAAGTAGAAAGAAGAGAGAAAAAGAGGACTTGGAGCCACAGGGGTAAGATGTGGCAGGAGGAGAAGTAGGAGGGACTGTGGGCCAAAGTGGGCTGCGGGAGGGCCAATGGGACTATCGGGGGGCAGCAAGGGCTGCAGGGAGTGCTGGGCCAGAGGAAGGGTTTCAAGGGTTTCAAGTGGCTGGGGTGGGAGAGAAAGGTAGTCTGTATGTAGGAAGTCTAGGGAGATGTGATAGTGGCATACTCAAGGTGGAACGTGATGCTGCTGGATCATTGCATTTCATTAGGATTTATTTCTGATTATTTAATTATTTACATGCTGAGTGCTATAATTTTAAATTACTATTAATTCTCCATCTATTCCTGGTTGAGCTGAACCAGAATTACTAGACAGCTTGAAATGCAGAGTATGTATATACATGGCTTGTCTTATTAATTGTTAGTTTGGCATTTATGTTCTTGTCATGATCCTCCTGACCACCATTTTTGGGACTCATGTGATCCGGTGGTGTGGTCTGTGTATAGTTATATTATGTAATGTTAATTACTGTATGTTATGTTGCTTGCCTATGTGTGATTGACTTGTGATGTGGGATTCTGTATGCTGCATGTTTGGTTCATTAAGTGTTAAATATTTTAGAATGTTGTGTTGTCAGGCTGTAACTGTCAGAGTTAAGCAGTTGAGAGATTCAGTTGAGATTCAGAGTTGGTGTCCCTGAGGAAAAGCCTGTTCTGAATGCAGTCTATGAAGTTTCCACAGAAATAAAAACAGTTTCTGATATTTTTCTACCTCTGAGCCAGAGTCCATATTTTTAAATACTGCATCAGAGAAGGCCGTTTTAGAGACATCTGTTGTCTTGGTGAAGGGATATAAAGAACCGGGTGTATCTGCTGGGTAGGTTTGGCCATAACAGCCTTATCAGGCCCAAGTGAAGAAAGCAGATCACCACAGTTCTCATTTGTGTTTGTGTTGACATTAAACTGTTAAAAAATATGTTTTCTTCATGTTTTACACAATATAAAAACAAGTAGTAACACTGCAAATCATATGTTAATGTAATAAAAAATGAATCATTACCCTAAAATATAACTAGGAACTTGCCCGTCAAAAATGATGGGAATAAAATTGTAAGGCTGGCAATTCTGTTTGCCACACAATGTGAGGCTTTTGCTCCTCTGAGCACCTTCGGCGCTCATCGAGAGCCCTGCGCTGAGCGCCTTTGGCACTCATCGCGAGGCTCGCAATGAGCACCAAAGACGCACAGTTGCAAGACTCTTACCCTATGTACTTAAAGTTTCCTGCTTTGCAGTTATCACTTTCGGCGCTTATTGCAAGACTCTCGCGATGCTTATCGCGAGCCTTGCAATGAGCACCTCTGGCGCTCATTGCAAGCCTTTCCTCCCATCTATTGTACAGGCCATTTACTGCAGAGTTCCTTAACCTGCTAGTTTTCTGCTTGGCAATGGCATGTGTCTCTTTCCACCATCTCCCCCCTGTCCCTTCCCTGTGTCTTTCTCCTCTGTGTGTCTGCTGAATGTTCGCGTGTTACGCGCGGATTTCCGTTTGTTTTATTTTCAAAGTCCAGCATGCCTGGCGTTGTTCACGTGTGTTACTGTCTTTGCTGTCGTGCACTTTCTAAGGTCCGCGTGCTTGGCTTTGCTCAGCCTCATTTTCATATTGTTTCCGATTTCTCATGTTTTTTCCTCGCTTAGCCGACTTTCGATTGACGAAAAACTGCAAATATGTCTCAAATTCGATTGCAACCTGACTCCCAGGCTTCCTGGCTCTCCCCTTGTGCTGTGTGTGACTGTGTTTGAAAATTTTTTTATTTATTATTTTGCTTGTTTTTCGGGTTTTTTGAGTTATGCACTTGAACTAAGTTTGACCGTGCTTCGTGAGGCTTGAGGTGCAATGAGCGCCTAAGTCGTCTGTGCGTCAACAGCTCGCCTGGTTTCGCAAAGGCTCGCAATCAACTGTTCCCCTGGCTTCGCGAGTGACGCAAGTCCGTTACCAACATCGCAAACGTTCCGAACATTTCCAAGATCCACAACTACAGTGCCTTGCAAAAGTATTCACCCCCTTGACCTTTTACCTATTTTGTTACATTACAGCCTTTGTTAATCTGAATTTTATGGGATGAATCAGAACACAATCGTCTAAGTTGGTGAAGTGAAATGAGAAAAATATATACATAATTTTTTTTTTTTAAATAGAAAACCGAAAATTGGCATGTGCCTACTTATTCACCCCATTTGTTATGAAGCCCATACAAAGCTCTGGTGCAACCAATTACCTTCTGAAGTCACATAATTAGTGAAATGATGTCCCCCTGTGTGCAATCTAAGTGTCACATGATCTGTCATTACATATACACACTTTTTTTGAAAGGCCCCAGAGGCTGCAATACCTAAGCAAGAGGCACCACCAACCAAACACTGCCTCGAAGACCAATAAACTCTCCAAACAAGTAAGGGACAATGTTGTTGAGAAGTACAAGTCAGGGTTAGGTTATAAAAAAATACCCAAATCTTTGATGATCCCCAGGAACACCATCAAATCTATCATAACCAAATGGAAAGAACATGGCACAACAGCAAACCTGCCAAGAGACGGCCGCCCACCAAAACTCACGGACTGGGCAAGGACGGCATTAATCAGAGAGGAAACACAGAGACCTAAGGTAACCCTGGAGGAGCTGCAGAGTTCCACAGCAGAGACTGGAGTATCTGTACATAGGACGACAATAAGCTGTATGCTCCATAGAGTTGGGCTTTATGGCACAGTGGCCAGAAGAAACCATTACTTTCAGCAACAAACAAAATGGCACGTTTTGAGTTTGCAAAAAGGCATGTGGGAGACTCCCAAAATGTATGGGGAAGGTGCTCTGGTCTGATGAGACTAAAATTGAACTTTTCGGCAATCAAAAAAAACGCTATGTCTAGAGCAAACCCAACACATCACATCACCCAAAGAACACCATCCCCACAGTGAAACATGGTGGTGGCAGCATCATGCTGTGGGATGTTTTTCAGCAGTTGGGACTGGAAAACTGGTCAGAGTTGAGGGAAAGATGGATGGTGCCAAATACAGGGATATTCTTGAACAAAACCTGTACCACTCTGTGCGTGATTTGAGGCAAGGACTGAGATTCACCTTCCAGCAGGACAATGACCCCAAACACACTGCTAAAGCAACACTGGAGTGGTTTAAGGGGAAACATGTAAATGTGTTGGAATGGCCTAGTCAAAGCCCAGACCTCATTCCAATAGAAAATCTGTGTTCAGACTTAAAGATTGCTGTTCACAAGCGCAAATCATACAACTTGAAGGAGCTGGAGCAGTTTTGCAAGGAGGAATGGGCAAAAAATCCCAGTGGTAAGATGTGGCAAGCTCATAGAGACTTATCCAAAGCGACTTGGAGCTGTGATTGCTGAGGTGGCTCTACAAAGTATTGACTAGGGGGGTAAATAGTGATGCACATTGACTTTTTCTGTTATTTTGTCCTATTTGTTGTTTGCTTCACAATAAAAAAAATAAAAAAATAGAACAGCTTCAAAGTTATGGGCATGTTCTGTAAATTAAATGATGCTAATCCTCAAAAACACAAATAATGACAAGGAGGGTGAATACTTTTGCAAGGCACTGTATATACAGTGGATATAAAAAGTCTAGACACCCCTGTTAAAATGTCAGGTGTCTGTGCTGTAAAAAAATGAGACAAAGATAAATAAAAAGCTGAACATGAAGAGGAACTTCATCTTTCAGCATGACAACGGCCCAAAGCATACATCCAAATCAACAAAGGAATGGCTTCACCAGAAGAAGATTAAAGTTTTGGAATGGCCCAGCCAGAGCCCAGACCTGAATCCGATTGAAAATCTGTGGGGTGATCTGAAGAGGGCTGTGCACAGGAGATGCCCTTGAAATCTGACAGATTTGGAGTGTTTTTGCAAAGAAGAGTGGGCAAATCTTGCCAAGTCAAAACGTGCAATGCTGATAGACTCATACCCAAAAAGACTGAGTGCTGTAATAAAATCAAAAGGTGCTTCAACAAAGTATTAGTTTAAGGGTGTGCATACTTATGCAACCATATTATTTTATTTTTATATTTTTTCTTCCCTCTACCTAAAAGGTTTCAGTTTGTTTTTCAATTGAGTTGTACAGTTTATAGGTCACATTAAAGGTGGAAAAAGTTCATTTTTTGTCACATGTATCACACAGCCAGTACTTGCCAAATATTCCTGCAGCTCCTTTAATGTTGCTGTAGGCCTCTTGGTAGCCTCCCAGACAAGTTTTCTTCTCGTCTTTTCATCAATTTTGGAGGGAGCTCCAGTTCTTGGTAATGTCACTGTTGTGCCATATTTTCTCCACTTGATGATGACTGTCTTCACTGTGTTCCATGGTATATCTAATGTCTTGGAAATTATTTTGTACCCTTCTCCTGACTGATACCTTTTAATAATGAGATCCCTCTGATGCTTTGGAAGCTCTCTGCGGACGATGGCTTTTGCTGTGGGATGCGACTAAGAAAAGTTCAGGAAAGACCAACTAGAGCAGCTGAACTTTATTTGGGGTTAATCAGAGGCACTTAAAATGATGGCAGGTGTATGCTGACTCCTATTTAACACGATTTGGAATGTGATTGCTTAATTCTGAACACCGCTACATCCCCAGTTATAAGAGGGTGTGCAGACTTATGCAACCACATTATTTTTCTTTTTTTTTTTTTCTTCCCTTGACATAAAAGTTTCCAGTTTGTTTTTCAATTGAGTTGTACAGTTTATAGGTCACATTATAAGTGGAAAAAGTTCTGAAATGATTTATCTTTGTCTCATTTTTTTGCAGCGCAGAAACCTGACATTTTAACAGGGGTGTGTAGACTTTTTATATCCACTGTATATACATACAGACATACACATACATACAGACACATTTTAACTTAATCCAGAAGTCTCCAAGTCTCTAAAATGCAAAAGTTAGTATTTTGTCCACTTTACCCTACCCCTCTCTCGCTCCCCCACATTATCCACATTTTCTGTAACAGAAAAATACTCTCTTCACTTAAAGGGTCTCTGCCACCCCAACAGGAAGTTTATTTAATTTTAAAGAGCATTAAAAACTGGCTATATATTGTATCAGCAGTTTTTCTCTACAGTAACTAATTTCTGAAATATTTATTCCTGTATGCAAATGTGTGTCTCAGAGTACTTAATAAGGGTGGGAGAGAGTGCATCCATCGAAAAACAGAATATTCATAAAGTAGCTAGACCCACATACTATATCAACAATCAACATTACAGAAAGAAGGACACAAACAATATATCATTAAAAATGTACTTTTATTTCTTCTCTTAAAATAACCATACACTGTTGCTTAAAAAAATAGACAATTAAAATATACCACAGTATTTAGTGTTGTAGGGTATGGGGTTCAAATATATCATAGATAATATATTCAATTTTGATGAACATTCAGTGTATTCTACAATAGCTAAAATCTTGGGAGTGGTTATGGTGCACCTATGAATACTTAATATGATATTACCTTTGTTTATAACACACTTGAGCATTTATACAATTCCAAATGCTGAGTATACTGCCTGAAGAAAGCTGAAATGTCTTTGTTTTTAACATTAAACATGAAATTGGAGGGCCTGGAAGCCACCGCAGCCTGCTGTGGTTGGGAGTAGGGCCCTTTGACCTGGCAGGACCGGTATGGAAGGAGGTGGCTAGCTGGGGGAGGCGGAGCCGTTATAGGCTGGTTTGCCGCCAAAAGTTATCAGTAGGCCCCCAGCTAGACATGAGGGAAGATACCCACCCACCCATCCCTAAAGTATTTTTGTTTATTGTTGATATGTTTGTAAGTAAAAAATAAAAATAAATAAGTAAATAAAAAAGTAAAAAAAAAAAAAAAAAGGAAATGGATAAAATAAATAAAATGATGGTTGTACATTGTCAAGTTTAAAGATTGTCTTGTTTGGTGGAGCACTTGTGATTTTTATATTGTTTAAGTGTGCATTATATGCTAACAAATTATGTTTATGTTGTTGTCACCGTGGCGGGTCATGGGGGACAGTGGAAAAATGGGTAAGATCCTACCCTACGGTGGTATGGATGTTACAACACGGAATGCCCTGGATGAGGCTTCAGGGCATAGGGCCTACTGTCTCTGGCCAGGCTCCTCCCCTGACGTGGTTATGTTTATTTATTATTGGTTATGGTTATTATGTTTACTTGTGTTTACCAATAAACGCTGTGGCCTGTCTTCCTCCCAACAAGTAGTCTGTGTCTAATCATTAAATTTAGCCTATGAAGTAGTTTGGGTCTAATTGTCATATGTTAGAGGTAATTGTGTTTAACCTATATCCATACATACCAACTGGGCCTTGCTTAGGTCAAGTAATTCTTGTAAGTTTGCTTCCCATTTACATTCATTCAGGTAATATAAATCTGGAAATAGTATTTATCACTTGTTCGTTAACTTTATCCTATTAAGATATGCTTATACGCCCCGTTGTATACGCCCTACCTTAAACTAAATAAATAGTACCTGTATGGGTCTACCCACTGCAGCCTATGCAGACACAGACTCTGTAGGGCAGGATGTGCAGTGTAGTGAACTAGCCTATCAAGGATCACATCTGATTGTTACGGAATGTTGCTGAGAGATGGACACTGATTGGTTAGTATGAGACACTGCACAGCAAGTACATCACAATCGTTTTCTCCGTGAGCTGCAGATGACAGACCCAAGTAATATTTGTTTGATTTTAGGCAGAGCTTATAAGCACTTCCTATTAAAATAAAGTACATAAAAGTAATTACATACATAGGTATATTACAAAGGTAGTAACATTCAGAAAACTTCAATATCCTTAGTAGTGTGGTTTATCTATCCAATTATAAGTAATACATTCAGAAAATGATGTACTTTCTCTCCAAAGGAATTTGCATAAAATAGAGAAATTGGCGACTAAATGGCAGATGAGATTTAATACGAATAAATGTAAAGTTATGCATTTGGGAAGGAAAAATAGCCATGCAATTTATAAACTTAGTGGAGTAAATCTAGGGGTATCAGATATTGAAAGGGATTTGGGAGTGCTTGTGGACAACCGGCTAGGTAACAGTGCTCAATGACAAGTAGCAGCTGCAAAGGCAAATAAAACATTAGCATGTATTAAGAAGGGTATAGAAGTAAGGGAAGCAAATATAATTCTGCCACTATACAAATCTCTAGTACGCCCTAATTTGGAATATAGAGTACAATTTTGGGCACCACTTCATAAAAAGGAAATTATAGAGCTGTAAAAAGTACAGAGAAGGGCAACAAAACTAATAAGGGTAATGGAGGGGCTAAGTTATGAAGAAAGACTAACCAAATTAAACTTATTTTCTCTAGAAAAAAATGCATTTAAGAGCTTATATGATTACCTTATATAAATGTATCCAATATCAATACAAGGCTTTGTAAAGTAAACTTTTTGTGCCAAGAGGTTTTCAATTGACAAGAGGTTGAGGTTAGAAGTAAAAAGATTCCACCTTAAAGAAAGAAAAGGGGTTCTTCACAGTAAGGGTGGTTATACTGTGGAATTCTCTACCGAAGGAAGCGGTGACAGGGCATTCAATAGATAAAAAAGGGACTGGAAAGGGACTTTAAAAAGGGACTGGATATATTTTTAAATAAAAAGGGCATTTAGGGTTATCCTGAATAATTAGAGAGGTAGTACTGATCCAGGGAGAAGTCCGTTCACCAGTATCTGGGGTCAGGAAGGAATTTTTTTTTTCTGTTCTGTCAGTTTCCCCTGCTAACAATTTACTGAATATTGAATCCACCTGGTCTATTCTGATTAATCTTCCACCCTTGCCCCATTATCTCCTCACTGCTATGACATGGCAGCATGCCCTGGCAATACCATGATAATGAGTCAGTTTCTGGCACTTCACATTAATCCCGCACTTATGGTCTCAAACATCTTCTTGGTTTCCTTTAGTGTGTAACCCTGAGAGAAGCAGTCGTAGACTATTCAGAGCACTGGATAAAAGCACTGTATATTCTACATTGTAGCTCAGGGTATGACTCTCAACTCTTCTTGTATCTGCATGTTTAAGGCTGAATTGTCATCAACTCATCAACCAATGCTATCATAAACCTAGAAACTATGTTGTCATAAACCCTCTAACAGCATAATGTGCTTTGGATAAAAGCACTCTAAAAAATGTAAATTAATAACAGGACTTTTTTTGAGTACTCCGCTTATGTACAATATACTTGGCCCTTTGAAAACTAGTGATTTTTTTACAACTGATTTTCAATTATAAGATGATAGTTCATGGATACATGTACAAATAATACAGTTCATATAACAGAATTTTAACATTTTACTATAAATAATTTAATTTAAATATTCTAGATAATAGTTCACTATATAGGAAAGCATAATTTTACACCAGATACATTTTGTATTATTTCACTACATTATAAATATCTGCATTTTAATAACAAAACTATTTTTGTCCCTGTGTAGAATCCAGGGTTGCCACACTATGGGCAGTATTAAATTCCAAGCCCGCAGTTGCCTTCAGGCAGCCCGTAAGTCAGCGGGTTCGAAATTTGCAACAGTCAAACAGCGATTTAATTAAACAACCCTGCAATTACATGGCTAGTCCGTAAGTAACGATTTAGAAACAGCCAATAGTAAATGAGACCGTCATCATGACTTCGGTAAAACATGGCATCTATAAATCAATCAATTAGTGTTTAGACTTCTGATATTAAAATCGGGCTCGCAATCCATTGATTTAATAATCAATAAAAATGAATGAACTGTTATAGTCCATGTGGGTGGCCTGATATGTATTAATGCCTTGATTCCCGAGATTGATATAACACGTAAATTAAACGTAATTTTTAATTTTTTGCAGATTTGCAAGCTTGAGACTGTTGTGCAATTAATTCAAATGTCTTTCATCGCTTTCCCCGTATTTTAAAGTCCAGTAATGTGTTTCTATTTGCTTTTGTAGTCTTATGAACAGGTGTTTAACCCCCTTGCGAGTCCTATCTGGTACATGTAGTATTTTTTGCTACATTTACCATTGATGGGTTTGAAGGCAATTGCAGGCTTGTGGGATTGTTGCAATTAAATCACGATTTTACCGATTGTAACGTTTGCGGAATTGAAAGATCAAAGGCTTAGATGGGTCGGAGTTACGATTTTGGCAACCGCAGGAATTTTCAGCCTGTAGCTCGCAAATAGATTGTGGGTAGCTAGAGGAGGCCGATTGAATATCAGTAACTTTTGCAGGCAACATTACAGGATTTAGTAATTGCGATTTTGACAATTTAATAGGGCCCTATATATAGAGCCCGATTCAATTGAGCAACCGTAAGTTAATGGAGCCCGTAAGTGAGGTTGTAAGTTAATTTGCTATTCAATTGGTGTCTTTTAGTGAGCTCCAAACGGTTTACAGGTTTGAAAACTTTGCGGTGGTTAAACCCGGAACTTACAGCCTCCCAAAGCCTTTGATCTGTCCCGTCCGCAAGCGTTAGGATCACTAAAATCGCCATTTAATTGCTACAATTCCCCAAGCCCGCAAATGGTTTCACACCCGTAAACGGCAAATGTAGGAGAGAATCCTACGAGTGCTAGAGAGGACCCGCAAGGGGGTTTAACCCCTGTCTGCAGCACTGTAAATGCAAATAAAAAATCAATGCTGCATTCGGAAATGACGGGAGAAGAAATTAAATACATTAGAATTAATTGCACAACAGTCTCAAGCCCGCATATCGACAATAAAACATATTTTTTTATGTATCATTTCGGGGTTATATCGATCTTGGGAATCAATGAGTTAATACATATCAGGCCACCCATATGGACTAGAACAGTATCAGCATTCATTTTTATTATTTCCTATTTTGAGGGTTTGCGAGTCCCATCGGATATCGGACCCCCAAACCTAATTGATTGACATGCAACCTACATGTTTTACTGCCGTAATGATGACGGTCTCATTTTCTATTGGCTGTTTCTAAATGGGTAGTTACGACCTTGCTTAATTGATCATGTTCCCGCCCTGAACTGCTAAGAACAAGTGCATGGTTTACGGCTTCGATGTTCGGCCCGTAACTTGCAGGCTTCTTCAACTGAATAGCACCAAAATCGGAGACAAACGGGAGCCTGCGAGATGTGGGCTTGCAATTGAATAGGGCTCATAGTTTTCATGCTTATCATTCAAACATATCAGATATTTAATCTACTTTTTTTTTTTGCATAACTAAAATTGGCTCATTTATCCCACTCCACAATTAATTATTCACTCTTAATGCTGCACAATTTTATGTGAACTGTTAATTATCTTGCATTTCTATTAATTGTTGTATCTAGTTTAATGTTATAGATTATAAGACCACTAGGGCCACATTTTTTTCTGTATAGAATAACTAAGCTTGATATTTTTTAGAAAGCAAATAAATGAAAAAAAAGTTGCTGTCTACTTCTTTCTTCTAGTTTCTCAGGAGGGTGTATCCTTGTAAACTAGTTCAGTTTTCATTAAACCCGTTGAAGCACTCACAGATTTAGCTGCCATTTTCTCATTTAATGATCGATATTTCCTATGGATTCAAAAACCTCTTTCCACATCAGGTTTGATTACCACAAATAATTTTGTTTACTTTCTAAAACCATTTTCCCTGTTTTCAAGTGTAGTTCTTAAACAAGCATCACCTATAATAGTTTTCATAGTGTGTAACACCCCAGCCATGCACGCATGCACACTATGAAAACTATTAAGTAATCTCAAGTGCTCAACGTTTGCCGTGCGTGCACATTGCGCATGCCGCGAATGCGCAGGGAAGGGAGGGAAGGAGGAGAGAAAGATACAGGGGAGGAAGGGAGAAAGACAGATGGGAAAGGGGGGGGGGAGAAAGACACAGGGGAGGGAGGGAGGATGGGAGAAAGACACAGGGGAGGGAGGATGGGAGAAAGACACAGGGGAGGAAGGGAGAAGGGGAGAAAGACACAGGGGAGGTAGGAGGGGAAGAGACACAGGGGAGGGAAGAGGGGATAAAGAGGCACAGGGGACGGGTGAGAGACACAGGGGAGGGGGGAAGAGACACAGGGGAGGGGGAAGAGACACAGGGGAGGCAGGGGGAAGAGACACGGGGGGAGACACAGGGGAGGGAAGGTGAAAAAACACAGGGGAGGGGGGAGACAGAGGAGGGGGAAAAAGAGACAAAGGGAGGGGGAAGAGATACAGGGGAGGGAAGAGGGGGGAGAAGACACAGGGGTGGTGGGGAAAGAGATACGGGGGGAGAGGCACAGAGGATGGCGGGTGTGGAGATACACAGGGTAGGGAGGGGGTGGAAGAGACACAGGAGGGGGAGAGACACAGAGGGGGGAGGAAGGGAGGAGAGAAGGGGAAAGAGATGGAGGGGAGGGAGGAGATGAGGGGAAAGACACAGGGAAGTGAGGGGGGAGAAACACAGAGAAGGGGAGGGGAAGAGAAACAGGGGAGGGAGGAGAGGAGGGGAAAGAGACAGGGGAGGGAGGAGAGGAGGAGAAAGAGACACAGGGGAGGGAGAAGTGGGGAAAGACACAGGGGTGGTGGGGAAAGAGGCACGGGGGGATAGACACAAATGATGTAGCGGGTGGATATACACAGGGTAGGGAGTGGGGAGAAACACAGGGGAGGGGAAAGAGAAACAAGAGACACAGGGAAGGGAGAGGGGTGAAAGAGACACAGGGGAGGGAGGAGGGGGAAAGAGACACAGGGGAGGGAGAGAGGGGAAAGAGAAATGGGAGGGAGAGGGGGAATAGAAACAAGGAACGGGGAAAGATGGTTTCACACCCGTAAACGGCAAATGTAGGAGAGAATCCTACGAGTGCTAGAGAGGACCCGCAAGGGGGTTTAACCCCTGTCTGCAGCACTGTAAATGCAAATAAAAAATCAATGCTGCATTCGGAAATGACGGGAGAAGAAATTAAATACATTAGAATTAATTGCACAACAGTCTCAAGCCCGCATATCGGCAATAAAACATATTTTTTTATGTATCATTTCGGGGTTATATCGATCTTGGGAATCAATGAGTTAATACATATCAGGCCACCCATATGGACTAGAACAGTATCAGCATTCATTTTTATTATTTCCTATTTTGAGGGTTTGCGAGTCCCATCGGATATCGGACCCCCAAACCTAATTGATTGACATGCAACCTACATGTTTTACTGCCGTAATGATGACGGTCTCATTTTCTATTGGCTGTTTCTAAATGGGTAGTTACGCCCTTGCTTAATTGATCATGTTCCCGCCCTGAACTGCTAAGAACAAGTGCATGGTTTACGGCTTCGATGTTCGGCCCGTAACTTGCAGGCTTCTTCAACTGAATAGCACCAAAATCGGAGACAAACGGGAGCCTGCGAGATGTGGGCTTGCAATTGAATAGGGCTCATAGTTTTCATGCTTATCATTCAAACATATCAGATATTTAATCTACTTTTTTTTTTTTGCATAACTAAAATTGGCTCATTTATCCCACTCCACAATTAATTATTCACTCTTAATGCTGCACAATTTTATGTGAACTGTTAATTATCTTGCATTTCTATTAATTGTTGTATCTAGTTTAATGTTATAGATTATAAGACCACTAGGGCCACATTTTTTTCTGTATAGAATAACTAAGCTTGATATTTTTTAGAAAGCAAATAAATGAAAAAAAAGTTGCTGTCTACTTCTTTCTTCTAGTTTCTCAGGAGGGTGTATCCTTGTAAACTAGTTCAGTTTTCATTAAACCCGTTGAAGCACTCACAGATTTAGCTGCCATTTTCTCATTTAATGATCGATATTTCCTATGGATTCAAAAACCTCTTTCCACATCAGGTTTGATTACCACAAATAATTTTGTTTACTTTCTAAAACCATTTTCCCTGTTTTCAAGTGTAGTTCTTAAACAAGCATCACCTATAATAGTTTTCATAGTGTGTAACACCCCAGGCAGGCACGCATGCACACTATGAAAACTATTAAGTAATCTCAATGGGAGAAAGACACAGGGGAGGGAGGATGGGAGAAAGACACAGGGGAGGAAGGGAGAAGGGGAGAAAGACACAGGGGAGGTAGGAAGGGAAAAGAGACACGGGGGAAGGGGGGAAGAGACACAGGGGAGGGAAGAGGGGATAAAGAGGCACAGGGGACGGGTGAGAGACACGGGGGAGGGGGAAGAGACACAGGGGAGGCAGGGGGAAAAGACACGGGGGGAGACACAGGGGAGGGAAGGTGAAGAGACACAGGGGAGGGGGGAGACAGAGGAGGGGGAAAAAGAGACAAAGGGAGGGGGAAGAGATACAGGGGAGGGAGGAGGGGGGAGAAGACACAGGGGTGGTGGGGAAAGAGATACGGGGGGAGAGGCACAGAGGATGGCGGGTGTGGAGATACACAGGGTAGGGATGAGGTGGAAGAGACACAGGAGGGGGAGAGACACAGAGGGGGGAGGAAGGGAGGAGAGAAGGGGAAAGAGATGGAGGGGAGGGAGGGAGGAGAGGAGGGGAAAGACACAGGGAAGTGAGGGGGGAGAAACACAGAGAAGGGGAGGGGAAGAGACACAGGGGATGGAGGGGAGGAGAGGAAAGATACAGGGGAGGGAGAAGAGGAGGAGAAAGAGACACCGGGGAGGGAGAAGTGGGGAAAGACACAGGGGTGGTGGGGAAAGAGGCACGGGGGGATAGACACAAATGATGTAGGGGGTGGATATACACAGGGTAGGGAGTGGGGAGAGACACAGGGGAGGGGAAAGAGAAACAAGAGACACAGGGAAGGGAGAGGGGTGAAAGAGACACAGGGGAGGGAGGAGGGGGAAAGAGACACAGGGGAGGGAGAGAGGGGAAAGAGAAATGGGAGGGAGAGGGGGAATAGAAACAAGGAACGGGGAAAGAGACACAGGGAAGGGGGTGGGGGAAGAGACACAGGTTCGGAGACGGGTGAAGGAACACAGGGATGGGAGAGGGGGGAAGAGACACAGGAGGGGGGGAGACACACAAGGGATGGGGGAGGGAAGAGACACAGGGTAGGGAGAGAAACCTGAAAAATTATACCACAAATTGCCGTCATATTTTGATGGGCAATTGTCTAGTTGTAATATAATACCAGCGACTTGCCAGTCAAAAAATGACGGCAATAAAATGTTAAGCCCCACCTACTTTACAGGCCCCGCCATGCAATGAGTGGCTTCACCGCTCATTGCCGTTTTTGGCAAGCCGCACCTTCCCTGCTTTGCATGATCCCCTTCGGCGCTTATTGTGACCACCATGATGAGCGCCTTCGGCGCTCATCGCGTGGCTTGCAATGAGTGCCTTCAGCGCTCATTGCGAGCCTCTCCCCCTGTGTACTTTATAGGCCTGTGTAGTTTAGGGGCCTACTGCCTTGAGTTAAGTGTTACTGCCTTGGGTTAAGTGTTACTGGTTTGCGTTAAGTCTTAGGGTTCGTATTTATGTCCATCCCCTTTTTTTAGCAGCGTTTTACATCCTTCGGCCTCATTTTCGTCTTGTTTCCATTTTTTTTTCTCACTTCGGCCATTTTGATCGTGAAAAAAGGCAAAATATGCCTCAAATTAACTTGCAACCTCACTCACAGGCTCCCTGGCTCTCCTTGTGTGCTGTGTGTGAGTGTGTAAGTTAATATGAGTCATGTAATTTGAGTCATTTTTGCCGGTCTTTCCAGTTCGGCGGTTCGGCCGTTAGAGTCGTATTTTTACGAGCCCCGCAGTCCATCTACGTGCTTCAGGTACTAAGTAGTAGGGGCCATAATTTTGCGTCTGTCCCGCGGGTTGTCGGGATGGGCGACTGTGTCGCTCATCTCCACCAGCGCAATAAGCGATCATTGCCGAGCCGCAACCGGGGCCATCGCTTTGCGATGGCTGCAGTTGCGGGCCTCGCTGTGCGAGCCCGCAATTTTAACATGTGTATAACATTGCGTTACAACTTTTGACAACCCCGCAATTACGACAACTATATATGTGGTTACAGCAACTCTTTATAAACTTGATTCTACTCATTTTACACCAACAAGGACCAACAAAGACATGTGTTTGTGTACAATTATGATAGACTCCATGCAAAAAGTAGGAGGGAGTAGCAAAGAGAATAACTCAGCACTGTTCCTATTGCATTTCCATTCAAATTAGTAGCACTGGAATGCTATTTAGCTGCTTTGATACAGTCTGCTTATCTGTGCTAATACATTGCCCTCAATGGTTGTGGTTAGATCCCCATCCAGCCGTTATCAAGCACTCTGTGCCACACATTAGCATAATGGAGCCAAACATGGAATGCAGAACATCTCAGGAATGATTTACTGTAGAGAAGAAACACTAGTACAATGCATAAACTGTTTTTAATTTTCTTTAAGAATAACCCAATTTGATGTTGGGATGATAGTACCCATTTAATAAATGAGCCATTGTAAATAAAAGTGATGCTCGTATATATATTGGCAACTGTAAGTTCTGGCAGGATCTCTTTGAATGAAACATCAGAAAGAAATGATGAATCATAACAGAATTCTTGTTGAATTGAACCATAACTTTATTGAGAAATCCATTAGATGTGAAATTTTCAGTTTTTAATGCAGTTACTGTGACAATGAACACTTCAGGGTCAAATAACAGAAGGAACATTAACTTGCAGATAGTATCCTTAAACAGATTCTTCTGTACTTCATTAGAGAACCTCTTTGCACTTTCTCTACTGCAACAATAAAGAAGCTCTGCAGGATAACACTTACAGGAAGCCTTTTGAATAACTTGATACCGGGCACAATGTTTGAGATAGAAAAAATAAATATATACTTTAGTGGCTGTTTCAATAGGTTTTATTATTGATGTTTTTAGCAAGTAAGAACAAGTGCAATAAAGTATATCACAAGTAGAAAAAGAAGTTATTTGCTGGCAAGGTCAACATCTTAATGGCACAATAAAGCATCCACATGATATTCAGTAGGAAAAGGAATGACTATCCATGTCAACATAGACTGAGCAATCACAAAACCTAACTTCCATTAATAGACTATCCCTTTTATATTATGACATCCTTTCCCATTCTTATATCTGTTAGCTAACATTAAGTGAATATATAAAGGTAAAGGTTACACAAATAAATATCTCACAAAATGGGGTGGAAAGGTAAGAGCAGAGTCTTAGAGCCCGATTCAATTAAACAATTGTAATTTACGGGTGCCCGTAAGCTCATTTGCTATTTATTTGGCTTTTTTTGTGGGCCAAAAACGCTCTACGGCTTCGGGCTGAAAATCACTGCGGTTGTTACAACTGTAACTTACAGCCCATCTAAGTCTTTGATCTGTCAAGTCCGCAGCAGTTACAATCGCAAATCGCTATTCAATTGCTACAATTCCTCAAGGCTGCACTTGTGTTCAAACCCATAAATGTGAAATGTAGACCAAAATCCTACGGGTACTAGAGAGGTCTGGCAAGGGCTTTAAAAGACCCTAAACGTCCCCTGTGCTCTTAACCCCCCCCCCCCCCACTCCTAAAGTAAGCCCCCATGATGCAGGGGTCCGAATCGGGACCCCCACAGGGTCCCCACATTAACCCCATGATACAGGGGTCCCAACTGGGATTTTCGCAGGGTCCCCACATTAACCTCTTGCTGAAGGTGTTACATTTAAAAATGAAAATCACCCGCTGCGGGTCCTTAAAGGGCCCTCGGCACACAAATAGTGAATCACTGCTGCAGGGGCGCTGTAAGTACCCCCGCGGCACCTAAAATTAACCCCCCTAGGCTGCAGGGTCCCCATCGGGACCCCCGCAGGGTCCCTACATTAACCCTATCTATGTAGACCCTTATGGGACAATAATTAACCCTGACCATAACACTATAAGTGCCATGAGAGTCCTCCAGGACTCCCATGACACCAAGTCTAAGCACCACCCTAAACTACACTATTATCCACCCCAATAAACTAATAAATTAACCCCCCTCTAAATAATTAACCGCCTTCTAAGTATTTAATCCCCCCTCTAAGTAATTAATCCCCCTCAAAGTAATTAACCGTATTTAACCCTCACATGCCTAATTAACCCTATCACTAACCAGTTAGACCCAGTTATCCCTATCTAGTCATATTTAACCCCAAATGTACCCAATTATCCCTAACTGTACCCAATAAACCCAAACTGTACCCAATTAACCCCTATCCTATTAACGCTTACCCTATTAACCCCTATCCTATTAACCCCCTCTACCCTATCCTATTAACCCTTATCCTATTAACCCCTACCCTATCCTATTAACCCCCCTCTACCCTATACTATTAACCCTACACTACCTACCTAAACCCCTAATAAAATCCCTGACAACCCAAAAAATATTAATTAAAAAACGCTTTTGTGATTTTTATGTAATTAGTAGTTTGTTATTTGTTGTACTTAGTGGAGTTTTTTTATTTTCTGTAATGTAAGTGTTTTTATTTTTTGTACTTACTGGGGTGTTAGGGACTTTATTAGGGGGTTAGGTAGGTAGTGTAGGGGTTAATAGGATAGGGCAGGGGTTAATAGGAAAGGATAGAGGGGGTTAATAGGATAGGGTAAGAGTTAATAGGATAGGGTTAATAGGAAAGTGGCTAATAGTCTATGGGTTAAGGATAGGGCAGGGGTTAATATGATAGGGGTTAATAGCATAGGGGTTAATTGGGTACAGTTAGAGTTAATTGGGTATAGTTAGGGTTAATAAGGTACAGTTAGGGTTAATTAGGTAGATAGGGTTAAATAGGTACATTTATGGCTTATTGGATAAAGCTAGAGTTAAATAGGTACAGTTGGGGTTAATTGAGTACAGTTAGGGTTTATTGGGTACAATTAGGGTTAATTGGGTAGATAGGGTTAAATAGGTACAGTTAGGGTTTATTGGGTACAATTAGGGTTAATTGGGTAGATAGGATTTATTGGGTACAGTTAGGGTTAAATGGGCACAGTTAAGGCTTATTGGATACAGTTAGGGTTAAATAGGTACAGTTGGGGTTTATTGAGTGCAGTTAGGGTTGATAGGGTACAGTTAGGGTTAAATAGGAGTATATAATGATAACTGTGTCTAAGTAGTTAGTGAAAGGGTTAATTAGGTATGGTGAGGGTTAAATAGGGTTAATTACTTAAAGGGGTGTTAATTACTTAGAGGGGGTTAATTTAGATGTATTAGTTTATTGAGGTGGATAATAGTGTAGTGTAGGATAGTACTTAGACTTAGTGTCTTGAGGGTTCTGTTAATCTCAGGGTTAATTATTGCCCCATAAGGGTCTATATAGATCCGACCAGAGCACCTTGCTCCTTACATTTGGGGAGTCTCCCACATGCCTTTTTGAAAACTCAAAATGTGCCATTTTCTTTTTTCTGAAAGTAATGGCTTTCTTCTGGCCACTCTGCCATAAAGCCCAACTCTACCGTGCGTACAGTTTATTGTCGTCCTATGTACAGATACTCCAGTCTCTGATGTGGAACTCTGCAGCTCCTCCAGGGTTACCTTAGGTCTCTGTGCTGCCTCTCTGATTAATACCCTCCTTGCCAGGTCCGGGAGTTTTGGTGGGCGGCTGTCTCTTGGCAGGTTTGCTGTTGTGCCATGTTCTTTCCATTTGGTTATGATAGATTTGATGGTACTCCTGGGGATCATCAGAGATTTGGATATTTATTTTATAACCTAACCCTGACTTGTACTTCTCAACAACATTGTCCCTTACTTGTTTGGAGAGTTCCTTGGTCTTCATGGCAGTGTTTGGTTAGTGGTGCCTCTTGCTTAGGTGTGGCAGCCTCTGAGGCCTTTCAAAAATGTGTGTATATGTAATGACAGATCATTTGACACTTAGATTGCACACATGTGGACATCATTTCACTAATTATGTGACTTCTGAAGGTAATTGGTTGCACCAGAGCTTTTTTATGGGCTTCATAACAAAGGGGGTGAATACATACGCACATGACAGTTTTCTGTTTTCTATTTCTAAAAAATAGTTTTATGTATATATTTTTCTCATTTCACTTCACCGACTTAGACTATTGTGTTCTGATCCATCACATAAAATTCAGATTAACAAAACATTGAATTTAAGGCTGTAATGTAGCAAAATAGGTAAAAAGCCAAGGGGTGTGAATACTTTTGCAAGGCACTGTAGCTCTCCTCTATATAATAGCACAATACAGGTGGGTGGAAGGAGTGGATTTTTTCCTGTGGAATAGTATGGGGTGGGTGTCAATAGAGACCATTTGTTTTTATGTACTGTAGATTACACCATTGCTATATTTTTTTTCTTATCAAGTTTACTTATCAAGTCTGGTAACTGAACAGATGTTTAGTTGTTTTTTTAGCTCTGTATACAAAGCAAACTGGACACGGTCTAACATGAAAGGACAAGGTTAAACATTGATATCCCAGGAATTAGTGAATTCAAATAGACTAGAATGGGACATTTCACATCAGACAACCACCACTACGGTGGTCAAGAATCCTGCAGAAGAAGAGTAGCCCTCATAGTCAATCAAATAGATGGACAAAGCAGTGCTTGGTTACAAAAACATTTAACATCACATTGATCCAAATCTAAGCTCCAACCATGGATGCTAAAGTGGCTGAAATTGTCCAATTCTACGAAAATATTCAACACATCATAGACATAGCACCAAGAAAAGATGTTACTCTCATCATAGGATATTGGAATGCTAAAGCAGGGAACCAAAAGATACCTGGAATAACTGGCAAGTTTGGCTTCTGAGTACAAAATGAAGCAGGTCAGAGATTTGTAAAATCCTTCAAGATTAATCTCTTGTCACAGCAAACACCCTCTCCCAACAGCCTCCGCCACAACTCTACAGGGAAAACATCAGACCAAGCACATATCAACTATAATAGTTGTGGTACTGTGAGTTGTCGTCATGTTTTTGCGGGCCTCGCGATGAGAGCTGAAGGTGCTCATCGCGAGGCCCGTGGGAGTTTGAGACTGCAATGAGAGCCAAAGGCCACTCATTTCAGGCCTCGCGATGTGAGACACGTGGGACTTTGGCCTTCGGTGCTCATTGCAGCCTAAGGCACTCATTGCAAGGCAATAGGACTTAAGACCAAAACCCGTAAATGCAACTGCGGCCCTCGGAAGACGAGGCCCGCAGTTGCGGGGCTGCACTAAATTACAAATTTAATGGCTGAATCACGGAACTGGAAAGAACAGCAAAAAAACAAAACAAATATGCCTCAAATTAACTTACACACTCACACACAGCACAGTGGGAGAGGCAGGGAGCGTGTGAGTGAGGTTGCAAGTTAATTTGAGCCATATTTGACGTTTTCACGATTGAAAATTGCCTAAGCGAGAGAAAAAAAATGGCGGCAGAAAAAACTTAACAGGATGAAAACAAGGCCGAAGGCAGTAAAAAAGAGCCCCAAGCCAGTAACACTTAACCCAAGGCAGTAACACTCATCGCGAGGCCCCTAAACTACACGGAGGGAGAGGCTTGCCATGAGCACCGAAGGTGATCATTGCAAAGCAGGAAAGTGGCGGCTTGCCAAAAACGTCAACGAGTGGCAAAGCCGCTCATTGTGGGGCTCGCGATGAGCACTGAAGGATCTCATTGCAAGGCCTGCAAAGTACATGGGGGAGAGGCTCGCAATAAGCGTCAAAGGCACTTAGTGCGGGGCTCGCGATGAGCGCCGAAGGTGCTCAGAAGGACCATAGCCTCTCATTGTGTGGCAAACAGCATTGCCTGGCTTACAATTTTATTGCCGTAATTTTTGATGGGAAAGTCGCTAGTGAAATAAATAATATCTGCAGTGAATATGCAGTGGAGGTAAAGAATAGATTTAAGGGACTAAACATGGTAGATAGAATGCCTGAAGTTTTTTTTTTTCCGAAGTTCGCGACATTATCCAGGAAACAGCAACTTTGAAAGTATCCCAGGAAAGTGAAAGGTAGTGGAGATAGGGAAAAAAAGTTGTGGGCATGTTCTGTAAATTAAATGATGTGTCAGGATTCATACCCACATGTAAATGGGTGAAAAAGAGCAATGCATTAAAGTATATGAAACCAATACAGTGGTACCTTTGTTCAAGTCCTTAATCTGGTCCGTTCAGGATGCAAACCAAACAGGATGCAAACCAAACAAGCATTTCCCTTAGGAATCTGTGAAAATTAAGAATTTAACTACACTTTAACTATACAGTACTGAGAGGACTTGGGGGACCAATATGATAATGGCAATGTAGAGGAGACAGGTTATTGCTTGGAAGTGGAGTCCTCTTCCATTACAACATCAGTCACTTGCACAGGGGATATTTGTCCTTTCTGTCTCTTAACACCACTGCACCTTGCTGAAGACTCTGTTGGAGACTGTGATGGAGGCTTACTTGAGCTTTGTCAGGGTGATAGTGTTCAACAAAATGTTGTAATTCAGCCCATTTAACACACATTTATTTGATGGGTGCAGTAGGTGCTTCCTCCCTTCCCTCCTCTTCACCTGAAGAAGAAAGTTCCTCAGCCACTATATGTTGCTTCCCCCTCTGAAGTTCCTGCACAGGCTCAATTTGGGCCCTTACAGGCACATACCCAATGTAGGCTCTTACAGGCACAGGCTTGATTAGGGTTCTTGCGCACTTCCTGAACTGCTGCAACTTTATTGTACTTCCACTTCACGGACAGGTCTCAATCCCAGCAAGCAGCTTGTTCCAAACCATTTTTTTCCCAATGCAACGCAACTTAAACCAAATTAGTCTTCATCCGAAGCAGACTCAAACTGAGGTACCACTGTATTAGGAAGGTAAGTTCCTTCCATAAACTGCACACATTATTCTAGTTCATTTCTACTGGCTGGTGTACCTTTCTTTCTATGCTTTTCTATCCTCTATCTCGTGGTGCATAGCACATATGGTGACTTGAATCTCCATTTAATCCTAATATAAATTCCACATGATTGCAACAGAACTAAATTAATAGTATATCTGCATACAAGTCCCTGCCAAGGTTGATAAATGTTCTGAAAAAAGACAATATCTGTCCCAAATAAAGCAGAATTGAAAGTAAAAAAGTCAACTAAAATGTTTTATTTATAAAGCATTGTGTCTATTATTCAATCAAGGTCTTCGAAAAGCATACTCTAAATATCAGAATTCAGCACTCCCATAAGAGAATTTCAAGAACTTTGCTCACTTCCAATTCACCCAAATGACAGCCATTGTTTGCATTATATTCATATCATATCTACAAATCAATCAAATGATGGCTACCATTTCCATGAAGTATAATTGTTACCATATTCTCTTGTGTATAGAAGAAGCTAAGAAAGCAAAGGTCACACGGCTGCATTAACTTTGGTGGCATGAAACAAAGATGGCAGCCAGCACTTTTGAACTGATTAACACAGAGTCAGTACAAAATAAAATGCATATGCTTTACCACAAATCCAGGAATCGTTTATACATCTTTGGATAGCTAAATTTGTCTCAACACTACATTTTTGAATGAATAATTGAAAATAGTGAAATTGCTTTGAGTTGGTAATGGACATTTTTCAGTTCAGTGATTTTAGAATAAGAACATTTGAGACATTGTATATGAGATAAAAACAAAATCTGAAATAATTGTGATCTATTTATGTAAGTGATTTTAAAAAGGAATTTTCCACATTTGCTCTATATTTTAACATTTACAAAAGCATGGAATAAAATGAAAACCATTAAAATGTCACAGCCTACCAACAAAGAGAAATGTCTATGATAAGTGCAGGCTCTTAGAAAACTGCAGCAATATAAAGAGGTAAGGTCTCAGATTATTATTTATTATTAACTTTTATTTTGTAACGCGCCAACATATTGTGTAGCGCTGTACAGGGGATAAGAACATGGAAAAATACAATAATCACAAACTGCAGAAAATAGAGTGACTTGTTTTGCGCTTAAAATCTTTGTTGAAAGTGGGGGGTTTTTCAAAGCACCCTACAAGATTTTAAACTTGCTACTTACAAACTAAATGGAAAAGAAGAGGCAGACAACTGGGGAAGAGTAACAGATAAGGAATAGCTTACCTGTCATTGGTGTATAAGTCATACCTGTATGCCCATCTACAGACACACATACTCTGAGCACAAACAGGCACTTTTCTGATAGTTTTGAGGAAATTTAAACAATTACTCTATGTAACATTCTTGAATAAGCTATACATATATGTTTTATATTTATTGGTGTTTGTACAATAAAAATGAGTAATCAGGGGAAATGAGTAATGAGGAGAATCAGGAAATATGACAATTTTCACTGTACAAGTTTACATAGATGACAAAGCCCAACTCAAAAAGCTTAAAAAATAATAATAAGACATCAGGACACAATTGTCTATCTTTATCTGTACTACTGAAGATTTTATAGCTGTGATGGGCAATAGGCCCAGGAGCTGCATGCAGTCCTCAAGCACTTCTCATGCAGCCCTCAAGCACTTTTCATGCAGCCCTCAAGCACTTCCTATGCAGCTTTCAGTCTATTATTTGGAGTAGAAGAGCATGCTCCACTAAAATAATGCACAATCCAATATATCTCTCTAAAACTACCAAATGACACCCAGCTGTACTTCTAAATACTTCTAATTATCTGTATTTCTAGTACCAATTATTTTCTTTCCTACAGCGATTTTATTATTTTGCTTTGGGTAAAATAAAAAGGTTTAAAGCACTGTGAGGCCCTTTTGAGGACTTAGGGACCGCATGTGAGGCCTTTCTAGAGAAAAAGGTTGCCGTTGCAGTCTGCAAGAGTCAAAAATAATTCATTGGAAATACAGACAGATGAAAAATCCCCTGTAGCAGACTGAATAACAGAGAGAAATGAAAAAGAAGATAAAAAATAGATAGAACAGAATCTTCTCTAGGGACAAGTAAAATGAAAACAAGACATTAAAAAAGTCTAATAAACTCTGGGCACTTTTGTAGATCTTGCCCCTGTGTTGGTGTTCAGCTGTAGGCCTACATATGTCCTGTACACGTAACCTAAATAGGGACAGGGGAAATACAGTATAAAAAATATAATAATGCATGACAACAATATTAAGCAAAACCTTTATAAACTTCCTTGAAACTAACAGGAATTGCATAGAACATGCTGGATTGTTTAGGTCTAATTGGCAGACAGGTATGACACTTGAATTTTTTTTTATGTGCTAAATGCATCTGAAAACAAGAAAACACACTTACACATTAATAAACACCCTCTTTCAGATGCAACAAATGAAAACAATATCATCATGGCACTTTAAAGTTTTCTATGAAGATAAAATGGATTGGTATAGATGAATCGTTTGATTCTTTTCTGCTCAAAAACCTATGTTTTTGTGTTATTGATATCATGAGGGAGGTAATAGTCTATGCCTAAAGGGCTACTGTAATAGTCCAACTTCCATAACTTGTAAATAGTAAAGATGAATATTAACAACTGCAATTTAATGGGAAGAGAAAAAAGACACTTAAACTTCCTGTTTTTCCCAAAATCTTTAGGTTGGATCTCCGCCCATCGTTTTCAGACCGTGGCAGAGCCTGCAGCCGATGTCACTGCAGTTGTCTATTTACTACAGAGCCTGGGGAAATGTGCTGCACTTTTTGCTACAGCTTAATTATTATTATTATTTTAGATCTTACTCTAGGTGTATTGATATTTCCTGTATTCACAATATTGTACGGAATGTTAAACCTTCAATATCCCACATTCTATATGTTCGGAGTTGGCTTAAAGACATAATTGGAAAAGTTACAGTTACTTTGGTGAGTATGTGTAATAGCAAGTAGAAACAGAGAATTGGAAAAAGTAATTATAAGAGTATTTTATAGCAAATTACAAATAAAAATACATTTACAAACAACTTGGATAAAATTATATTTTTTAGGAATACATTAAGAGGCTATTGAATAAATATCATATGTAAAATGTGTACTATGTTTTAAACCTGATATGGGTTTTAAACCGGATATGAATCTTAAGAGAATGCTACAGAGAAACAGCCTGTCATTGGCTAGTACATGTAGTATTATATAAACATTGGATGCATGAGCTACAGGCGGGACCTTTGCAGGGACTGTTTAAAAGACAGTGAATAGAAACAGAGCTTTTAAGCACTTGTTAACAAAATTATGTTTAAATATCCAAATAAACAATTTGGTAGTTTATTCTAATATTAAAAAAGGAAACCCTCCAAGACCTTTTAAAAGCCATGCAAACTGGACCAGAGGCCCTTTAAATAAATATATAAATATATATATATATATATATATATATATATATATATACACACACACACATATACATACACCCCGCTTAGCGCTACACCTTTGAGCGTTGATTCACTATAGGGCTCTTTTTCCTGTAATTCCCAGATTAAAACTAAACCCCGCTATAGCCCTGTTTTTGACCGCAGACCCCTGATTAGCCCTTTATAGAGCTATGTCGATATACAGTCCCTTTTAGTTCTTTTTTCACATAGTGCTCCTGCAGGAACATATGTGGAGCACTAAACTGGGTATATATATATATATATATATATATATATATATATATATATATATATATTTATTTTTCAAGATAAGATTAAACATGTTGATTTCTATTGACAACTACCTATTGCTTCCTCCTCACCCTATGGCTTGAAGTGGTTACAAAGTTTATGTAACATATTATTTGACATTTTAGACATAAGAACCGGGAACCTTTGTTTGCTCTAAATTGCAGAACTAGTACTCACTTGAAATCATCAGCTAAACAAATAATTGAGCATTACTTTAGATCAGGGACAATGGAGCAAAATTCACAAAAATGCAACACAATCTTCGTTCAACATAATCCTTAGGGAAAGTCCCTACAAAACAATTTTTAGGTGGTACCTGACATTAGCAAGGCTAAAACTAGCAGATCCATCCTCGGCAGGGAACTGCTTTAGGGGATGTAGCTCTATGGGAACACTCCTTCACACTATATACGAGTGCCCACGAATCGCCCACATTTGGTCAGAAACATTTGACACTCTAGAGAAACTGTGGGACAGAAGAGGCCTTACTAGGCCTTCCCGTTACCGGTCTCAACAAGGAGGCCCAACTTCTTACCAACCAGATATTCCTAGCAACAAGAATTACCATCTAAATCTTGGAAGAATACTACCCTTGTATAGAGAGGTCCTAGCCAAACTTAAATACATACATTCTATGAGTATGATATAGGCAGAACTAGACGTTAACTAAAAAAAATGGGCTTAATGCTCGGATATGTGGGAGCTTCGAATTGGATGGGAATAACAATCAGCAGATACCAATGCTAGCGAGCAAGAGGTATACTAAAGCAATGCTTCACCCCCCCCCCCCCCCCCTTCTTCTCTTTCGATCTATCTTTCTATCTAGTTATTTTATGTCTTTCTATTTTATCTCTCTTCTCTGCAGGGCTAACTGCATATAACATACTATATCGTATCTTTTATTAAAGGTTTGTAATGTTCAAAACAAACAATAACAAAAAATTTAAAAAATAGAAAATGTTGGGAAAAATGTAAGAACATGTCCTCTACATTGACATTTGTACTTTCTTCAGTATGTTCTTGCTATAGATTATCAGCCTTATTAAATAGTGATTCGGTAAATTTAAAAGGACTCTAAGCACACAGCATATTTTATTTACAGAAGTATTTTTAGTTAGTTAGTGAAGAACTTGCTTTTGGATAGAAGTTCACTAACTAAAAACTTCTGTAAAAAAATATGCTGTGTGCTTAAATAGAGCCCTTTTAAATTTGCAGAATCGCAATTTAATAAGGCTGAATGCATCTAACATACTGTTTTTTTTCCCTTTAATAAAAACAATTTTTAAAAAAAATCATCCGCTAAACAAAGTAAATAAATAAGATATATTATATAATTTAATTAATAATGTCATTCTTATTTACCTTTAACAAAAGGTTTCTGGCCCTTTCTGTTATTATTATTATCCTTTATTTGTAAAAGCATCAAAATATTCTGTAACGCTATACAGGGGTAATTTCAAGCGAAAAACAATATTAACACAATGCAAAAAAAAGGAGGGCTCTGTCTTTGGGCTTAAAATTAAATGTACACCGTGCCTTGGCACTTAGCAAGATTGAAAACTTGCAGATTTACAATCTATAGGGTTTCCTAATAGTATTGTATGGTTTTCTTTAAGAGCACTGTACAATATGCTGTGGTCTAAAGTGAGATAAACAACTTTGCAGATAGAAAATACATTTTCCTTGTATAGGCATCCCCACAGTTTATTAGGGAGGGGCAAAAACATAAATAAATAATTATCATCAAAAGAAACAGACATGCATGCACAAGCTGGCTACTATGAGAGCAGCACTGTAAGCATTCTTAAAGACTTCAGTGGTCCATCTACTTAATTAATTCTTAAACAGGCATTTCAGTTTAATGAGCCTCTCTCTCCATCTCAAGATATAATTATACACAGTTCAGTCACATTATTATGACTAATATCCCGAATGGCCGCCGGGTGCAGCACAGACAGCAGCTAGACGGCGTGGTAGTGAGTCAATAAGATGCTGGAAGGTTGGCAAGGATATCTGGAGCCATGCAGACTGCAGTGCATCTGACAGCTGCTGAAGAGTGCATTGTGGATGATCCATATGGTGAACATGGCGATCGAGGTGGCCAAGATAATATTCCCCAGACCATAACGCTGCCGCCACCAGCTTCTATTCTTCCAACAATGGTTGCAGAGTGTTTGTTCTTGGAGGTTTCATGGCTGACACACCAACGTCCGTCCAGTCGATAGAGCAGAAAATGTAACGCATTAGAGAAGGCAAACCTTTGTCAGAAGAGGTCCAATTTTGCTACTGTTGTGCAAATTGGAGCCATTTCTGACAATGAACTCTTGTGTCAGCATGGGTACAGTGACCATGTGTTTGCTTCGGAGCCCCATACGCAACAGGGTTGGCTGTAATCTCAATTTAAACACGCGTCTGGTAGCCCCCTGGTTCTTCTGAATGGTAAGTTGCTCACCTGTAGAGTGTCAGTTGGCTCTCACAGACCTTCGCAGCCAACGTTATCCCTCTGTCATTAACGGCACATGGTGCTCCGTAGTTTTGATGCTGTTTATTCGCGGTGGTGCCATTTGTCCAGTCACAGTACACTTTAACCACAGCAGCACGCAAACAATTCACAAACTGGGCTGTTACAGAAATACTGCCACCCTTAGCCTGAAAGTCAATGGCCATTCCCTTTTCAAAGTCGGATAAATTGCACATTTTACCCATGACAGCGATGGTTGATATGTAGAATGCCTACATGTCACCTTATCTACCCACAAAGCCAGCTCCCGACATGTGCTGTATTGCATTGGCTACGCACTGCTGACGTCAAAAGTAGGCAGTGGTCAATATAATGTGACTCAACCCTGTATATGAATTTTTAGAATTGATATATTATGATGTCCAAGCTAAGGAACAACTGCCCTCCAACCGTTTCACTCTGGGGATACCTATGTTTCGTCATAAAACTGCATTTATTTCCTTTGATTAGCTTTGTTACAGTGCCAGAGCACCATAAAATCCATTGAGACCAGTTACTCTGCATGCCCTAGATTTAACTGTCATTAATTAATGTTAATATAATTTTGAAAAGGAATTGGAAAAGAACAGGATAATCACATTGCTGTTGATAAAATGTCCATTAAAGGCTTGACCAGAAATGTATCTTAACTGGGCCAAAATGTTATTGATGCAATTTAATTCACTAGGATTTAGAAAAAAAAAAAACATATACAAGTTTTAGTTTTACAGGTAAGATTTCACTAACAAATTAGCATTTTTAGACAAAGTATGATGCAAAAGATTTTTTTTTATCTTATTCGTGATAGTGTTGGAGCATTACAATGGTTCTAGTAAAATAGTTTTTGGATCATGAAATAAGAAGTGGAACACTCCCACAGACCATTATAATATAAAATTAAAGGTTTCTAGTAAAATTAGCAAAACCAATGCCTATATATATTTATTTCTAGGTGTAGCCTGGAGATTGTGGGAGGGCCCCCCTCCTACCATTCATAAGCACTTCCTGCCACACCTCAATTCACTTTAGAGTCTGTGTTTTGAAGTCACTCCTCAGCCATTCCCTCTGCTTTGGCTTTCTCCAAGCCCTTCATTTGCAGATTTTAGGCCCCTATCCACTAACCAGTGCCCTTCTCTGGGTCTCCCTAGCCCTCAAAGAGGCTAAGAAGGGGTCAAGTAACACCACCCAACCTTCAGCAACTAATATAGAGAGGGATTCAACTAACATTTCTGCTTCCATTTCAGCCCTTTCCTACTGTCCGTAAGGGCATTCGGATTGCTGAAGAGCCATGCCTGCTGTATCCCATTCATACCAAGTACCGCTTTTTAGCTTTCACCTAGCCCTATATTGTAATTTTTGGCCCATATCTACTAAATACTAAAACATGGCTTTCTACAAGTCCTCCATGCATATTCCAGCCAATATTTCATAAAACACGCGGTTTTCATAAGCCTTTCATGCATATTTGGCCGATAGCCACTGTAGCAACAAGCCTTCCATTACAGATTGTGGTTCATGCCATTGAGCACCATATATGCCCATGTCCAAGGTCGAGTATTTTACCTAGCTTTCCATGAGTCCACCAGTCAGCTATCACATGAGGGGGAGCCAACCACAAGTGGATAGGTGAGCTCAGTGGTTCACAAACTTTTTCGTTCAAGGTGCACTTAATGTTTCAAGATTTTTCTAAGGCCCCCCATAGTTCTATATAGATATATATCTTGCAATTAGTTATATAAAATTAAACAAGAAAAATTACAAATGTTCGCTGTCATTCGCACCTGAAAGACCCATGCTTGCATGGATTGCAAGCACAGATCTCCAGAAATGTAAATGTCCCTTACACATACAAAACTTCCACCTGCAAAGGAATCTTTTTTTTTAAATTATAAAACAGCTTTATGATTTTTCATGCTTAATTATGCTCTTTGTCAGTTTTCAAATTCATATATTTTTTTAGTTGCACAGAGGTCCTTTAACCACTTGCTGTTATCATTTTTTCACATGTGACTTGTTTGCTTGCAATTTAAAAAGTGTAAAATCCCATTTAAAAATCGAATGGAAAAAGACACAATGACAATAACTGTTGTGTTTGGGTTTACAGTGCCTTCCATTTATTTAGAATTATTTTACTTATATTTGTGATTTTATAGAACAAAATATTCTTTGACTACACGTCAGCCACTACAGCACATCATGTGTCTGCTGGAGGTGATCACATGATTTTGTATTACATAAAGCCTAACCACAATTAAAAGGATTCTTCAAAAATAGAGGCAGAGGGTGTTTCTGCAAAAAGAAATAGTGTATCATTGATTAAAAAAAAAAAAAAAAAAAAAGATTACCACAGTTTAAATAATTTATGCTTACTCTACCACAATCAAGCGTGGGGCATATTTAGGATTTTTACTCAACTAGGCCCATTCAGATTTACATCTGAATGGGCCCAAGTGGGCTGTCCAGACTGGCTGAATCATCTCTGACAAGTTATCTAATTGTTGTTTTTTTTTTTATCTATATCAGCTTACAAAGTCATCCCTTGCTACAAATATGGAGATTTTTTAGATGAAGGACGAATCAATTTTTCTATGTTAAACAAAAACCAAAACATACACATTCATTAGGCAGCAGTTGCCATGATTCAATTTTGGAAAAGCTGACCAACATTTATTTTCAATAAGTCTAATTAAACATATTTCACTTGTATAAAAATGCACATTACTTCATACATACATACATCGACACAAATACGTTTTCAGAGTGTGATAGTTTTGTTAATAACACTGTAATTTGTTATCATTATATTGTTACAGTGTCACTGTTTAGCTTTTGAACATCATAAACACAACATTAATATGGAACACAACTTTAAAAAAAAAATCTATTTGCTCTTTTTTTAGGTTTCAACATTATTTGACACTTGACAATCCAATATCATCTATGTGAAGTTAAAAAATAAATGTTAGTTTTAAGCCCATTTATGATACAAAATCTATGGGAACACACAAAATCTAATGGAAAAAGACAAAATGACAATAACTGTTGTGTTTGTGGTTTACAGTGCCTTCCATTTATTTTAAATTATTTTACTTATAGTTGTGATTTTATAGAACAAAATACTCTTTGACTACACTCAAGGGGTTAATACACATCAAAAAACCACGATGCCTAGCAACAAATGCACTAATGCATTGTCTATAAATATATCATAAACACATTTTTATTTATTAGAGCAATAAACACAATTGTCACATCTTTTTAATATCAAAATATATTGATAAACAAAAAAATGATCACATATATAGTTGTGAGCATACGAGTTGTTGCTAACGCTTGCGGGCTCGCATAGCGAGCCCGCGGCCCTCACGAAGCGAAGGCGCTCCTTGCCAGCGAAGCGAGGGCCTCAGTTGCTGGCATGGAGCACCGAAGGCACTCCTTGCCAGCAACTGCGACCCTCGCAAACGTTACGTCGTAACGCAAACAACATACAAGACACGTTACCACCCATTACGACCTCGCAAAAATCGGCCGCAACCCGCGGACATGAAAAAATGAACACAATAAATACACACAACACATACATAAAAAGCTTACCTACAGCAAGAGGGAGCATCCAGGACCTCAAAAAAATAAGTTACACCTTAATTTAACTCAAAATAAAAGAGTTTAGACACAAAAAAATTCTCTAAGCGAGAGAAAAAATGGCCGCCGAACAAAACGAAAACGAGGCTACAGCACTCTAAACACGCAAAACCCCACAAGAAACACGCAAAACACCACAAAACACCTACAGATATTCCGCTACAGACGCATACCACACATTAGCCGCCATTTTAGAACAATAACTTATACAATGCGGAAGTACACAGCTACGCTAAAGGTTTGGTCTTGAGCACGCACACTATTACACTTACACACATTGATCACGCTTACACAGCAGCTCCACAACACTTATGCTCCAGCAACATCAAAACAGATTGTCAGATCTTCAACAGAATGCTTCCTGCATATATTACTTCAAAATAGGTAAAGTGTATTAATTTATTAATGTATTATTATACACCAAACAGCATTAGCTCACTTACAATTTCATTGCCGTCACTTTTGACGGGCAATTCGCTAGTTTAATATATATCTCTGTTTCATTGGCGCAGCCTAGTTACGTCAGTTGTTACGGCATTTCCCACTCATTATAATATTCATGACATTAACATTTTCTATTGGCTCCTAGAGCCAAGTCTTATCCGTAAAGCTTGTTTTGGCTACTCCCTGCACATAAATATGTTGTGGCTAAGGCAGGATTTATGGCTGTGCGATCAGTGTCCTAACCTAGGGGAGTAATAGATTTACATTAGTGTGGAATTTAGGGAAAAATAATCTCCCGCATCTCAATTACTGCAGTGCCCAAACTCAGAGCACCTGATTTACATAGGGCACTTAAACTGGTTACGTGGTGGGATAAAACAATGTAGGACTGACTAGGTTACTGGTCACTTTCCCTTCTTGTAATTCCAAGATGCATCTACAGTGGGGGGGGGGGGGGGGGGGGGAGTATTTGATCTCCTGCTGAACGTTTGTCCACTAAAGAAATGATCAGTTTATCATTTTAATGGTAGGTGTTTTTTAACAGTAAGAGACAGAATAAAATAAAAAAAAACAAGAAAAACGCATGTCAAAAAAGTTATACATTGATTTGCAGGTCAATGAGGGAAATAAGTATTTGATCCCCTATCAATCAGCAAGATTTCTGGCTCCCATGTGTCTTTTAAACAGGTAACAAGCTCTTAAAGGGAGTGCCCCTAATCTCATCTTGTTACTTGTATAAAAGACACCTGTCCACCATGGCCAAGAACAAAGAACTGTCCAAGGATGTCAGGGACAAGATTGTAGAACTACACAAGGCTGGAATGGGCTACAAGACCATCGCCAAGCAGCTTGGTGAGAAGGTGACAACAGTTGGTGCGATTATTCGCCAATGGAAGAAACACAAAATAACCGCTAGTCTCCCTTGGTCTGATGCTCCATGGAAGATTTCACCTCTGGAGTTTCAATGATCATGAGAACGGTGGGGAATCAGCCCAGAACTACATGGGAGGAACTTGTTAATGTTCTCAAGGCAGCTGGGACCATAGTCACCAAGAAAACAATTGGTAACACACTACGCCGTGAAGGACTGAAATCCTGCAGCGCCCGCAAGGTCCCCATGCTCAAGAAAGCTTGTGTACAGGCCCGTCTGAAGTTTGCCAATGAACATTTGAATGATTCAGAGGAGAACTGGGTGAAAGTGTTGGGGTCAGATGAGACCAAAATCGAGCTCTTTGACATCAACTCAACTCGCCATGTTTGGAGGAGGAAGAATGCTGCCGATAACCGCAAGAACACCATCCCCACCGTCAAACATGGAGGTGGAAACATTATGCTTTGGGGTGTTTTTCTGCTAAGGGGACAGGACAACTGCACCGCAACAAAGGGACGATGGATAGGGCCATATGCCGTAAAATCTTGGGTGAGAACCTCCTTCCCTCAGCCAGGACATTGAAAATGGGTCGTGGATTGGTATTCCAGCATGACAATGACCCAAAACACACAGCCAAGGCAACAAATGAGTGGCTCAATAAGAAGCTCATTAAGGTCCTGGAGTGGCCAAGCCAGTCTCCAGACCTTAATCCCATAGAAAATCTGTGGAGGGAGCTGAAGGTTCGAGTTGCCAAACATCTACCTCAAACCTTAAGGACTTGGAGAGGATCTACAAAGAGGAGTGGGACAAAATACCTCCTGAGATGTGTGCAAACCTGGTGTCCAACTACAAGAAACGTCTGACCTCCGTGATTGCCAACAAGGCTTTTGTCACCAAGTACTAAGTTGAAGAGGTCAAATTATTTCCCTCATTGACCTGCAAATCAATTTACAACTTTTTTGACATGCATTTTTCTTGTTTGTTTGTTTTTTTGTTATTCTGTCTCTCACTGTTAAAAAACACCTACAATTAAAATGATAGAATGATCATTTCTTTGTCAGTGGACAAACGTTTAAAATCAGCAGGGGATCAAATCCCCCCCCCCCCTCCCCCCACTGTAGTATGGACAACATGAATATCATAAAATAGATATAAGAAGAGAAAGAGCCCTATGATCCTTGAAGGATATCTCCTATTTGGAAGGCTCAATCTGTACTGATGGTCCAAATTTGGTTAATGTTTCCTATTGTACCAGGAAGTGGGAAAACCAGAAACCTAAATACAATTCATAATTCCACATGAACCTAAGTACAGGACTAGGGTTCAAAAGTGTGCCATGACAGGCACCTCTATAGCCACTAAAATAAGCAATCAAAAGATATTGGATTAAAAACGAATTAAATAATTCATGACATCACATATAATATGAATGACATCACATATAATATGAAAAATTACATCATCCATGATATTTCTGACAACATCACAATTTTAGATACTGACAAATTGTGGCGTTCTACACGCGTTTTGCATACATAACTTTTTTATAAGGCGCTGTGATTTCATGTTTTATAATGATTTTCTGTTTTATTCCTTTACATAGACTTCCATTATACATTACCAGCATCACATGTCACTTCTGGCAGAGCTATAAACAAGTCAGAGCTACAGTATGTACTGTGAGGCAGGCAGAGATTACACACTTCAGACACATACAGTCAGGTCCATAAATATTGGGACATCGACATAATTCTAATCTTTTGGCTCTATACACCACCACAATGGATTTGGATCCAAATCAGGTGAACGGTGTAGGAATTACAACAGTTTGTATATGTGCCTCCCACTTTTTAAGGGACCAAAAGTAATGGGACAGATTAACAGTCATAAAACAAACTTTTACTTTTTAATACTTGGTTGCAAATCCTTTACAGTCAATTACAGCCTGAAGTCTGGAACGCATAGACATCACCAGACGCTGGGTTTCATCCCTGGTGATTTTCTGCCAGACCTCTATTGCAACTGTCTTCAGTTCCTGCTTGTTCTTGGGGCATTTTCCCTTCAGTTTTGTCTTCAGCAAGTGAAATGCATGCTCAATCGGATTCAGATCAGGTGATTGACTTGGCCATTGCATAACATTCCACTTCTTCCACTTTCCCATAAAAAAACTCTTTGGTTGCTTTTGCAGTATGCTTCGGGTCATTTTCCATCTGCACTGTGAAGCGCCGTCCAATGAGTTCTGAAGCATTTGGCTGAATATGAGCAGATAATATTGCCCAAAACACTTCAGAATTCATCCTGCTGCTTTTGTCAGCAGTCACATCATCAATAAATACAAGAGAACCAGTTCCATTGGCAGCCATACATGCCCACGCCATGACACTACCACCACCATGCTTCACTGATGAGGTGGTATGCTTTGGATCATGAGCAGTTCCTTTCCGTCTCCATACTCTTCTCTTCCCATCACTCTGGTACAAGTTGATCTTAGTCTCATCTGTCCATAGGATGTTGTTCCAGAACTGTGAAGGCTTTTTTAGGTGTTGTTTGGAAAACTCAAATCTGGCCTTCCTGTTTTTGAGGCTCACCAATGGTTTACATCTTGTGGTGAACCCTCTGTATTTATTTAGGTGAAGTCTTCTCTTGATTGTTGACTTTGACACACATACACCTACCTCCTGGAGAGTGTTCTTGATCTGGCCAACTGTTGTGAAGGGTGTTTTCTTCACCAGGGAAATAATTCTTCGGTCATCCACCACAGTTGTTTTCCGTGGTCTTCCGGGTCTTTTGGTGTTGCTGAGCTCACCGGTGCGTTCTTTCTTTTTAAGTATGTTCCAAACAGTTGATTTGGCCACACCTAATGTTTTTGCTATCCCTCTGATGGGTTTGTTTGGTTTTTCAGCCTAATGATGGCTTGCTTCACTGATAGTGACAGCTCTTTGGATCTCATATTGAGAGTTAACAGCAACAAATGTAAATAGCACACTTGAAATGAACACTGGAGCTTGTATCTGCTCTTTGTAAATGAGATAATGAGGGAATAACACACACCTGGCCATGGAACAGCTGAGCAGCCAATTGTCCCATTACTTTTGATCCCTTAAAAAGTGGGAGGCACATATACAAACTGTTGTAATTCCTACACCGTTCACCTGATTTGGATGTAAATACCCTCAAATTAAAGCTGAAAGTCTGCAGTTAAAGCACATCTTGTTCGTTTCATTTCAAATCCATTGTGGTGGTGTATAGAGCCAAAAAGTTTAGAATTGTGTCGATGTCCCAATATTTATGGACCTGACTGTATGTGAGATAGCCAAGTGATCAGTTGCCATGGCGACCCATAAAACAGTGTAACCATCAGAATAACACATTCATTATCAGAACATGTTATGTGGTTAAATGAATCTTCATGTAAGGTTAACAATTGGACAAATGCCTCTAAATATAGCATTACCTTATACTCATTTAATAATGAATGCTTAATAATTCAGAAAGGACCACTGTACAGTGAAAAAATATATATGTTTCAGAACTTTGAGTCTGAGCATAATAAGCAGGAAAAAATGTCATAAAACTAGTTTATTAGAATTGTGTGCGGTTGTATCTATTGATCCAACTTAGTTGTTCTTCTTGAGTAAGGAGGAAGGGGTTGTTGTGCCAAAATTCAATATACACACCCTTGTGATCCAGCTCCAAGAAAGTGATGTAGCAAACACAAGATGGATTCCGAAACTCAAAAAAAGAGTTTTCAAAAATTTATGTTTTCCCTCAAAAATGTTTTATATCCAGGGCTTTGCTAACTTTAAACTTACAAAAAACTTAATTTTTCATAAATAACAGATGTCCTTTAAAACCTACTGTCAATGCTATTGACCAAATGTTCACCAGGGCAAGATGCCTTTTAAAAAGTTAATGTACAGTTATGTTGATATTAAAAAGTAGCACTTTCCCTCAGACTGATACTAGCAGGAAATTACAGTATCTTAAATGCCAATGCAGACACGTAGCAAAATGTCTCCTATACATAAAGGATCAAAACAATTACAGCTTTTACATGTTTAGATATTACAAACCTCATTTTTACATATAGACATTGCTTGTCAGAGCCACTTCGACACTCATTGAAAGGTCCGTGCTGATCGTCTTTTGGCGCTCATTGCAAGCCTCTCCCCTGGTGTACTTTTGCTCCTCTGAGTACCCTTGACACTCATTGTGAGCCGCGCGCTGAACACCTTCTGCGTTTATTGCGATCCTGTTGTCTGGTCCTTTTTTTTCCCCCTCTATATGTATTTTTTAATGATAATTAATTAATAAAATCATAAATTAATATACTTTACATATTTGTAATTAATATATGCAGCAAGCAATATCCTGAAGAGCTAACAATCTCTTTTGATGTTCCTGCAGCATACAATGTAAATTTGCACTCTTGCTGAGCTGAGGTGTAAGTGTCAGCAATGTGTAGTGTAAATAGGCTGCGTGCACGAGCGCAAACCGTTTGTTTAGCTGTGTAATTCTGCATTTTGGATTGGCAATGTTATTAATTGCAAGTTAGTGTTGTGAAATGGTGGCGATTGTCTCTGTGTTAGTAGGTTGTGGTGCATTTAGCGTCCTCCCTAATAGTGTATTTTATACCCCATACGGTCTTGTGTAGAAGTCTTATGTGTCTGGCGTTTTTTTGCATGTGTATTGGTCCTGTAGCCTCGTTTTCGGCGGCCATTTATTTTGTCGCTTAGTCGATTTTCGTGTGTGGAAATTCAGCAAATTGTGGTTCAATTGTCGTGCAACCTGACTCCCAGACGTCATGGCTGTCCCCCCATGCTGTGAGTGATGTTTTTTTTTTCTATTTTTGTTAATTTTGGTGGTGCTTTTTCTTTTTTTTTCTAAGTGCCACAGGTCGTATTTTTTTTGTGTAAGTCTCGCTTTACATGTTGCAAGTGTTACTGGCTGTAATTTTTTTCAAACTTCTACGGGTCTCTCATTCTGAATTGTGTAATTGAGTTTTGTGTTGATGTGTAGTTCCGCGGGTCATACGGATGAGCACCTACGGCACTCATCTCCAAGAGCGCAGTGAGCACATGCGGAGCTCCCTGCCCAAGTCGTACGGGGTTATAGGGATGAGAGCCTACGGCACTCATCTCCACCAGCGCAAGGAGCGCCTAAGCGTTGGCAACAACCCGTATTGCTGACAACTATATATGTGACTAGAATATTGCCCGTCAAAAAATGACGGCAATGAAATTGTAAGGTAGCTAATGCTGTTTAGTGTGTAATACTGAAATATATAATACATTAATAAATGAATATACTTTACCTATTTTAAAGCATTGTGTGGAAGAGCTGTGAATGTGTTTTGATGTTGCTGCAGCATTAGTGGTGTGGATCTGCTGTGTAAGCGTGCTGAATGTGTGCAGTGTAACACTGTGCGTGCGCGAGGCCAAACCGTTGTCGTGTACTTCCGCATTGGCGTGAAATGGCGAGTAATGTGTGTTATACGTTTGTATCAGAATATCCGTAGGTGTTTTGTGGTGTTTTGCGAGTTTCTTGTGGTGTTTTGCGAGTTTAGAGTGCTGTAGCCTCGTTTTCGTTTTGTTCGGCGGCCATTTTTTCTCTCGCTTCGTTTTTTTTTTAGTCTCTAAACTGTTTTATTTGAAGTAAAATCGAGATGTAAGTTGTATTTTTGAGGTGCTGGGTGCTCCCTCTTGGTGTAGGTAAGTTTTTTATGTATGTGGTGTGTGTATGTATTGTGTTTTACATTTTGTAATGTTCGCGAGTTGCGTCCGAGTGTTGCGAGTCCGTAATGTGTGGTAACGTGTGTCGTATGTTGTTTGCGAGTGTCGTAATGTGTGTGTCGTAGTGTTTGGGTTGCGACGTGAAGTTTGCAAGGGTCGCAGTTGCTGGCATGGAGCGCCTTTGGCGCTCCATGCCAGCAACTGAGACCCTCGGGCAGTGCCCTCGCTTCGCGAGGGCCTCGGCTCGCTGCGCGAGCCGCGGCCCTCGCTACGCGAGGTCCGCAGCTCGCTTCGCGAGGGCCGCGACTCGCGTAGCGAGCCCGCAGCGTTAGCAACAACTCGTACGCTCACAACTATATATGTGATTAAGAGTGGAAGGAGGAGTGAGGGGAGATTAGAACTGGAAGGCTGTGGCAGTTATGTACACATCTATTCAGCTATTTATTTTCAAACATATGCAACTTTTTTTTCCAAATATATGGAATATACGGAATATACACCATGTCATCATTCCAAAATTCAACATAGATTAACTTTTTTTGGCTGGACAGAATTTAAAAAAATTGGCAACAAAATTTTATATCACCTTTAAAAACAGATATGTCGAACCAACACAAAATGATAAGCTAATCAAAGTTTGAGATAACCTTGCCTATTAGAGCACAGACATGATATAATAAACGTGAATGTCCAGTAATCTAGTAATTATTAATACATATATATATATATATATATATATATATATATATATATATATATCACATATTATAATTGTCAAACTGCGAGTTGTCGTCACGCTTTGCGACCCTCGCAAAGCGAGGGCCGCAACTGACGACAACTCGCAGTTTCACAAATCCCTCTGCCATGGCTCCCATCAGCCCCACATCAGCCTCTCTGCTCTGGTGGGCGGGACGCGTGCACGGGTAGCCGGCACAAGCGTGCGCGCGCACACGCGAAGACGTCGCATCCCTCTGCTATGGCTCCTATCAGCCCCACATCAGCCCTGCAGCCTCTCTGCTCTGGTGGCGAACGCGTAGCCGGGCATACAAGCATGCGCGCGCACGCAAAGATGTCACATAAGCATATGCGCGCGCGTCTACAGCATTGAGGTGAGGGAGGAGTGGGGGGAGAGAGACACGGGGAAAGAGAGACACGGGGGGGAGAGGAGGGGAAGAGATACACGGGGGAGGAAGGGGAAGAGATACATGGGGGGGAGGAAGGGGAAGAGATACATGGGGGAGAGGAGGGGGAAGAGATACACGGGGGAGAGGAGGGGGAAGAGAGAGAGGCGGGGGAAGAGATACATGGGGAGAGGAGGGGGAAGAGATACACGGGGGAGAGGAGGGGGAAGAGAGAGAGGCGGGGGAAGAGATACATGGGGAGGGAGAGGAGGAGGGGAATAGAGACATGAGAGAAGGAGAGGAGGAGGGGAATAGAGACACGAGAGGAGGGGGGAAGAGAGACACAGGGAACAGGGTAAGTGAGAGACACGGGAGGGAGAGGAGGGGGAAGAGAGACACAGGGAAGGGGGAAGAGAGGCACAGGGGAGCGAGAGGAGGAGGGGGAAGAGAGACACAGGGAAGAGAGACACAGGGGAGAGAGAGGAGGGGAAGAAAGACACAGGGGAGGGGGAAGAGAGACACAGGGGAGGGAGAGGAGGGGAGGAAGAGACACAGGGGGGGAGAGGAGTGGAGGAAGAGACACAGGGGAGGGAGAGGAGGGGAGGAAGACACAGGGGAGGGAGATGGGGTGAAGAGACACAGGGGAGGGAGACGGGGTGAAGAGACACAGGGGAGGGAAAAAGACACAGGAGTGGGAGAGGGGGAAGGAGAAACAAGGGAGGGAGAGGGGGAAGAAACACAGGGGAGGGAGAGGGGGAAGGAGAAACAAGGGAGGGAGAGGGGGGAAGAAACACAGGGGAGGGAGAGGGGGAAGAGACACAGGGTAGGGAGAGGGGGGAAGGTGAAACAAGGGAGGGAGAACAGGGAAAGATTCACAGGGGAGGGAGAGGGGGGGAAGAGACAGAGGGGAGGGAGACAGGGTGAAGAGACACAGGGGAGGGAGAAAGACACAGGAGTGGGAGAGGGGGAAGGAGAAACAAGGGAGGGAGAGGGGGGAAGAAACACAGGGGAGGGAGAGGGGGAAGGAGAAACAAGGGAGGGAGAGGGGGGAAGAAACACGGTGGAGGGAGAGGGGGAAGAGACACAGGGTAGGGAGAGGGGGGAAGGTGAAACAAGGGAGGGAGAACAGGGAAAGATTCACAGGGGAGGGAGAGGGGGGGAAGAGACAGAGGGGAGGGAGAGGAAGTAGAGGGCGGGAGAGGCTCACAATGAGTGCCAAAGCCACTCATTGCAAGGCCCGAGATGAGCGCTGAAGGAGCTTATCAAAAGGCCAGTAAAGTAGAGGGGGGAGAGGTTTGCAATGAGCCCCTCCCGTCAAGTAGAGGGAGGTAGAGGAGTAAAGAGGCTCGCAATGTGCACCGAAGGCGCTCATTGCGAGGCCCGTGATTAGCGCCGAAGGCGCTCATTGCGAGGCCAATACAGTAGAGGGGGGAGAGGCTCGCAGTGTGTGACAAACACCATTGCCAGTCTTCAATTTTTATTGCCGTAATTTTTGACGGGCAAGTCGCCAGTATATCAATAATGAGTATTGCAGTATATTATATGGTTGTATATATATATATATATATATATATATATATTATATTATATTATATATTGTGTGCAGCCTAAAAGTCCTGTGTGTTTCAACAGCTCACCTCGCTTCGTAATGCTCGCAGATGAGCGCTTTCGGAGCTTGTTGCAGCCAAAGTCCTGCGTCAACAGGCTTGCCTCGCTTCATCGCAAACGTCACCAACAAGGTAAGATCCACAACTACATATATGATACCTCATGCCTTTTTGGTATTATTCCCATAAATGCATTCATTTTATATATGTGTATGTATTTCTGTAACTAGTTTTAAACCTGGTCTTTACTGTGAACAAGAGCAAGAAATTTCAGATCAAAATAACCCTAAGAATCACAAATGGTCTTATTTACAGTAAAAACAGCAAGCCTTTGGAAGGTGTAGGTATGACATGTGCACAGTTTTCTGCAACTGAAAACTGGTGGAAATAAATACTTAACTTAGCTTATCACCATTTAGGACTTTAAGTGGCTTAAATGTACTAAAAAAAGCCACGAATCTTTGGAAGAAGTCATACAGTCCAAAGTCCAGATTGTCATAAGTCCAAGAAGGATGTAGGAGGAGAAGCCCAGGAGACCAGTGTAGCAGACAGCAGAACCTGATGTACAATGAACTTCAAAAGCTGACCATAGGAGCAGTGCTGGATCTACCTTTTTGGAGCCCCATGGCAGTGAAGTGTAGGAGCCCCTGCGAGTACGTGTGTAAGTTGTGCACGCACCAATTTTGCCCTGCTGTCTGTTGTCCCCCTCCCAATTTGAAAACTGCAAAATAAAATAACTTCTCACACCACCATTTCATTATCGTGAGAATATTTACATTTTTAGCATCAGCTTACAGATGGAAAGAAGTGGAATCTTATTAAACGTGCACAACTAAATGATGACTCCTGTGAAGTCACCGTGCTGTGCCCACATGCAGCCTGCTTTGCAGTAATAGGCATCATCTCCATTTTAATGTTTGCTTACTAGAACTGAAGGTTCAGGGACACTGTACGAACTGTAAAAACAGGATAGTGCTAAAATGTATTTATATTTTGGTCTTTGACCCCAAATTATTATTTTTTAACTCAAAATGAGGCACCCCTCACTGAGGAGCGCCTGTAGTCGTCTGCATATGTCGCCTTATTAGTAATCCGAAAATAAATAATAAATGATAAAAATGATAATGATTAATTTCTTATAAAATGGTCCAATGAGTTAACAAATCCCCCTTCCCCATTCCTCTCCCACACAACTCCCACCATTATTCAGTAGGCACTCAGACCAACAATCTCATTAAGTACTCAGATGAGACAAGATGCAAACATTGAATAGGGCTCTATATAAGAACAGAGCATATTTTTTTAAAGGAAGTTTTTAGTTTGTGAAGACCTTGATTTTCGATAGAAGTTCACTAACTAAAACCTTCTGTAAAAAAATGATGCTATGTGCTTATACAGAGCCCTATTCAATTGTCCGAATCGCAATTAAATAAGGCTGATAAGATCTAATAGTTTTTTTTTTCTCTTTGTGGCTTACACAGCAGTTACTTTGTAACATATCATATACCTAGTAAAATCCAGAAAACTTCACTATACAGGGGAGGAAGAAGGAGATCACTCTCAAGCTTTTCTGCTTGCATTTTAAGGTAAGTAAAGGTAAAAATCTTAACAAAAATGCATTTTGTAACATTTAAACACATGGGCGCGATACAAATAAGGGGGGCTTCAGATTTAAACTGATTATCTCTTGTTGCCTCATATGAATCTTCCACTTACCTAAAGAATGATTAATTATAGCTCATATGCAGTGCCTTGCAAAAGTTTTCACCCCCATGGCATTTTTCGTGTTGTGTTGCCTCACAACCAGGAATTAACATGGATTGTTTGAGGATTTGCATCATTTAATTTACAGAACATGCCCACAACTTTGAAGATGCTTTTTTTTTTTTTTTATTGTGAAGCAAACAACAAATAGGACAAAATAACAGAAAAAGTCAATGTGCATAACTATTCACCCCCCTAAAGTAAAATACTTTGTAAAGCCACCTTTTGCGGCAATCACAGCTCCAAGTCGCTTTTGTCTCTATGAGCTTGACACATCTACCATTACCACTGGGATTTTTGCCCATTCCTCTTTGCAAAACTGCTCCAGCTCCTTCAAGTTGGATGGTTTGCGCTTATGAACAGCAATCTTTAAGTCTGACCACAGATTATGTATTGGATTGAGGTCTGGGCTTTGATTAGACTATTCCAACACATTTACATGTTTCCCCTTAAACCACTCAAGTGTTGCTTTAGCAGTGTGTTTGGGGTCATTGTCCTGCTGGAAGGTGAACCTCCGTCCTAGCCTCAAATCACACACAGAGTGGTACAGGTTTTGATCAAGAATATCCCTGTATTTAGCACCATCCATCTTTGTCTAAACTCTGACCAGTTTCCCAGTGCGGCTGCTGAAAAAACATCCCTACAGTATGATGCTGCCACCGCCATGTTTCACTGTGGGGATGGTGTTCTTTGGGTGATGTGATGTGTTGGGTTTGTGCCAGACACAGCGATTTCTTTGATGGACAAAAAGTTCAATTTTAGTCTCATCAAACCAGAGCACCTTGCTCCATACATTTTGGGAGTCTCCCACATGTGTTTTCGCAAACTCAAAACGTGCCATTTTGTTTTTTGCTGGAAGTAATGGCTTTCTTCTGGCCACTCTGCCATAAAGCCCAACTCTATGGACCGTATGGCTTATTGTCGTCCTATGTACAGATACTCCAGTCTGTGCTGTGGAACTCTGCAGTTCCTCCAGGGTTACCTTAGGTCTCTGTGCTGCCTCTCTGATTAATGCCCTCCTTGCGTGAGTTTTGGTGGGTGGCCGTCTCTTGGCAGGTTTGCTGTTGTGCCATGTTCTTTCCATTTGGTTATGATAGATTTGATGGTGCTTCTGGGGATCATCAAAGATTTGGATATATTTTTTTTTATAACCTATCCCTAACTTGTATATCTCTTAACAACAATGTCCCTTACTTGTTTGGAGAGTTCCTTGGTCTTCATGGCAGTGTTTGGTTAGTGGTGCCTCTTTCTTAGGTGTTGCAGCCTCTGGGGCCTTTCAAAAAAGGTGTGTATATGTAATGACAGATCAAGTGACACTTAGATTGCACACAGGTGGACATCATTTCACTAATTATGTGACTTCTGAAAGTAATTGGTAGCACCAGAGCTTTTTATGGGCTTCATAACAAAGGGGGTGAATACAGACGCACATGCCAATTTTCTTTTTTCTATTTTTAAAGGATAGTTTTATGTATATATTTTTCTCATTTCACTTCACCAACCGAGACTATTGTGTTCTGATCCATCACATAAAATTCAGATTAACAAAACATTGAATTTAAGGCTGTAATGTAACAAAATAGGTAAAAAGTCACGGGGGGTGAATACTTTTGCAAGGCACTGTAGGTAAAAGGACAGAACACTTACAACACTGCAGGTCTCTGAAGGATCTTCCACTTCCCTTGCCGGCTTTGAGACTGATTGTTTTGTTCAGCAGATGCGAATGGATGACTGATTGGTGGATTCAGATACGATTTTAACATTGTACAGCTCACCCTACCTCCCATAGGTTTAATAGAGACAGGTTGCATGTATACTTACAAGACTTGCTTGCCATGCTCTGTAACCACCCACTTATGCCTTATAAATGAAGTTGAATTATTATGGAAACATCTATGTACTAGCAGAGTCTGCTAAAGTTTTCCTCTTATAATGTTTTTACGCCCATGGTTTACATGGATGATTATGCTGTTAATTTGTTGCATACTTGACAAACATTTTTGTTTTGCTAATCTGCACATAAATAGATCAGACTCAAAATGTTTGATCCATCTTAGCCTTGTAAACTGAAACACACTTTGGAGAAAATATAATTCAGTGCTCTCAGTAAGCATATGTTTGCTCAGCTAGGTGAACTGATCACAACAAGAGGAGGAGTAAACAACCAATTTGCCTTCATATCCCTTTAATATTATTCTCGACTCCATAGATAACTAATTTTTCAATCCAAACATTGTTCTAATGTATAACTCATGTTCCTTTAAACACACAACAGACAATTTGGTACTAAAGCAGCTCTCTAAAGCAAATTATGTGTTTTTTTATATTTTTATTTTTAGATATGATTACCTCCTTTATAAATATGAGATTTTAGAAGCAGAGATCAGAACAGCAATAACACCCAGGTTGCAGACTATGGAAACCCCAGTTCAGTCTGTAAACTAGCCTTCCTATGAGTTTCTTTCACTTTTTTGTTTTACTTCTCTCCTTTAATCTGTAAGCACACAAGCTTTCACTCTTTTGAAGTGGTTTGTATGAAAGAATTAAAGAGGTTACATTGTAACCACAATGGCAGGACCCTGACATCATTTTATATCCATTTGATTTATTAAATATTGTCATATTGTATTGTATCTTGGGTAACCTGGAGCTGCAGAATATGTTTAGTTTGATAAAAGAAAAGATAATAATAATGTTCATATATAAAGAATGAATACTATGGCAGAACAACTCATCCGTCAATCTGTAGCAGAAGAAAGAGTTCAATTAGATCAGCTGCAAAATCTCTTGGCTTTTAAAGTACTGCTAAAAACAAGTAATTGTTTGCCACATTGTGCAATAATTATATAACTATATTATCAATTATCATTATCCATTATTGTAACGCAGCAACATATTCCATAGCTCTATACAGGGGTTAAGCACAAGGCAAAAACAATGTTAACATATTGCAAAAGAATGGAGGGCTCTCTCTGAGCTTAAAATCAAAAGCACCTTACAAGACTGAAGAACTTGCAAACTTACAATATATATATATATATATACTAGCGACTTGCCTGTCAAAAATGACGGGGCAAAAAAATTTGAAGCCATGGCAATGCTGTTTGCCACACAATGTAAAGCTTTTGCTACTTCGGCGCTCATTGCGAGCCTCTCCTCTTGTCTACTTTTGCGCCTCTGAGCACCTTCGGCGCTCATTGCGAGCGTCTCTCCTTGTGTACTTTTACTCCTCTGCGCACCTTCCCCTCGTGTCCTTCAAGTTTTGTGCTTTGCAACGATGATGTGTGGCGCTCATCGCAAAGACAGATATATAAGTACAGTGTTAAATATACAATTTTTTTTAGTGCAGTGTAAATTAGAAAATGTTTTCAGGTCTCAGAGAATAATAAAGTGATTTAAATATGTAACTGTATAGAGCGTGCCATCGCTGGCAGCCAATGAGCAGTAATCATTATATATATAACTGCAGTGTAAAAAGAAAAAAAATTTAGTGCAGTGGAAATTCTAAATTTTTATTTTTCATTCCTAATTAATAATTATTAAACTAAAGTATGTTAATAATTAATTCTGAATGAACAAATCTATTAGGAAGTGCGAAGTATTAATGTATTCATAAAGTAACGGCAGTGTAAAATATGCTATTTTGTATTTTTTTTATATATATATATTTTTTTTTTAATTACTTACTTAATAAATTAATTAATATACTTTACCTATTTCTAATAAATATATATCCAGCAATCAATATCCTGAAGAACTAACAAT